>JBAIAA010001299.1:0-47843 GCA_037893245.1 Crossaster papposus
GAGGATATCAATGTGTGAACTAAAAAACAAGGGACCTGTCACTGTGGTCAAATACACAAACCAGTACATCGCAGTCGCCTAAAACCAGAGACAGGGTTTCGGAAACTCCCGCTTTTTAGGGAATGATCTAACCCACCAGAATTGGGCCTGCAGACGTTTTGATGTATTTGCCCGTCCTCGAACTCCAAACCAGCGACTGTCATCTAGCAGAGATAAGGTGGCCCTCTCCTAAAAACCTGACCCTCCAGATGCGTGTCTTCCGAAAAAAAAAGAAAAAATAGGGTTCAAATTTCAATTCACGCTCTGAGAGGAGACCAGTCAAACCAGCCACTTTCTAGCATACCCACTAGTTAACGATACAATATTACAGATTTATCTTCGGCATAACAGTCACAAATAACAATCCATACAAATTATATGATACATGTTGTCCAGGCAGAACCTCTTTCAGCGTCTCCAAAAAAATAACGAAAAAAAAAGACACAGAGGGGTTCTTTTGAAACTTGTACAACGAAACACCCCCCCCCCCACACCCCCCCCCCCCCCCCCCCCCCCTCATTCCTACCTACAGCAAATCATGCAGAAAAAAAGTGGCCTGAACTGGACCTCCCATTGAAGCGTATATCAAAAACTAAAGTAAACTGAAAAAACTTAAATTAGGAACTTACGCTCTTGGGCGCGGCGCTAGATTACGCAACCCCACTGCTGGCATACCAGCACACAATAAATCAGCAGATTTATACTCTGTAGACCAGCACTGCCTAAAATCCAATGATACCTTACGGCAGCAGAACTGCTTCAGCATCTCCAATAAAATACGAAAACGAATGAGAACAAGTTCTGACTCGTGAAAACCTCCCATAAAACACCCTCTCCTTCCCCACATAAAATGAGTTCTGATTCACTGCAGCTAACTCTGGAGTTGATCAAAGAAACACAAAAAGATTAACTGATCATTCCTTGAAGTATGCCTGCATAAACCGGTTTCTCTGTGCTATACCTTCTTGCAAAAGCACTCCATTAGAATTTAAAAACCTAATAAGTAATAAACTGTAAAAAAAACTAATAACTGTAACTGTAAGATGCAGTTAAATAAATGGTAACACACTATAATCCCTCGTCTACACAAACCAACTGTTATATGCGCTATTCAATATAATAAATATCCTGTCATAACCTATATCCGGTCAGAATCATTGTGTTTCATTGTGTTAATGTGTTATTGTTTTGGTTGATAGTTATTGTTTATTATATCATAATGACATCATGGTATCTTGTAGATCAGTGCCACGGTAATTATACTGTTACCATTTTGAACACCAAAAAAATTGCATTTTGGTGAAAAAACGGCAATAAAATCAGGTTTTTTTTCAAATTTTGTGTTATTTGTGTAGTATTGATGATGATGACGTCATATTTACATCAATATACATGTAGTCACCATAAAGGATATTAATTTTTTACAAACTTATACCACCCTCATTGAATTCCTTGACCTCAGAAACATAATTTTGGCATGTAGAAATCCCACCATGGCATTTGCGTTTGCTTTATTACATAACAAGAGGTTATGACGTCATAATGACGTAATTCAAGGTTAACAATTCTCAGATTTTTTGGAGCATGACTTTTTTGAAATCTATGGGTCAAACTGATACTTTGGTGAAAAAATGGTGCTTTTGTCCACCGTGTAACGATTTTTTCCTTAATCCACCTCACTATAATGGATGAATGGTTAGTGCGCCTCGGGTATCTCGACTGCTGACGTACGGTTCCTTTTGTCACGGTCTTATTTTAAGTCCGTTATTCACTCGAGACGCATATGAAGCGAAAAACAAAGATAACATAAGAATAACTTGAAAACAAACGCTGTTTTACGTGCTTTTCTCCGCCTCCATGATTGTAAAACTTCTGACAGGTCAGTTAAATGATATTTACTATAAAATACAACCCCCCAAATCTACCCATTAATGAAAATTCAAGCAATTACCAATGGTGTATCCTACCTTTAAATTAAAAATACTCCAAAGATATCAATTTGACTAGGAAAAACGAGGTGACCTACAGCAGGATTTGAACCAGGGATCTTTGATCCATAGCCCACCCCATTATCCACTACACTACGTATAGCAGCTCGACAACAGCTGTACTTTAAAGGGATTTAATGGAACTAGTTACTAAATAACAAAATTGCTGTGACGTCATGTTTTATCATGATGAATAAACATAACTTCTCATCCAAACTACTGAATAATTCATGATTTCTGACTCATCCACCTACGAAAAAAATCTCGCATACTTTGTGTGACGTGTAAACTGGACATCACCAGTTCTACAGCTCCCAGAATGCCCTGCGTTTCCTTCACATGAATCTGTGAAGCCGCATTCGCGCTTCCCGGCCCAGCGAGCGCCCAGTATATGATGGGCGGTGGGACCAAGCGGAATCAACTGAAGACAGACTAACGCCTTGGTCCAATCGTCTGTGTGAGATTTTGGGGTGGTGTCATTATGCTTATAGATAGCCTAAGCTGACCTTTAAAGTCGTTTTCTTATTGGTCGATCGTTGCGTAAAAACAAAGATACTGACTATTATTTTGGGAGACCGCCAACACAGGGCAAAATAGCTCGTGGTAGAGCGCTGGTCTGGTATTCCGGAGGTCGCAGGAAGTCCCGCTATACCGATTTATTTGTTCGCTTTGAAATGTATGCAAATTTACATAATCAGTTTCCCTTGTGGTTTATTTGTGTATTATAAGATAACAATTGGCAAGCGTACTGCTAGAAGTTACCCTTTGTGTGAACTTGAATAGATGAAAATCTGACCTCTGTATCCTTGATTCTTTTTATGAAGAATGCGTAGTGTAATGTTACAGAAGAGTTTGTTCAAAAGCAAATATTATTCATGTCGGTTTGGAAAGCAACAGGTCTGGGTGGCATTACTGATAACATGATCAAAATGGCTTTACATTATCATAGCATTAAATCTTTAACTCGTATTTGTATACTGCCTATAAGATGTGAGCAATACCCTAAAGATTGGAAACATGCTTTTATAGTAACACCAATTCACAAAGAATAACATAAATTTA
Organism: Crossaster papposus; assembly: GCA_037893245.1. NCBI lineage: Eukaryota > Metazoa > Echinodermata > Asteroidea > Velatida > Solasteridae > Crossaster > Crossaster papposus. The sequence goes on from JBAIAA010001299.1 coordinate 3,090, forward strand.
GTACAGGTAACTTTATCGGCCTATTTCTATACTACCAATTATCTCTAAGATTTTAGAAAGATAGGTGCACACATCGGTTTATAGATACCTTGATGAAAACAATCTGATTCCTAGTTGCCAGTCAGGATTTAGACCCCTGCACTCAACTGAAAGCCCCTACACGACTCAACGAACAAGTGTGTTGAGGCCAAGGAGAATGGAGAAGTTACAGGCAATGTGTTTATAGATCTTATTAAAGCATTTGATTGTGTTGATCATGAAATCTTACTAGAGAAACTAGAAAGGATGAACTTGTCATCTTCTGTTATTAATTGGTTTAAGTCATACCTAAGTGATCGTAGTCAGTCTGTGAAAAATCGGCGGCACCATATCAAAGGTCCTGTCCATAAACACTGGTGTTCCGCAGGGGTCGATACTAGGTCCACTTTTCTTCAATGTTTATACTAGTGATCTTTCATTTTGTATTGCCCCAACTGCAACTTATTTATGACGCGGATGATCCCTGGCGTGTGGTTGCAGGTTTAAGTTCCGCGTGATGGTTTTCCCCAAGCATTGTAAAGGTTATTATCATAACTAGGCATATAGACCACACTGAATGAAAAATACTTAGTTCTCGGAATCTTGCTTCCCCTTAAATTAAACTCATTCCCACAAAAAAGTTGGAGTCCAAAAATAGTCAATGTAGAATAAGCATCATCCGAACTCAAACCCCAATCTTACAATCTACAACTAAACCCATTATCTACTTGGCTATTGTGAAAGGTCGAAAGAAGCTGTTTTTTAAAGTGCTTTAATGTACCTCTAGGCCTACGTGTAATAATAGAGAAAGGACTGGTGTAACTTGTTGACTGAGCATAACAATAGGTTATCGTTATAGCTAAAACTACTGAAAAATCATGACGCGGGGGGGTGTAGAAACGCACATTTACCTCTTATGCTGGGGAAAAACTACGGTTGGATGATAATGAGTGATATCACCAATAACAAGAAATATTATAGTATATTACTTTTAGGTAATATTGTTCATGCTCGCTGTTCCGAGATTACCAGGTGAGATGAATTCACAAGCAATTTTTCATGTGGATTTATTCCAAAAAAATTATTCAGGAAAAATCTTTGGGTTTTGGAGGCTTTTTCGCTCAACTGCGAGAAAGCCTTTGTATTTGTTCTTTTGTTATTTTATATTATTATTTAAAAAAAATCTTGGGGGGGGGGCTTAAATGCTTTGCTTTTTTGTCTTCTTCTTCCTCTGTTCAGACGTGTTTTGATCGAGCTCCGCTCGCTGTAAGTTATTTTTACTTTCAGACCTTGTTGTATGGTCGCAGTTTCTTATATCAGTTTGTTCTGGTTTTTTAATAGAGACTAGGCTAGACCACCCTCAATCTGTCGGGTTTTATCATTTCCCTGTATTTTAATGATAATTGTTTACACCTTCTGTACTTTGTTTTGTTTTGCTTTTGCTGGCCACCATGGCTATGAGACCAATGGACTCCCACCTAGTCCCACATACCTATACCCTCTCTAGAATATTGTTACCTAAAGCACCCCCCCTTCTAAAAACCTAAAAAGAATTCCTGAGAAACCACAACATTCCGCAAGCCCAACAACCGCCACAAAGGAGGGGGGGTCTCTCCGTCTTATTTCTTGTTTCATATGGGAACAAAGTACATTGTCTTATTCGCCCTTATGTGCCGCTGATTCGTTTAAAGGACGGGTGCCACTACTATCATTATTTTATTAATATTATGGATTCGAATTTCCTTGTTCACTTTGAAATGTATGCAAATTTACCTAGTCAGTTTCTCGTGTGGTATATTTGTGTATTATAAGATAAAAAGTCTTATCCTCGAGTGATCCCCAAAATGTCGCTTCCCAGGTTGTATCGTAAAATCAGGAGTGATCCCTGGCCACACTATATGACTTCTGACTAGCATCCGTGAACAAAAATATACTGACAATTTGGAAGACCGCCAACATCGGCAAGATAGCTCAGTTGGTAGAGCACCAGTCCGGCATTCTGGAGGTTGCAGGTTCAAGTCTCGCCTTGCCGATTTCTTTGTTCACTTTGAAATTCATGCAAATTTACCTAGTCAGTTTTCCTTGTGGTTTATTTGTGTAATAGAAATGTTATTATTAGAGTTAGCGGTGAAAGGTCATTATGGTGAACTCTGCACGCTCATGGGTGATGTATACACGTGCACGTGTCCAACACTGTCATGCAAAAACTAACGGAGATCGGACTAGAAGGTTTTTGAGGAATTGCACATATAACTGCCTGGCTTTACCGTTGGCACCACCACCACTGAGCTGCCCCACTTCGGTTTTACCTTGTACTTTAAACTTGAGCTGATGTCAATTTGCTCAAAATTACCCACAGTGAATACACTCTTACTTCGCTGCTCCGTTCGGGTTGGATGATAATGAACGATGGCACCAATACCCATAACTATTATATGGTTAAATGTGCATGCTCGCTGTTCCGAGACTATCAGGTCAGGTTTCACGAGCAATTTCGCGCTGTGGACAATGTATATCAATGGATTTAGTGTCAAGTAATAATGGATTTTTCACTCGAACGTGTTTACGTCAAATCTATAGTTTGTTTGTTGGTTGGCTTTTTAGCTTAACTGCGAAAAAGCCTTTGTATTTAGATTTTTAAATTTGTTTCTCACATTTTCGCTTTTAGCAAAAACACCAGTGAATATTCTGGTTTGTTTTTTCTTCTCCTTTCGTTCAAACGTGCTCCAATCAAGCTCTGCTGTAAGTTAGTTTGTTGTAACTTTCAGACCTTGTATGATCCCAGTTTATATATCAGTTTGTTCTGGATTTTTTTCTTTTTTACATTAGGCTAGACCATCCTCAATCTGTCGGATTTTATAATTTCCCTGTATTTTAACGATTTTATTCAGTACTGTTTTTTTGCTATAGCCTAGCCATTATGGCTAGTCAAGCGGGACCAGCCATTCAGGGCCAGCCAAGCGTAAGCCGGCTGGCGTTGGCACACCAATTGTTCTGGGCGACAAGCCACTCAAAGTCGTCACTGGGGTTAGCTTTCGGGCGTCCAACACTGTACCCGTGCAGTCGTACATTATATTGATCGATTCACTAAACAGCAACCTGCTAAAGATGTGCCCTAGGCTTCTCGTATTTTCAATGGTAGCATTGCTGTTTATTTGAGCTCGAAGAAGGCTGTTGTGAACTCCACTGATCCCTCGACGTCAACTACCCATCCAAACCCGCCTGCGAAGAGTCTTTCCCTTCGGGGATCACCTCCTCAGTCGTAACGACTCTGACATTACCACTAAAGTACAATTAACCGGAAGCAAATCGTCCTCCCCTCCACCTTCCAAACTGTCCCACAATCTCACAAAACAAACAACCACAGCTTCGGTGATTCCCCAACCGAACGGCTCCCCTCCCTTTCCCAAGCCCTCCCCACCCGAACAACTGTTCCCTGCTTTCCCGCCTCGACCGCCGCAGAAACAAACACCGACACCATGTTGTCAGAAGACACACCGACCATGGAGGTAGTGCACAGACCGACGATGACTTCATCCTCGAGTCCATTTTCACCACAAAAAGATCTCTCTCACACGCACAGATGATTAACTTTCTCTCCCAAGTCAAAGCAAAAAGACTCATGTCGTTAGAAAATTCACCTCTGACATCCCGGGACTTGTGAAACAACTAAAACCACTATGGAATCATCCCCTTCTGCAAAAAAGCGTGCAGCAGAGAGTGCAGAAACTTTTCAGATCGCTCGATGTTTAATGTATCATATTCACTATGGATTATCAATTTCCTCCTTTAATTAAATTGTTTATCGTTCCTAAATTGAAAAAAAAGCACATGCTCGAGCTTCTTGTTATTTGTTAACCAAATCTAAAAGGCCACAAAAACGCACCATACCACCTCTAAAAGTAAAGATGATAATGCCCAATCAAATTTGCTCTTCACTTCTAATTAATAACGAAAACACAGTATTGTAGGGGTTTGCTACATGTAAAAACAACTACTGTTACTTGCTACAACTCACCCTGTAGTTCAATTCCGATCCGAGAACACTATTCTGGCAGGAAGTCCGTCCACGCGTGTTGAGTGAGCCCGATGGGGGCGACCGCGTGCGGAGTTCGGGGCGAGTCGACTCGCGTAGATATGTCACGCGATTTCGCGAACAAAAGTCTCCCTCTACTGAGGTGAGTTCGTGTAAAACCGTCACTGCACGGTATATAAATAAATGGGCGATAACTACGCACTAACTGTGCAAAATGCCGTAACTTCTGGCAAGTTATAACTGCTGTACCAAAACGCGACTTGTTGTCAACGATAGTTTGACGTCTGTTCACATGTGTCGCGGAAAAACAAGATGGCTGACTGAGCGCCTCATTTGCATAAAGCAAAGTTTAAAGGGGTCACTACATTAGCCCCCTCCCAGATGGTGAATGGGGGAAAGAAAAAAAAAAAAGGAAGTGATGAACCATCGATAGTGAAATAAAAGCGATGTTCAGCCAATGTTGATGACTTCCACATAACGTTTTGGCCAACGAACGTGACGACCGGATCTCGTTGTCTTGGAGACAGGCGGTGTTGGAGGCGTTACTGGAAGTGTTGGTGTAGGTGCATGTGACGGTGATGTTGTGATCGTCCGTGAAGGCAAGTTGGGAGTAGGTGGTTGAGCTTCGAAGAAATCTGAGGTGGTGGTACTGTCGTCCGGATTGCTATCCGTGTACGCCACCTTTAAGCGATCGATGCTGACTGTCTCACGGCGGTTTTTGACGGACAAGGTGAAGTACTTGTCGTTGCGGCCAAGTATGAGGTAGGGTCCATTGTATGGAGGCTGCAAGGGTTTGCGGACGGCATCACAGCGAATGTAAACATGAGTACATGTTTTAAGGTCTTTCGGGATGTGAACCGTGTTTCGCGTGGCACGAGGCGATGCTGGTGAAAGTTGAGACATGTGATGCTTGAGGCGGTCCACGAATGAGCTGGCATCCAGTAGAGTGGTATCGTTGGATGGAGCAACGAACTGACCTGGAAGGCGCAGAGTAGTGCCGTAAACCAGTTCCGCTGGGGAGCAACCGAGGTCTGATTTGATGGTGGCACGAATACCCAACAGCGTGATGGGTAGGTATTCAGACCATCGAGTAGGGTCGAGATGGGACTTCAGTGATGCCTTGAGCTGGCGATGGAAACGTTCGACGAGACCGTTGGCCTGCGGGTGGTAGGATGTAGTTCTGGTGCGGGTAGTCCCCAGCAATTTTGTGAGATTGCTGAACAGTGCCGACTCGAACTGGCGTCCTCTATCCGTGGTGATGGTTTCAGGGGTTCCAAAAACAGAGACCCATCTGTCAATGAATGCCTTAGCGACAGTTTCTGCTGTTATATCGCTGATTGGGATTGCTTCCGGCCATCGCGTGTATCTATCGATGCAGGTGAGGAGGTACGAGTGACCATTGGATGTAGGGAGTGGTCCAACAAGGTCAATGTGGACATGTCGGAAACGGGCATCAGGCGTTTTGAAGGTGCCAAATGGTGCTTTGGTATGTCGATGTACCTTTGACCGTTGGCATGGAGAACATGCACGAGCCCAACGTCGGACATCACGCTTGACGCCTGGCCATACATAGCGAGCTGTGATGAGTTTCTCCGTAGCTTTGGCTCCAGGGTGGGACAGTCCGTGTATGGCATTGAAAACAGCCCGTCTGTGTCTCGCAGGGACGACTGGACGTGGGTTTCCGGTGGAGACGTCACACAGTATAGTGCCATCGGTTGTGGGAAGAGGAAAGTTCTTGAGAATGAGGCTTGAAGTAGAGCTGTGTAAGCCTGCAATCTCTTCATCCCCTACCTGGTCGGCGGCGATCTGGGTGAAATCGATCGTGTCCTCAAAAATTGAGTTGATGTCAGGACGAGACAGAGCGTCGGCGACTACATTATCCGTTCCCTTGATGTGGCGGATGTCCGAGGTGTACTGGGAGATGTAGTCCAGGTGACGGATCTCACGAGGAGAATGTCGGTCAGGTCTGGAATGCAGAGCGTGTGTGAGTGGTTTGTGGTCGGTGAAGACCGAGAACCGACGTCCCTCGAGCATGTGTCTGAAGTGGCGTATGGCGAGGTACACTGCGAGGAGCTCTCGTCCGAAAGTGCTGTATCTACTCTCTGTTGCTGTGAGCTTCTTTGAGAAGAAAGCAAGGGGTTGACACTCACCAGGATTACCTTGTTGCAGGACCCCGCCAACAGCATTGTCTGATGCGTCCACCATAAGGCTCAATGGCAGGTTTGTGTCGGTGTGAACCAGCATTGTAGCACTGGATAGAGCTGCCTTGATGTCTTGGAAGGCCTGGTGATGATTAGGGGCCCAAACAAGAGGTTTGCGAGGCTGGCTGTTGTGAGCTCCGAGAAGGTCGTTCAGTGGGGCAAGGATGCGGGCACAGTTGGGGATAAATCTCCTGTAGAAGTTGACTAGCCCGAGGAAACCTCTCAACTTCTTCAGCGATGTCGGTTGTGGAAAGTCCTGGATCGCAGAGACCTTGGCTTCCAGTGGACGAATACCGTGCTTGTCTACATGATGTCCAAGGAATTGTAGCTCGGCTACTCCAAAGCTGCACTTACTGGGATTGATCACGACTCCGTAGTGCTGTAATCGGTTGAAGAGCAGACGGAGGTGTTCCTCATGCTGTTCTGAGGACTTGCTGGCAACGAGTATGTCATCCATGTAAACGTACACGAACGGAAGTCCGCGGACGACCTTATCCATGAAGCGCTGGAAGGTCTGGGCGGCGTTCCGCAAACCAAACGGCATACGGACGAACTCGTACAAACCAAACGGGGTGATGATGGCGGTTTTGTGAATGTCCGAAGGGTCTACCGGTATCTGGTGGTAAGCTCGCACCAAGTCAACTTTGCTGAAAACTGAACAGCCTGCGAGATTGGATGCGAAATCCTGAAGGTGGGCTATAGGATAGCGGTCAGGTACGGTGACGCGATTCAGGCCTCTGTAATCTCCGCATGGACGCCAGTCACCTGGTGTCTTCTTGGGGACCATGTGGAGCGGACTGGACCAATTGCTGTCGGAGGGACGAATGATGCCTAAGTCCAACATGTGGTTGAACTCCTCCTTTGCGACTGCGAGCCGGTCTGGGGCGAGACGACGGGGTCGTGCCGTGACCGGAGGACCTGTAGTCTGTATGTGATGAGTGACGTCGTGACGAACAGGATCATCTTTGCATGTTGGCTGTGTGATTTGTGGAAATTCACTGAGAACTTTGTCGTACCTGGTTGGGATGGAAGGTGTGACCAATACGGGGCTGATGGGCAGGTCTGGCGCCACTGTTCCTGTAACCGAGAGGTTAGTAGTGGTGTCAATGAGCCTACGGTGCGCGACATCAACAAGGAGCTTGTAATGATGCAAAAAGTCTGCGCCCAGTATTGGAGTCGGTGTATCGGCCAGGTGGAAAATCCAGCGACAAGTGCGTCTGAGTCCGATGTTGAATGTCACCGATTTTTGTCCATATGTAGGTATGCTGGTACCATTTGCAGCCTGTAGTGAAAAAGTAGACAGGTTTTTCCTTTCGACAGCGCTTGGTGGAAAAATGCTGACAGATGCACCTGTGTCTACTAGGAATTTTCGGTTGTTGCTTGAGTCGCATATGAAAAACAGGCGGCTAGGTTGGGTACCAGGTGGAAGCGCCGCGCCTATCCCCTGGTGGGTTCGTTTCCCTGCTGAGTGGTGTAGGCGCAAGGCTGGACACACTTATGGGCCTCCGCACCGAATTTGCGATGATACCAGCACAGTGTTGATGAGGTTGAGGCGTCTTGCGACGGCTGATTACGCCTTGGTGTTTGACTTCGGCTACGAGAGCGGGACTGCTGTTTCAGTTGTGTCTGCATGGAGCTTACTTGTAGAGTCAGCTTGGAGATTTGTTCACGCAGTTCCGAAATTTCCCCTGAGGACGGAGGAGTAGGGCTGGTGACTTTGTTGACTGGAGGGACGTATACCTCAAGAATGCGATCAGCGAGGTCAGCCAGCTGGTCTAGCGGAACGGTTTCACTGGAGGAAGCTAGGATAAGCTGTGCGTTGGTGGGCAGGCGTTTTAAGAAAAGCTGTTTGAGGATGCCTTCTTCCAATTTACATTCGCCTAGTAGCTGTCGCATTTTGCGGAGAAATTGTGAAGGCTTCTTGTCGCCTAACTCCTCCTCAGTTAGGAGCATCTGCAAACGCTTTTGTTCTGATGCAGAGGTGCGCTTAATCAGTTGTTCCCTCAGCTTTGTATAAGGGGTGTCCTTGGGTGGGTCGATGACCAGATCACGAACCTCTTGAATGACCTCTGGTTGTAGGGAGGCTATGATGTGTGCAAACTTGGTCTCCTCTTTTTTGATACCGCGTGTGAGAAACTGAGCTTCCGCTTGCGCAAACCATATCATCGGATCAGCGGGCCAGAATGGCGGCAGTTTTATTCCCACAGCACCAATCTGAGGTTTATCTTCCAGTTCAGGGTTTTTTGGAACTCCTCCATGCGCCATGTTGACAATCGCGAGGTGACAGTGCAAACAAATAAACGGATCAACGGCAGTTGTATGTATTGTAGGGTTCAAAATATCTCCAAATGTTGAAGGTGTGAATCTATCACGTCAGGGTCACCAATTGTAGGGGTTTGCTACATGTAAAAACAACTACTGTTACTTGCTACAACTCACCCTGTAGTTCAATTCCGATCCGAGAACACTATTCTGGCAGGAAGTCCGTCCACGCGTGTTGAGTGAGCCCGATGGGGGCGACCGCGTGCGGAGTTCGGGGCGAGTCGACTCGCGTAGATATGTCACGCGATTTCGCGAACAAAAGTCTCCCTCTACTGAGGTGAGTTCGTGTAAAACCGTCACTGCACGGTATATAAATAAATGGGCGATAACTACGCACTAACTGTGCAAAATGCCGTAACTTCTGGCAAGTTATAACTGCTGTACCAAAACGCGACTTGTTGTCAACGATAGTTTGACGTCTGTTCACATGTGTCGCGGAAAAACAAGATGGCTGACTGAGCGCCTCATTTGCATAAAGCAAAGTTTAAAGGGGTCACTACAGTATCATTAAGAAAATGTATACAAAGGCGTCAGTGGCTGGGTTAGCTAGTGTTAAGCTAGTTAAATGTACACTGTACTTGTAAAGATAACCTTGCTTGCGATACAGCACTGCCCTAAAGACACAGGCTCGTCAAGCGAGAAAGCAACATTTTCGATAGCGCCCTCTCTCGCTTGCAATAGAAATGGCGAACGTTAAGGCCGAGTTCGGGCGGTCTATTCTTGACACGCGTAACTTGTTCTTGCAAAACCCTGGTGGATAGGTGGTGTGTGTTCTTGTTCCGAGTGCAATGTTCACGGGTCGCGTTCCCGCCGTTCGAGCGCGAGAACAGAGTTCGCGTGTCAAGAACAGACCGCCCGAACTCGGCCTTAATGTTGCTTATATTTATATGCTGTTCTGTGAAGATTTAGTTACATTTCTTTTGCGTTGGCAGTGCAGAGTGTGTTACACATTACGGTTGCCCCCATTGGCGTCACATACGGAATAGGAGCCAAAGGTTGCGCCGTGGTGAAACTCTTTCACGCCTAGCACGGGCACCGGCGTAAATTTAAACTTGATGATGATGCCTATAACTAGCGGTTATGTCCAGTCAACTTTCGGAAATTCTGATATTCTTTTCACAATTATTTAAACCCTACTTCCACTTCATGTCTTCATACTCAAACGATCTGGTGAAATAAAGTACAGTTTCTATAGTCATGACAGTCAATATTACACCACTCGATCCGGCTAATGTTCACGGATGTTCACGGGGATTCAGTTTCGTTGATCAACAGTAAGTTTCATGCACGATTTTATGAGAACTAATACTGTTATTTAGTTTATACAACAGCTCTTCGACTATGTTCTGGATCATTAGATGCACCTAGTAATATAGGGACCATTATATTTGATACGCGTACGGAATACATGCGGCTCGTAAAAGTTGCCTATTAAATCACCATTTTACATTGTTGTTTCATCTTGTACAGCAAAATACTTCAAATACAAATGTTGAAATGTATATTGTAAGACTGAAAAAAATCGTAACGCACAATTTTGGTTTAAAATGCGACCATTCCGGAGCCGTATACTGAGGCGTATCAAATTTAATGGTCTCTATTGGTTTTGTTCAGTGCAATCCGCTGGCTGAGAACACGCCCTTAACGCAAATTGTGACTCGGCAAATTTTGAACAGAAATTGAAATACTAGAATATTGTTTTCTCGGAATTACAGCATTCACAAAACTAAAAACTTCATCAGGTTGTTTGTCAAGCACCTTTCTATATTGTTTAGCACTTGCTGCTTCAAATTATACAAATACACAACCGACAAATTGTATATTCTACGTTAGCGTATCATTAGTCGCAATTTTTGGTATTATTTATCAGAGCAGAGTGGTATTAATTGTAATTTTCTTGTATTACATTTGTTTCTATTTGCAAGTTCCAAAAATGAAGATTTTATACTTCACTTTCAGTTTAAGATGGCCGACCTGTGAATAACGACGAGCTGCAATTAGGGTTGGCTCATCGAACAGTCGTCTAATCGAAGGCCTCCAAAGTCAACCACAAATCTATACTATAAAAGATGTTAAATGCGCCATCTTGTCCCTGGGCGCCGCCATCTTGGAACGCAGGGCCGCGCCATCTTGGCGCGTGGTTGGCGCCATGTTGGAGAGGCGCGGCGCTTTTGGTCGGGCGACTCGTCGCTGCGCGCGTGTGCCGCCGGCGTCGCGTCGGTGCGGCGGGGTGCCGGATCGTTCGCGACGACGAATCCCCCGGGGAATAAGATTTTAAGAAAAAAATCGTATTCGTCCGTGGTTAGATTTAGGAGAAACGGACGTTACCGATAAACGCGTAGTCGCTTTTCGATTGCCTGTTGATGTCTGTGGGCCTTTTTGCGTAAACTATTGCGTTATTTTTGCATTGTCCTTGCCCGGAGTTCGGGCCGAAGCCTTCCCGAAATCGTATACCGTAACTCGGTTGCCGATTTGTTGGCTGTTTGCGATTAAGCGGCAGCTACTGCGTTACACGAAGCCTTCGCAAATTAATTGTATCCGCCTTACTCGCTCGGTGGCCGAGTTGTTGCCGAGTTTGTTATTCGCGATTGGGCGGCCCATCCCGTGTTATTTGAGCTGGTGCCCCGATTTATATTTCATTGGTTATTGCGGAGTAAACATAGTACCAGTTGAGCGCCGGCTTCGTTTTCGGGTTCGAATTCGTGCGCGTCGACCACGTTTCAGTCACAGCTTGGGAACGTTAAAAAATGATTTATTCCTTTCGTGTTGCCTTTTGGGCAAATTTCTTTGCTTCACATTGTCGATACTTAAATATTACAACATTATCTGTCTCAAAACACTCCGAAACATATCGCTATTGCCTCAATTTCAACTTTGATCGTGCAAAAATGTCGCGAAATTGTATGGCGATGGTGGATATGAATATGCAATTTAGAAACGTGACTGCATTACGTTAGTTGAGGGCGCACTGTCATGATTTTCACGATGATGTAAATCAAAAATCGCGAAGTGGTTCGTAATGTTTCCCGTACGATTCCTGTTAAAAAATCATGAGACGCAGGCAGCATGCAAGCGAAGATGGACTGCCTATTGAGTATTATTAGTTCGGAAGTCGGGAAGTATTTTTACAAAGATTGTTTTTTTATTCAGAGTCGATGGTATTCTACGGAGCCCCTAAAGGGACATATGACGAATACAAATCACCGTTACGAAATAATTTGAGTTTTTTATTTCGTGCACTCAAAATAACTTATTTCGTGAGCTCGAAATGTTTTCGTGGCCACGAAATGACTTCGTGCGCTCCAAGAAAATCTGTTCGTGAGCTCGAAATAATTACGTGTGCTCGAAATACTTTCTAGCTGGTACTCTAGCTAAGTTTCGCGGTTTGTTTGTCATCGCTATTGCCTCAATGTTACCTTTGACCGTGCACAAATGTCGCGAAATTGTATGGCGATCGTGGATATGAATATTCAATTTAGAAACGTGACTGCATTACGCAGCAGATTGTTTTTATTTAGAGTCAATTGTATCCTACGGAGCCCCTAAAGGGACACTATGACGAATACAAATCACCGTGACGAAATCATTTCATTTCGTGCCCACGAAATCATTTCGTGCACTCGAAATAACTTATTTCGTGAGCTCGAAATGATTTCGTGCGCTCAAAAAAAATATTTTCGTGAGCTCGAAATTTTTCTCGGTTTGTTTGTCATACAATCCATTATGTTTTTAGAACGTCAACAAGGTGTATCTATAAGTTACGATTCCACCAGCTAGCGGGTGCCGCGCGAAGCGCGGCATCCCGCTAGTCAAAATACAAAAAGCACTTCATTTTCACAGGGGCTACGTACGGCGCTCCATGAGTGCCATCCATGTTATTTATATATTTAGGTAAATTATTAAGCCATGGTGACATAAAGCAGAAAGTAAGGCGACTTAATCACATACATTATTACATCAAGTCGGCAAAGTAGAGATAATTACTTGTCGAGATAATAAATCTCACCAAGTCGACCTCGCCAAGTCAACCTAACGAAGTCGAAATAATTGCTTGTCGACCTAATATCGCCAAGTCGACCAAACGATGTCGGAGATAATTACTTGTCGAGACATATCTCGCCGAGTCGACTTCAGGCCCCTATACTACAACTAGCTGCGCGCTAACACTGCACTCGTACATGTATGCTCGTACTCAGTCGTCCATAAAACAAAGCAATAACACCGGTCTGGGAGGGCGCTAGTATGGTGGCCCTGAAGGGACTACGCAGATCTTAAATATTGACGTCAATTATTCGCGACCCCATGATTTCGCGACTTGTCCCAAAAGTCGTCAATATTGACGTCAAATTTCGCGACTTGCCCCCAAAGTCGTCAAAGTCCAGCAAGCTAGGTCTAGTTGTCGGTTCATGTGCGCACGCGCAAGTGTTAACAATACTCTATTATGATCATCTGAAAAGACAATAAAGTTAGTTTGATATTTGATATTGGAGATTCACATAGGTTTATGCAGCGAATATCCATATTTTTGGGGGGATATTGGACATTGGAGATTCACATAGGTTTGTGCAGCGAATCTCCATATTTCTTTAAAGTCCGGGAAGAGGAGGCGTGATTGAGATGTACCCCTGCCGTGAATAGCGCCAACGAATCAATTCACGGACATTGCATATTATGTTTGTACAGCGAATCTCCATATTTTTTAAATTAATTTTTTTTTTTTTTTTTTTTTGGGGGGGGATATTGGACATTGCATATGCTCATAGGTTTGTATAGCGAATCTCCATACTATTATTATTATGTTTATTTTTTGTTGGGGGGGGGGGAGGTGGGGGATATTGGACATTGGAGATTCACATAGGTTTGTGCAGCGAATCTCCATATTTTGGGGGGGATATTGGACATTGCATAATGCTCATAGGTTTGTACAGCGAATCTCCATATTTTTTGGGGGGGCATATTGGACATTGAATAATGCTCATATGTTTGTACAGCGAATCTCCATATTTTTTTTGATTTTTTTTTTTGGGGGGGGATATTGGACATTGCATATGCTCATAGGTTTGTATAGCGAATCTCCATATTATTATTATTATGTTTATTATTTTTTTTGGGGGGGGATATTGGACATTGGAGATTCACATAGGTTTGTGCAGCGAATCTCCATATTTTTTTGGGGGGATATTGGACATTGCATAATGCTCATAGGTTTGTAGAGTGAATCTCCATATTTTTTAAATTAATGGTGTTTTTTTTGGTTTTTTAATTTATTTAGTTTTTGGGTTTTTTTTGGGGGGGGGGGAATATTGGACATTGCATATGCTCACAGGTTTGTACAGCGAATCTCCATATTATTATTATTATTATATATATATTTTTTATTTTTTGGGGGGGGATATTGGACATTGGAGATTCACATAGGTTTGTGCAGCGAATCTCCATACTTCTTTAAAGTCCGAGAGGAGGAGGCGTGATTGAGATGTACCCCTGCCGTGAATGGCGCCGACGACTTCCTACGAGACGCTCTGCTAAGTTTGTGTGGTAATTCACGGACATTGGAAGGAGGGGGACAAAACTTTCACCTGTGATGGTGCTGGATCCACTGACATATTTTTTTTTTTTTTTGGGGGGGGGGGGGGTGGGTTTTGGACGGTTAATATTAACCGCCTATAAGCTAAATGTTTAAGAGTGGGTCCACGTAAATATTTCATATAAGTGTCCTCGGCATTTTTTAAATATTTTTTAATATGAAAGGACTTGGTAAGCAAGTAACCAAAATTGAACTAATTTTTTTTTCTTATGCCCGTTGCCATGGTAACGGGTCATTTTGTGTTTTGGGCATTTTAAGCCAGTTTGGGGGCCGTAAAAACAGTTTTTTTGCTTATTTAAAACAAATCACCCAGCCAAATTACAAAATGTTATCACAAAATTAACGATATCATTACAAAGTATCATCCTTGCCCTTACTTGAGAACAAAATAAAATTGTTTAAATTGCACCCTTATGCTATTTTTAGAACATGCATTAAAGCATGTTTTCAGAACTTGTAAAATTGACATTTTTAACAAATCTTTGTCCCTCAAAAAGTCAACTTGCCAGGGGTCTCAGAATATTTTCCTTTTGGATTGGATTAGAGCCAACATTGGTCTTTTCATATCTGGTGAGAAAAGTTTGGGGGATTGTATCCTCTTGAGGCAGTACTGCATCAAAAATTGTCATTTTCCCCAAAAAATAAAAAAATGTAATTTGAACTTTTTCTTTAGTTTGAAGTAATAATACACACAAACAATAATATTTTTATGAATCTTGCGCCTTTTTCAAATCATAAGAGTGAATTGTAGGCCTATCAATTACTCCTATTGAATAAGCAGCATTTTGGACGGCGAAAATCTAGACTAATCCCCTCCACAACATTTCTTACATACCATTTTCTGATAACATTTTATTAGTGACATATAAAAAGAGGAAACGATACTTGTTGTGAACTAAAACATTATTTCTACAGAACCCAACAGCCCCTTTAAGCACGTCACCCCTCAAAAACTCAGCTTTATCGCCTGCAAGTGTATCTACAGTGTTGCGTTATAGCGCCCCCTATTGGCGGGACTCGAACCTGCGACCTCCAGAATAACGGACCGGCGCTCTACCAACTGAGCTATCTTATAGTATTTGCCAACGACCACTGTATTCGACAGTGCAACCGCACACGATTTATATTCCCATCAGCTCCCTCGATCACGCAATGGTCTTTGCAAATTGCTTAAATGGGGCGTGACTTTTTAATACAAATTCGACCATTCGAATATAGGCATAGCTTCTTCACGCAGTCAACTACCATTCAACTATGTTGGCAGTCTCTTTGTTCGAGGACGCCAGTCGGAAGTCACAAACACCATAATGCCGTGTGGCCATGGGATCACACTCGATGTTACGATACAACCTGGGAAGCGACATTGTGGGGATCACTCAATGAGGATACAGCTTGTTATCTTATACTACACAAATAAACCACATACATTTTTTTGTTTTGATTGGTTTTAAAAAGTTGTTATATGGTATAATAGTTCAAATATAAAAAAAATACAAGTGCAAAAAAGCCCTATGTTTTGTTCTTCGAACTGACATAGCTCTAAGGGAGCGCTATAATGTAACACTTTGAATACACTAGCAGGCAATAAAGTTTTGTTTTTGAGAGGTGACGTGCTTAAAGGGCTGTTGTTTGTTTTTTTGAAATAATGCTTTAGTTGGGTTCTGTAGTAATAATGTTTTAGTTCACAACAAGTATTGTTTTGTCTTTATATATACCACTAATAAAATGTTATCAGAAAATAGAATGTAAGAAATGCTGTGGAGGGAGTTAGTCTAGATTTTCGCCATAACAAATGCAGCTTATTCAGTAGGAGTAATTCACAGGCCTACAACTCACTCTTATAATTTGAAAAAGGAGCCAGATTCATAAAAGTACAATTGCTGTGTGTATTATTACTTTAAACTGAAGGAAAAGCTCAAATTTCATTTTCCCAGATTTTTGGGGAAATTACCATTGATGCAGTACTGCCTAAAAAAGATGCAATCCCCTAAACTTTTCTTAGGCCCCTGTCACACTTGTCCGAATCTATAATTCCATTCATAAACCGATCTGAAATATTATTAATTCGAACACGTTCGGAGAGAAATGTCAAAAAAACTGCCAGAAATGAAAATACACCGATCGTAATCCGGTCTTATTCCGGATCTAATAAGTTGCTATTCCGATTGCAATCCGTCTATATTCAGAACCTCTCCGATCATCACCGGACATGCCACTTTGAAAAATGTATTGATCTCAAGACCGACCGCTTTTATAGCAATTTTGCCGTCCCCGGATCTCCCGCTGAACCGGAATTTATTCGTTATATGATCGTTATAATGGTATTACATCGTGGTAATGCGGTATATCGTCGGATTTAGTGACATCAAAGTCGGTGCGTCCGTTTTTTGATCGGCATTACAATGGTGTGGGTTCGGAATGAAAATCTGAATACATACGGTTATCAATCGGAATCGGAGGCCTTTTCCGTACTCTTCCGTACCTATTCCACATTGCAACGAATGGCAACGAATGAGTACAGTGCATATTCCGTGTGTATACCGGATACCGTCCGTATTGAGGTTGCCGCGACAATTCGGATAAATTATTAAACAGGTTCAATAATTTCTCCGAGTTCCTCAGTGCATCACCGAACGTACATGAGTATATAGCGTTGGAAAGCCGAGGAAAACCGAGGGAAATCCGTTTGAGTTCAGTTCAAACCGATTAAACACCGAATTCACTATTTTTTACTCGGAACATGAACGGAGTGACGATTCGGACAAGTGTGACAGGGGCTTTACCAGTATGGAAAGACCAATGTTGGCTCTAATCAAATCCAAAAGGGAAATATTTCAGGCTAAGACCCCTGGCAAGTTGACTTTTTGAGGGACAAAAATAGAATTACAATTTTACAAGTTCTAAAAACATGCTTTGACGCATGTTCTAAAAAATTTAACCATTTAATTATTTTCTCAAGTAAGGGCAAGGATGATTCTTTGTGATCGTTGATTTTGTGATTTAATTTTGCATTTTGGTTGCATAACGGGACTGTTGGGTTATGTAGAAATAATGCTTTAGTTGGGTCCTGTAGAAATAATTGTTTCGTTCACAACAAGTAGGCCTATACCCTCTTTGTATATGCCACTAATAAAATGTTATCAGAAAATGGTATGTAAGAAATGTTGTGGAGGGGGTTAGTCTAGTTTCGCTGTCAAAAATGCTGCTTATTCAGTAGAAGTAATTCACAGGCCTACAACTCACTTGTATGATTTGAAAAAGGCGCCAGATTCAACAAATGTTATTGTTTTCGTGTATTATTACTTCAAACTAAAGAAAAAGTTCAAATTTCATTTTAATGTTTAGTTTTTTGGATAAATGACAAATTTTGATTCAGTACTGCCTTAAGAGGATACAATCCCCCAAACTTTTCTCACCAGATATGAAAAGACCAATGTTGGCTCTAATCCAATCCAAAAGGAAAATATTCTGAGACCCCTGGGTGACTTTTAGAGGGACAAAAATAGGTTAAAAATGTCAATTTTACAAGTTCTGAAAACATGCTTTAATGCATGTTCTAAAATTAGCATAAGGGTGAAATTTAAAACATTTTTTTTTTTTCTCAAGTAAGGGCAAGGATGATACTTTGTAATGATACAGTTTATTTTGTGATAAAATTGTGTATTTTGACTTGGTGATTTTTTGAAAATAAGCACAAAAACTGTTTTTGCGGCCCCAAAACTGGCTAAAAGTGCCCAAAACACAAAATGGCCCATTACCATGGCAACAGGCAATAGAGAAAAAAAATTATTTCAATTTTGGTTACTTGCTTACCAAGTCCTTTCATATTTAAAAAAAAAAAAAAAAATGCCGAGGACACTTATATGAAATATTTACGTGGACCCACTCTTAAGTAACTGTGGTTTACACTCACAGTAAAAAGACAAATTAATGAGGACGAATTCGGCTTTACTTTCAGGGAAACACTTTTTTATATTTCTGTTGGATTTTTGTTGGCAAACAGGACATCATCTCTATTCTCACGAAGTGAAATGTTTATTTCCTGCGATGGTGCTAAAGAACATATACGTTTTCTCGGTGAATTTCGGCAAATTTGCGTCCAATTTAATTACTATACGTCATTCAGTTTCGCACGACTGTTATTGCAGCTCTATTCACCATTCAAAATGTTAAAATTACTTGTTAATCTACCAATTTTTTTTCAAAGGACAATTCTGCGATGGCCCTATAGCCAAGTATCTTTCCCATGACATACTTTGATTGTATGTCAAACTCCACCATTTGATTGAACAATTGTTCTTACCAATCTGCCTGACTACAATAATTTTGCACAAAAGCTATCTTAGGAATCAATAAAATAGGCTTGTGCACAGACCAACACCTTTTTTTTTAAAACGATTTTTAAATACCCCCTCACCATTATAAACGTTTTATTACACTATTCACACACCAAATGAATCACCGCAAAATCTTGTTGGGGTGAAAAAATGTTGACATTTAGTACTGCAAGAGTTCCCTTTTTTTTATGTTTCTACATATTTACAACTGACAAAGTAATGGACAAACCTATGTGAATCTTCAATGTCCAATATCCCCCCCCCACCCCTCCCCCAAAAATATGGAGATTGGCTGTACAAACATATGAGCATATGCAATGTCCGTGAATTACCACACAAACTTAGCAGAGAGTCCTGCCTCCTCCTCCCAGACTTTAAAGAAATATGGAGATTCGCTGTACAAACCTACAGGAATCTCCAATGTCCAATATCCCCCAAAATATGGAGATTCGCTGTACAAACCTATAAGCATAAAAATCCCCCACCCCAAAAAAAAAAAAAAAAATATATAAAAAAATAAAAAATAAAATAAAATATGGAGATTCGCTGTACAAACCTATATGAATCTCCAATTTCCAATACCACCCCCCCAAAAAAAAAAAAAAAAGGAGATTTGCTGTATAAACCTATGAGCATACGCAATGTCCAATATCCCCCCCCCAAAAAATTTTAAAAAAATAATCGAGATTCGCTGTACAAACCTACCTGAATCTCCAATGTCCAATATCCCACCAAAAATATGGAAATTCGCTGTACAAACCTATGAGCATAAAAATCCCCCCCCAAAAAAAAAAAAAAATAATAATAATAATAAAAAAAATAAAAAAATAAAATAAAATAAAAAGATTCGCTGTACAAACCTATCTGAATCTCCAATGTCCAATACCCCCCCCCAAAAAAAAAAATGTACAAACCGCTGTACAAACCTATGAGCATACACAATGTCCAATATCCCCCCCAAAATATGGAGATTCGCTGTACAAACCTATGATCATAACAATCTCCCCAAAATATGGAGATTCGCTGTACAAACCTATGAGCATAAAAATCTCCCCCAAAATATGGAGATCCGCTGTACAAACCTATGAGCATACGCAATGTCCAATATCCCCCCCAAAATATGGAGATTCGCTGTACAAACCTATGTGAAGCTCCAATGTCCAATATCCCCCCAAAAAATATGGAGACTCGCTGTACAAACCTATGAGCATATGCAATGTCCGTGAATTACCACACAAACTTAGCAGAGCGTCTTGTGGGAAGTCGTCGGCCCCATTCACGGCATGGGTACATCTCAATCACACCTCCTCCTCCCGGACTTTTAAGAAATATGGAGATTCGCTGCACAAACCTATGTGAATCTTCAATGTCCAATATCCCCCAAAATATGAAGATTCGCTGCACAAACCTATGTGAATCTCCAATACCCAATATCAAACTAACTTCATTGTCATGTGCGCTTAGCATATCTTGGATTTTGTTTCACTAGACCGCCCGACTACTTAGGAAAGGGTTTTGACTAGACCGCCCCCCTGCTGTTTTGACTAGAATTTGTCTAGCGGACCAGCATTAAGGTCGAACCCTTAACCAATTTCCTTTTTTTACGAAGTGACCTGGAAAAATAATAATAAGAACAACACAGGTTCAAGAATTGTCTAACAATTTTTCTGTTTAATTACAGTGCAACAGTCCCTGATCATCAACAGTTTTGGATCACTCGATAAAATATGAATTAATTCAAGTGTAACGACAAGTTTGTTACCACTTTCAATGTCTATAATGTTTCAGTGGTGAGAATTTTCAATGCAATTTGGAGAAATATTTTCGCCTGTTTTGTAACTGATGTGGGAGTCATGTTGCGTAGCGGTTCTTTTCTCGCCTTTCACCGCTGTGACCCGGGTTAAAATCCCGCCTGGGCCAATATGTGGATTAGGTTTTCAGTCCCTGCTGACACTGTGGGTTTTCCTCAGGATATTCTTCTGGGGTTTTTCTCCCACATCTAAAACTGTACCTTCTTCTCATTATCTCCTCTTACATGTTTCTTCAGGCTTGCCAGTACGTACGTATATGGCACTTTTGAGGGTTCCTTGGTCTCATTATCAGGAAGAAATAATAATAATAATAAAAGAAAACAAATTGTTTCCACTGGTACCTAGTCAAGTAACTGCTGGCTTCGGTTAAAAGACTTGGTTTTTAACCTACATGTACATGTAAGAGGAGGAAGTTTACTACAGAATGTCACTCGGACACAGAAACTCAAACATATAGCGGTTGTACAGCGGTTTGTACAAAAAGTTATCCGAAAATGTCGCACACAGCAAAAATATGTCTGCCACTGATGACAAAACAAAGATAGTAAAATATTACACACTAACTTTTACTATGTACATGTACAATTATGAAAAAATGTTTCACGTTATCTGAAAAGAAGCAACTTATATATTGGAAGACCAAATGCCCTGAACAAACTTTAGGACAACTGAAAGAATTAAGGAAAAAAACACAAAACAGGACTAACTAAACTTATAGATAAATTATAAATTGTCATTCCATAATTTCGTGAATTGAGGGACCTTTAAGGACCCTTTGAGAAGGTCACATTTTTAGTACCAATAAAATAATTGTCAAAAGGGACCAATTTCATGGAGCTTCTTAAAAAAAAATTGAAAAACCTTAGTATGAAAATTTTTCCTTGGCAAAACAGGGTTACAAACCAAATTTTCAGGTGATGTATATTGTTTGTGACTGGTATTCAGCTTTTTTGTGCTCAGCATAGCACATAGAATTTTGGCCGGTAACCTGTTTTTACCGAGCAGGAACCTTTTGTGCTGAGCAATTTGTTTGTGTGCTTAGCAGCTCCATAAAATTGGCCCCAGGTCGTTTTTAAAAAAGAATTCAACATGCGACTCGCTTGAATCAAACAGATTCTGTGTCACTTTTGACCGTTAAATTAAAAATCCTTTTTACAATGTCTTACAGACTTTAAATTTCATTACAAGATCTGTACTGTTTCACATCTTTTAGGTTAATTTAACATAATTGGGTCATTCCAGCAGGTTGAGACACGTGCATATTACTTAGCCAAGTATCTTTCCCATGACATACTTTGATTGTATGTCAAACTCCACCATTTGATTGAACAATTGTTCTTACCAATCTGCCTGACTACAATAATTTTGCACAAAAGCTATCTTAGGAATCAATAAAATAGGCTTGTGCACAGACCAACACCTTTTTTTTTAAAACGATTTTTAAATACCCCCTCACCATTATAAACGTTTTATTACACTATTCACACACCAAATGAATCACCGCAAAATCTTGTTGGGGTGAAAAAATGTTGACATTTAGTACTGCAAGAGTTCCCTTTTTTTTATGTTTCTACATATTTACAACTGACAAAGTAATGGACAAACCTATGTGAATCTTCAATGTCCAATATCCCCCCCCCCCCCCACCCCTCCCCCAAAAATATGGAGATTGGCTGTACAAACATATGAGCATATGCAATGTCCGTGAATTACCACACAAACTTAGCAGAGAGTCCTGCCTCCTCCTCCCAGACTTTAAAGAAATATGGAGATTCGCTGTACAAACCTACAGGAATCTCCAATGTCCAATATCCCCCAAAATATGGAGATTCGCTGTACAAACCTATAAGCATAAAAATCCCCCACCCCAAAAAAAAAAAAAAAAATATATAAAAAAATAAAAAATAAAATAAAATATGGAGATTCGCTGTACAAACCTATATGAATCTCCAATTTCCAATACCACCCCCCCCCAAAAAAAAAAAGGAGATTTGCTGTATAAACCTATGAGCATACGCAATGTCCAATATCCCCCCCAAAAAAAATTTTAAAAAAATAATCGAGATTCGCTGTACAAACCTACCTGAATCTCCAATGTCCAATATCCCACCAAAAATATGGAAATTCGCTGTACAAACCTATGAGCATAAAAATCCCCCCCCAAAAAAAAAAAAAAATAATAATAATAATAAAAAAAATAAAAAAATAAAATAAAATAAAAAGATTCGCTGTACAAACCTATCTGAATCTCCAATGTCCAATACCCCCCCCCAAAAAAAAAAATGTACAAACCGCTGTACAAACCTATGAGCATACACAATGTCCAATATCCCCCCCAAAATATGGAGATTCGCTGTACAAACCTATGATCATAACAATCTCCCCAAAATATGGAGATTCGCTGTACAAACCTATGAGCATAAAAATCTCCCCCAAAATATGGAGATCCGCTGTACAAACCTATGAGCATACGCAATGTCCAATATCCCCCCCAAAATATGGAGATTCGCTGTACAAACCTATGTGAAGCTCCAATGTCCAATATCCCCCCAAAAAATATGGAGACTCGCTGTACAAACCTATGAGCATATGCAATGTCCGTGAATTACCACACAAACTTAGCAGAGCGTCTTGTGGGAAGTCGTCGGCGCCATTCACGGCATGGGTACATCTCAATCACACCTCCTCCTCCCGGACTTTTAAGAAATATGGAGATTCGCTGCACAAACCTATGTGAATCTTCAATGTCCAATATCCCCCAAAATATGAAGATTCGCTGCACAAACCTATGTGAATCTCCAATACCCAATATCAAACTAACTTCATTGTCATGTGCGCTTAGCATATCTTGGATTTTGTTTCACTAGACCGCCCGACTACTTAGGAAAGGGTTTTGACTAGACCGCCCCCCTGCTGTTTTGACTAGAATTTGTCTAGCGGACCAGCATTAAGGTCGAACCCTTAACCAATTTCCTTTTTTTACGAAGTGACCTGGAAAAATAATAATAAGAACAACACAGGTTCAAGAATTGTCTAACAATTTTTCTGTTTAATTACAGTGCAACAGTCCCTGATCATCAACAGTTTTGGATCACTCGATAAAATATGAATTAATTCAAGTGTAACGACAAGTTTGTTACCACTTTCAATGTCTATAATGTTTCAGTGGTGGGAATTTTCAATGCAATTTGGAGAAATATTTTCGCCTGTTTTGTAACTGATGTGGGAGTCATGTTGCGTAGCGGTTCTTTTCTCGCCTTTCACCGCTGTGACCCGGGTTAAAATCCCGCCTGGGCCAATATGTGGATTAGGTTTTCAGTCCCTGCTGACACTGTGGGTTTTCCTCAGGATATTCTTCTGGGGTTTTTCTCCCACATCTAAAACTGTACCTTCTTCTCATTATCTCCTCTTACATGTTTCTTCAGGCTTGCCAGTACGTACGTATATGGCACTTTTGAGGGTTCCTTGGTCTCATTATCAGGAAGAAATAATAATAATAATAAAAGAAAACAAATTGTTTCCACTGGTACCTAGTCAAGTAACTGCTGGCTTCGGTTAAAAGACTTGGTTTTTAACCTACATGTACATGTAAGAGGAGGAAGTTTACTACAGAATGTCACTCGGACACAGAAACTCAAACATATAGCGGTTGTACAGCGGTTTGTACAAAAAGTTATCCGAAAATGTCGCACACAGCAAAAATATGTCTGCCACTGATGACAAAACAAAGATAGTAAAATATTACACACTAACTTTTACTATGTACATGTACAATTATGAAAAAATGTTTCACGTTATCTGAAAAGAAGCAACTTATATATTGGAAGACCAAATGCCCTGAACAAACTTTAGGACAACTGAAAGAATGAAGGAAAAAAACACAAAACAGGACTAACTAAACTTATAGATAAATTATAAATTGTCATTCCATAATTTCGTGAATTGAGGGACCTTTAAGGACCCTTTGAGAAGGTCACATTTTTAGTACCAATAAAATAATTGTCAAAAGGGACCAATTTCATGGAGCTTCTTAAAAAAAAATTGAAAAACCTTAGTATGAAAATTCTTCCTTGGCAAAACAGGGTTACAAACCAAATTTTCAGGTGATGTATATTGTTTGTGACTGGTATTCAGCTTTTTTGTGCTCAGCATAGCACATAGAATTTTGGCCGGTAACCTGTTTTTACCGAGCAGGAACCTTTTGTGCTGAGCAATTTGTTTGTGTGCTTAGCAGCTCCATAAAATTGGCCCCAGGTCGTTTTTAAAAAAGAATTCAACATGCGACTCGCTTGAATCAAACAGATTCTGTGTCACTTTTGACCGTTAAATTAAAAATCCTTTTTACAATGTCTTACAGACTTTAAATTTCATTACAAGATCTGTACTGTTTCACATCTTTTAGGTTAATTTAACATAATTGGGTCATTCCAGCAGGTTGAGACACGTGCATATTTTGCCATTTCACCTATAAGATTTAGTTTTCTTGGGAAGAATGAACTATTTTTCTTGTCAATGATGGTTGAAACTAGAGAGTTACAAAAAGACCTATTGAATGATACCAAATTTGGTGACATTAGTTATTTTATTTTTTAGATATTTCATAAAACATGGTGGCGTGCAAGGCTAGTTAGGACGTAACATGTGTGACAAAAATTGAGTAGTTTTAAGTATGCAACTTGCACATTAATAATACATAATTTAACACCCCTTTGCTAATAAAGTAGCATAAAAGAACATGAGAAATAGTAATTGTAAGTCATATCTTTCTTGTTTACGTCATTTATTTTGTTAGAGCTCACCAAAAATGAGTAGTGTAGACGTAACACAAGGTGTCCACTTTTGTAACATTTTGTTTGGGGGAGTAGTATTTTCCCTTTGCTTCAAAGCAAGTCTAAAATGACTTAAATTCATCACATCTGACTTGATTTATGAGAAAATTATTCATAAAGTTGGAAAATAGTTTCACTTTTTCAAATATGACGAGAAATCAGGTCATTTTGGGGTACGGTGTCCATGTTACGTCTGAACAATTTAAAACTATTTATTTCTATAACTGGTAAATAAGCTCAATAGGATGTGTGGAACTAACGTTGTACCAAATAACTGGACACAACAGATACACAAAATACACAAACTAGACTTGCATTTCATTCATGTGTGAATTATTCCATTTTAGATTTGTGGTGTCCATGTTACGTCTGCACTGTGGTTTGGTAACAAATGTTGCAATTGAACACAATATGAAACATTTACCAACTTATAAACAATAACAATAGAATATGGTGACATGCTCAGATATTTAAATATGAAAAGATTTTTGTTTTAACAATATGCATAACATTTATGAGTGATTTAATAATTATACACCGTGTCCATGTTACGTCTGCACTGTAAAATATGCTACTTTTGTTTGGCATTTTCTTGTATTAGGTTTTAGTTACCTGTTTTATGCATAATCATATCAAACAACTGACCACCTAAGTTTAGAGCCATGTAATTCATTGCTTTCATGATATCATAGGTGATTGTTCTCAATATTTGACACATGATGTAACATGGGCACGGTGTCAATGTTACGTCTGCAACACACCATTTTAAGATGCAATTCCCAAGATTTAAGACAAATTGTACAACATAGCTACTAAAATTAAATTTATACTATCCAAGTCTATAAACTAAACTAATATAATGCTACTTATAGCACAGTATTTGTTGTTAATTCAAGTTTTACATAAGTTTTCTTGTTTTAATTACACGATGAGAAAAGTAATTTGCTACGATTTTGTTGTTGTGATTTTCAACCCTTTGTAGAATTCATGTATAAGAAAGTTTACTTATTTGCAAAAAACTTAATGGTTTCTATCATTTTGACTAAGATATGGCAATATACAATGGGATCCAAGCTGATTATTAAACATCTAATCTCAAATTGGTGTCCATGTTACGTCTGCACAAAATTATTGACATTACTACCTTACGGTGCCATTATGAAAAAAATGATTAATTATATGGTAATAAAAATATTATATGTTGAATGTACATAAGTATATGATACCATAATGATAAAATAGTAATCTTGCAAGCAATTTGAAATTTTCACTCGTATGTCAGTAATGTCACATTCTGTGTCCCAACCTGATGGAATGACCCAATTATAATCCCCTCTTTTGTTTTGTTTAGAAAATACTGAAAGTTCTAATATCTGCATAGAGTTTCTTTTGGTACATAGTGGCAAGTACTCAAGTACTCGCGAGTAGTTTGTAGAAGTGGCGTGGCCTAGTTGTCAGGAGCATTGAATTTGTGGTCTGCAGGTAGTTCTGCAGGTTGGGGGTTCGAGCCCAGCCTGGGCTAGGACACTTCTACACATAATATGGGAACAGGCATTATTAATGCCTTGCTGTGGACTAGTTACCCATCCCAACCCTATTCGTGCTGTGAGGAGATCAGAATGTCTTGTTTCAGTGTAAGGAGCTGGTTCTTCCACACTTTCCTCTAGTAGCCCACACATCGAGTGGCCTTTGGCATTGTGATAGGAAATTTGCATTAACCCTAACTCCCTACACAACAAAGGAAGTTGGAGGATTTTGAAGGAATTGTATTGTTCAATAACAATGGTGAGGGAGTTAGGGTTAAACAAAAAGAAAAAAAGAAAAAAATTGTGCTACTCGTAATACTCTTGATTTTTCATCTAATTTAGTATTTATCTGGGCCCGAGTAGAGCAGGTACTCGCGAGTAGCAATATGTTGTTGACTAAGTGTTGACTTAGAAAAAAGTAACTACATATACTTTGCGGTTTCTGCAAATAAAGTTGCCTTTTGTCTGGATGTTATCAATGAAGCTAGCAATCAAGGAATCATTTGCTCCACATTACTCTTCAAAGAATTTCACTCCCTAAAATTTCAGGTAAATGACCCAAAATGTTCCATTAGAAAGGTTATCCCACTGCTGAATAATGGGTTGTCATTTTACATCGTAAATGTACTAACGCCTAATATCATTTTTTTGTTAACTACATTGTACTCGCAAGTACTTGATTATACTCGAGAGTAATTTCCTTGTGAGTACTCCAATATCAAAATCAACTACTCACCCAGTACAGTACATGATAATCTACTCAACACAAATAGTTGTCAGTGTTCCTCATCTGACCAGTAGTAATCACGATCCTCATCAGGATCCGAATCAGATACTGGGATGACGTCAAACAGGTCTGAAGCCTTGTCCCCCATGGCCTGAGTTAGTGACGTTTTGCCAGAGTGGGCTGCGATTCTGCCAACGTTGGTGGGCTGCACAATTGTAGAAATAGTCACAAACCATTTATGAAGCATCTAACACATAAAAGTGCAAATCTCTGTGTCTCTGTGTAGTGTTTCTGTGTCTCTGTATCTGTGTATCTACTGTGCGAAATACGGCACCCTCTGGAGACGTGAACACAATGGGAGTGAAAAGGTCTCCAAAGGGTCATTTCTATAGATGAATAAACTAGGAATTTCACGAATTAGATTTTGGGATTGTACTTAAATTACTCAAAAACTAGGGTTAGAATGTGGGTTAGGGTTAGTGTTTGGGTTGGAGTATAATATTAGTCCGAGTAACTTAGACCCAAATATCACCTTTTTCAACATTTGGACATGGTCGGGTGACCATTTATCCATATATGCTAATTTAGGCAACAAATAAGCACAGCAAGTCGCACAGATATAATACACAGTATTGTACAGTCACATACACATCAGGCCCATGCAAACGAATATAATCTAGGTACATGCAATGTACGTCTATACCCACAGCGTTGTAAATACCTCCAATCGTGGACCCCCCTATTGTCCTATTTTGTCTCATTCGAAAGCTAATTAAAAATACTATACTAGAAAATTATTGATCTATTTTTCATGGTGCAATCCCCTAAAAGCATGGACACACAAACTTTAATTGATCACCACATCTAGAGCAACTCTAGGCGTTCTACGAACCGCTAAAGACACATAATCGGCCTAGTTATAGAGAAAGGCTGGTTCATACAAATATGCGACATCTGGGTATGTTTTTGCGCAACGAATTCTCAAAAGTTGAACACGTTTCAACTCCGGCAAACTTTTCCATCCCATGATATGCGTCTAAAGAACTTTCCGTGTGAATTAGACTTGCCCAAAGTGTTTCACTGACTGAATGTCACTTGTAACTGTGAGCCTTTTAAAAAAAATGGCTTTGCCTTTGCCTCATACCGACTTTAGGAACATTCAATCGATTGATATATGAAGTAAAGGTTGAAATATTTTATAGCTCATTTCCTGGAGGTTACATTGATTGGTTTTGGTCAAAGTTTCAGGGGACACAGACCTTGAATCATTTGGGGGTTGCAGTTGCAACTCTTTTTTGTGGGTGCCGATTGGTTTTCTGTCATTGTAATGAGTTGAACTTATCTACAAGTACGATGTATTTACCCTAACCCCTAGGGTGTGTGAACATTTGGATAAAAATTGTGGATTAAGCACGGTTAGGGTTAACAGAAGACAGTGATCATATTGTGAAGGAAGTTTTGTGGTGGTCTTTAAATTAACTCACGACTGGTATTCATGACATCAATGATGCGAAAACAGGATGGTGGTTCTTTGTGGTTTGACAAGAGAATTTCAGAGTTTTGTAAGATTTTACTGTGACCTACCTGTTTCGGTGTGTACGATCTTTGCGTTAGTCCCCGGCCTTTCTTCTTCTTCTGAAGGCCGTATATGTACTGATCAATGTGTTTCCTGTACAGTAGGTGATATACATGGATTCAATCAACACTAACTTTGTCAACAATATTTGGGAAAACACGTGGAATGTGTGAAACAGCTTTAAGAAATATGTGACTCGCACCAGAAAAAGGTGATATAAGTCACGCTATGTATTTACATGTAATGGACCACTCAACACTGAGAGGATGAAATCTGTAATATCTAAAGTTTAAAGTTCTACAGGGTGTCTCTAAAAAAAGTATACCCATTTTAAAATTGGTATTATTGCAAAAGTACTGAATATTTCAGAAAAAGACAAATGTCTGTGGAAAGGGTAGAATGTACTCTGTCCAATAGTATAAGGTATATTATGTCATTGCCATGGATGACTGAACAAACAAGACATTTATGAAAGGTACTGAAATCAGCACTGTGACAAGTTGGTTTTACTTGAGCGACGAAGCTCCGGCAGGTGTTTTTAAGGACAAATTCTTTTGCTGTTTGAGGTTGAACAAATTGGAAAAATTATGACAGGGTCTCTTTCCTGACAAATGCAAGGTGGTGGTCACCATTCCTGTTAATGCATAACTGGCATCTTAGTCTCATGCCTGACTTATCGTCCCAACTTGTCACAGTGCCTATTTCAGTACCTTTCATAACTGTCTTGTTAGTTCAGTCATCCATGGCAATGACATAATGAACCTTATACCATTGGACAGAGGACATTCTACCCTTTCCACAGACATTTGCCTTTTTCTGAAATGTTCAGTAATTTTGCAATAATATGAATTTGAAAATGGGTATACTTTTTTTAGAGACACCCTGTATAAACATAAAGGTCGATTTTGATAAATAAAGTGAACAAATATTATCTTAGTTTTGTTGGGTTTCGAAGCCTGTTTTCTCAGTTGTGTAATTTGAATGGCCATGTGTCTGATCTATAAAAAATAGTGCAATACACATGCAGTGTGGAACCTGCACGCAATGTGCGCTCACGGCTAAGAACTCATGCAACGCGACGCAGCTCTTGGTTTTATTTTGAATAAAGTTGCGGTGTGGCACTCACACTGGGACTAAATGAAAGTGGTCACACACAGACTTCTTTATTTATCAATTTTACGAGGGGCGATTGATAAGTTTGTGGCAAGGTAGAAGAAGTCAGTTTCAGAAAATCAAACATTTATCTTTTAACATAGTCCCCTCCTACATTTACACACTTAGTCCTGCAGTCATGGAGCATACAGATCCCTTCGATTGATAAGTTTGTGGCAAGGTAGAAGGAGTCAGTTTCAGAAAATCAAACATTCATCTTTCAACATCCTTCTCCTACATTAACACACTTAGTCCTGTAGTCATGGAGCATACGGATCCCTTCTGTGTAGAAGCTGTTGTCTTAGGGCCTCAGGAAGTGGTCCACAGCATCAACGATGCCATCCGAAACAAAATGGCAACCATGGAGCTCCTTCTTTAACTTCGGGAACAGGTAAGAGGGTGCCAAACTAGGAAAATAGGGCGGGTGTTCGACCAGTTCGAATCCACATTTCTGGATGGCAGCCATGGCCACTGTGGAGATGCATGTGGGCCGTAGCATTGTTCTGGTAGAAGAGCACCCCTCTTGTCAGCCTCCCACACCAAATTTTCTTGATTTTCTCCCGAAGATGTTTAACCAGTTCGTGCCTGGATTATTTTAACATCACCGAGTCGAGGCGCGGGATTATTTTTAACGAAACTCGATCCGAGGCGGGTTCAGGCAGATGGTACAAGAAACACACCCACGCATTTCAGGCCATGCTCGCTGCTGATAGACATTTCCGGCCTTGCTCGTGACGTGTTTATGCGTCATCCGTTTTGAATCTGGGAAAACATTGGCGTGTATATATACACGTCCTCCGGCGCGACCTGGTTAAGGAGATCAACGTAGTAAGCCCCTGTGATCGTGACCCTTTCATAACTTTCCGTGTATTTATTCATAAAGTTGAACAGCACGCAGATTCAGTGAAAACTGTATAGCTCATCTCCTTCTACCTTAGGCCACCAACTTATCGATCACCACTCGCATGGGACACCTGAAATAGGGCTTAACCTAGCTTACATTGTGTACGGGACATCTAGTCATAAAATATGTGACCAGTCACCATAAAACGAGTTGAAATTTGGAAATTGCCATTTTGCAGGACAATGGGCTAAAGCCACAATTTGAAAGAGTGGTCAATTTGTTTAAGTTTTCAGTAAACCTTAATTTGTAACTTCTGTGCTCTTTGACCTTATTTATCCTGTTTTGTTGGAGTTGACTGTGCATTGACTGTCACAACAGCAAGATTTGTAAACGCTATTTTCTCACGAATCAGTTTGACCACTTCAAGTAAATTGATGGTTTATAATTCTAAGTACCCCTTAACCCTAACTTCTTTGGTGATTTACTAGGAACCTTCCTCATCCTTGCAAATCCCAACACCCTGTGCTATTAAACTGTGCAATAAACAGCTGGACTCCACCAAACCCTTGTGTTGGAGTTTGACTGGATGGGGATCCTTAGGGTTAGGTTAATGTTGTATACCATTGGAAAGCTCCTGTTTTGCAGAATCCAGATAGATGAATATCTCAATTCTTAAAAAGTTTTACTTTAGGTCACATATAAGGTCACATATAAGGTCACATATAAGGTCAGCAATTGGAGCAATTGGTTTTGCTAGGACATTAATAATAATATACAAAGTAACCACAAGGGACACTGACTAGGTACATTTGCATACATTTCAAAGTGAATAAAGAAATTGTTAAGGCGGGACTTGAACTTGCAAACAAAGATACTGACAATTTGGGAGACCGCCAACATAAGGCACGATAGCTCAGTTGGTAGAGCGCTGGTCCAGATGTCGCAGGTTCGAGTCCTGCCTTGCTAATTTCTTTGTTCACTTTGAAAGGTTTGGAATTCAGACACAATACCTGTCCACAGAGGGCAGCAGACCAGGGCTGATGAGGTTGGAGTAAGGCGTCTTCTTGTCAGACAGGGGAAGCATCCCTTGATAGCGGACACTGGGCGTCTTGAAGCGTGCCGAGCCGGGTGTCTTGCCTGTTGGCCCCTCCTGGCTATCTTCATCTATGTCCCACTCACCGAGTGGAATCTGAAGAAAGGGTTGAGAGCAGAGTTGTTAAACTAGTCACGGATTTTTGTGACTTGAGTTGAGTTGGGCCGAGCCACTGACTCGAATCAAGTCATTTGGTGAAGAAGTCAAGTCAAGTCAAGTCACAGTGTATGGTCGAGTTGAGTCGAGTGAAATATTTAGCGTCACAAATATTTTAGCACTACATGTAATAATTATTGCGCTCAATAAGCGGCCGCTGTACTGTACTGTACTGTATTCGCAAAGTGAAGTGTACATAAATTTTGAAAATATAAAGTTTTGCTTTTATTTTGGACACGTGATATTAGCGAGTGTTATTCAAGTTGAGTAAAGTCTTTTGACAAGGGAATCGAGTCGAGTCTCCTGATGAGGGAATCGAGTCGAGTCTCCTGATGAGGGAATCGAGTCGAGTCTCCTGATGAGGGATTCGAGTCGAGTCTTCTGATGAGGGATTCGAGTCGAGTCTTCTGATGAGGGAATCGAGTCGAGTGTTCTGATGAGGGATTTGAGTAAAGTCTTCTTATGAGGGAATCAAGATGAGTGTTCTGATGAGGGAATCGAGACGAGTCTTCTGATGAGGGAATCGAGACGAGTCTTCTGATGAGGGAATCGAGTCGAGTCTTCTTATGAGGAAATCAAGATGAGTCTTCTTATGAGGGAATCAAGATGAGTCTTCTGATGAAGGAATCGAGTCGTATCTTCTGATGAAGGAATCGAGTCAAGTTTTCTAAAGAGGGAATCGAGTCAAGTCTTCTAAAGAGGGAATCGAGTCAAGTCTTCTAAAGAGGGAATCGAGTCAAGTCTTCTAAATAGGGAATCGAGTCAAGTCTTCTAAATAGGGAATCGAGTCAAGTCTTCTAAATAGGGAATCGAGTCAAGTCTTCTAAAGAGGGAATCGAGTCAAGTCTTCTAAATAGGGAATCAAGTCAAGTCTTCTAAAGAGGGAATCGAGTCAAGTCTTCTAAATAGGGAATCGAAGTCAAGTCTTCTCTAAATAGGGAATCGAGTCAAGTCTTCTAAATAGGGAATCGAGTCAAGTCTTCTAAATAGGGAATCGAGTCAAGTCTTCTAAAGAGGGAATCGAGTCAAGTCTTCTAAAGAGGGAATCCGAGTCAAGTCTTCTAAAGAGGGAATCGAGTCAAGTCTTCTAAAGAGGGAATCGAGTCAAGTCTTCTAAGAGGGGAATCGAGTCAAGTCTTCTAAAGAGGGAATCGAGTCAAGTCTTCTAAATAGGGAATCGAGTCAAGTCTTCTCTAAAGAGGGAATCGAGTCCAAGTCTTCTAAATAGGGAATCGAGTCAAGGTCTTCTAAATAGGGAATCGAGTCAAGTCTTCTAAATAGGGAATCGAGTCAAGTCTTCTAAAGAGGGAATCGAGTCAAGTCTTCTAAAGAGGGAATCGAGTCAAGTCTTCTAAAGAGGGAATCGAGTCAAGTCTTCTAAATAGGGAATCGAGTCAAGTCTTCTAAATAGGGAATCGAGTCAAGTCTTCTAAGAGTGGAATCGAGTCAAGTCTTCTAAAGAGGGAATCGAGTCAAGTCTTCTAAAGAGGGAATCGAGTCAAGTCTTCTAAATAGGGAATCGAGTCAAGTCTTCTAAATAGGGAATCGAGTCAAGTCTTCTAAAGAGGGGAATCGAGTCAAGTCTTCTAAAGAGGGAATCGAGGTCAAGTCTTCTAAAGAGAGGAATCGTAGTCAAGTCTTCTAAATAGGGAATCGAGTCAAGTCTTCTAAATAGGGAATCGAGTCAAGTCTTCTAAATAGGGAATCGAGTCAAGTCTTCTAAAAGAGGGAATCGAGTTCAAGTCTTCTAAAGAGGGAATCGAGTCAAGTCTTCTAAATAGGGAATCGAGTCAAGTCTTCTAAAGAGGGGAATCGAGTCAAGTCTTCTAAAGAGAGGAATCGGAGTCAAGTCTTCTAAAGAGGGAATCGAGTCAAGTCTTCTAAAGAGGGAATCGAGTCAAGTCTTCTAAATAGGGAATCGAGTCAGAGTCTTCTAAAGAGGGAATCGAGTCAAGTCTTCTAAATAGGGAATCCGAAGTCAAGTCTTCTAAATAGGGAATCGAGTCAAGTCTTCTAAAGAGGGAATCGAGTCAAGTCTTCTAAATAGGGAATCGAGTCAAGTCTTCTAAAGAGGGAGATCGAGTCAAGGTCTTCTAAAGGGGGGAATCGAGTCAAGTCTTCTAAAAGAGGGAATCGAGTCAAGTCTCTTCTACAATAGGGAATCGAGTCAAGTCTTCTAAATAGGGAATCGAGTCAAGTCTTCTAAAATAGGGAATCGAGTCAAGTCTTCTAAATAGGGAATCGAGTCAAGTCTTCTAAAGAGGGGAATCGAGTCAAGTCTTCTAAAAGAGGGAATCGAGTCAAGTCTTCTAAATAGGGAATCGAGTCAAGTCTTCTAAATAGGGAATCGAGTCAAGTCTTCTAAAGAGGGAATCGAGTCAAGTCTTCTAAATAGGCGAATCGAGTCAAGTCTTCTAAAGAGGGAATCGAGTCAAGTCTTCTAAAGAGGGAATCGAGTCAAGTCTTCTAAAGAGGGAATCGAGTCAAGTCTTCTAAATAGGGAATCGAGTCAAGTCTTCTAAATAGGGAATCTGAGTCAAGTCTTCTAAAGAGGGAAATCGAGTCAAGTCCTTCTAAAGAGTGGAATCGAGTCAAGTCTTCTAAATAGGGAATCGAGTCAAGTCCTTCTAAATAGGGAATCGAGTCAAGTCTTCTAAATAGGGAATCGAGTCAAGTCTTCTAAAGAGGGAATCGAGTCAAGTCTTCTAAAGAGGGAATCGAGTCAAGTCTTCTAAATAGGGAATCGAGTCAAGTCTTCTAAAGAGGGAATCGAGTCAAGTCTTCTAAAGAGGGAATCGAGTCAAGTCTTCTAAATAGGGAATCGAGTCAAGTCTTCTAAATAGGGAATCGAGTCAAGTCTTCTAAATAGGGAATCGAGTCAAGTCTTCTAAATAGGGAATCGAGTCAAGTCTTCTAAATAGGGAATCGAGTCAAGTCTTCTAAAGAGGGAATCGAGTCAAGTCTTCTAAAGAGGGAATCGAGTCAAGTCTTCTAAAGAGGGAATCGAGTCAAGTCTTCTAAATAGGGAATCGAGTCAAGTCTTCTAAATAGGGAATCGAGTCAAGTCTTCTAAAGAGGGAATCGAGTCAAGTCTTCTAAATAGGGAATCGAGTCAAGTCTTCTAAATAGGGAATCGAGTCAAGTCTTCTAAAGAGGGAATCGAGTCAAGTCTTCTAAAGAGGGAATCGAGTCAAGTCTTCTAAAGAGGGAATCGAGTCAAGTCTTCTAAATAGGGAATCGAGTCAAGTCTTCTAAATAGGGAATCGAGTCAAGTCTTCTAAATAGGGAATCGAGTCAAGTCTTCTAAAGAGGGAATCGAGTCAAGTCTTCTAAATAGGGAATCGAGTCAAGTCTTCTAAAGAGGGAATCGAGTCAAGTCTTCTAAATAGGGAATCGAGTCAAGTCTTCTAAATAGGGAATCGAGTCAAGTCTTCTAAAGAGGGAATCGAGTCAAGTCTTCTAAAGAGGGAATCGAGTCAAGTCTTCTAAAGAGGGAATCGAGTCAAGTCTTCTAAATAGGGAATCGAGTCAAGTCTTCTAAATAGGGAATCGAGTCAAGTCTTCTAAAGAGGGAATCGAGTCAAGTCTTCTAAATAGGGAATCGAGTCAAGTCTTCTAAATAGGGAATCGAGTCAAGTCTTCTAAATAGGGAATCGAGTCAAGTCTTCTAAAGAGGGAATCGAGTCAAGTCTTCTAAATAGGGAATCGAGTCAAGTCTTCTAAATAGGGAATCGAGTCAAGTCTTCTAAAGAGGGAATCGAGTCAAGTCTTCTGAATAGGGAATCGAGTCAAGTCTTCTAAATAGGGAATCGAGTCAAGTCTTCTAAATAGGGAATCGAGTCAAGTCTTCTAAAGAGGGAATCGAGTCAAGTCTTCTAAATAGGGAATCGAGTCAAGTCTTCTAAATAGGGAATCGAGTCAAGTCTTCTAAAGAGGGAATCGAGTCAAGTCTTCTAAATAGGGAATCGAGTCAAGTCTTCTAAATAGGGAATCGAGTCAAGTCTTCTAAAGAGGGAATCGAGTCAAGTCTTCTAAATAGGGAATCGAGTCAAGTCTTCTAAATAGGGAATCGAGTCAAGTCTTCTAAATAGGGAATCGAGTCAAGTCTTCTAAAGAGGGAATCGAGTCAAGTCTTCTAAAGAGGGAATCGAGTCAAGTCTTCTAAATAGGGAATCGAGTCAAGTCTTCTAAATAGGGAATCGAGTCAAGTCTTCTAAATAGGGAATCGAGTCAAGTCTTCTAAATAGGGAATCGAGTCAAGTCTTCTAAATAGGGAATCGAGTCAAGTCTTCTAAATAGGGAATCGAGTCAAGTCTTCTAAATAGGGAATCGAGTCAAGTCTTCTAAATAGGGAATCGAGTCAAGTCTTCTAAATAGGGAATCGAGTCAAGTCTTCTAAAGAGGGAATCGAGTCAAGTCTTCTAAATAGGGAATCGAGTCAAGTCTTCTAAATAGGGAATCGAGTCAAGTCTTCTAAATAGGGAATCGAGTCAAGTCTTCTAAAGAGGGAATCGAGTCAAGTCTTCTAAATAGGGAATCGAGTCAAGTCTTCTAAATAGGGAATCGAGTCAAGTCTTCTAAATAGGGAATCGAGTCAAGTCTTCTAAAGAGGGAATCGAGTCAAGTCTTCTAAAGAGGGAATCGAGTCAAGTCTTCTAAATAGGGAATCGAGTCAAGTCTTCTAAATAGGGAATCGAGTCAAGTCTTCTAAAGAGGGAATCGAGTCAAGTCTTCTAAATAGGGAATCGAGTCGAGTCAATCCTTCTGATGAGGGAATCGAGTCGAGTCATTTGCCTGGTTAGTCGAGTTTAATTGAGTCATTTACCTGTCGGGACTCGAGTCGAGTCATGTCATTGACTCAAGTCATTACATTGGTTGAGAGACGATCAGGGGTTACTGGGTAGAGAGGGGAATTCGTTTTGACTTGCAGTGTTGGAGCCAAGTCGGTTGTCACAAGTCAAATCGCAAGTCAACCGCAAAGTAAGGTGGCAATCAACAGGAAATGAACAATGATTTTAAAGGAACGCCTTTGTGACACTTCCTTTGTGAATAGCTTGCCACTCGACTTGTTCTAA
This sequence comes from Crossaster papposus, assembly GCA_037893245.1. NCBI lineage: Eukaryota > Metazoa > Echinodermata > Asteroidea > Velatida > Solasteridae > Crossaster > Crossaster papposus. The sequence continues at coordinate 40,380 of JBAIAA010001299.1, forward strand.
TAGACCTTATTCATGATAAAGCCTAAGAAACAGTCGTCCCCACCAGGCTCAAACGATGAGAAAACACAAGTGTGTCGGCAATCGGAATACTTCGGGTATGAGGAGAACAAAATTAGAACTGCAAGGTTATAAATATGTGACCTGTCACCACAATATGAGAGTAAAGTCGGAAAAATTGAAAATTGAGATATTGGTATTTTCAATGGTATATAACGCTCCAGAAAGTCACAGGTTTCAAAAAACGTGTTTGTGAGAAAACTTACTTATAAACATCCTAAACAAAACACAAAAAAGATTGCCAAACAGGACAAGTAAGGTTGGGTTGAGCATAGCAACGGCTATGTTCTAATCATTATTTCTTCTTGAAACTTCCCACACATACAAACTATTGTATAATCAACAAAATATCAAAATTTCGAAAACGTGGGACAGTTACGAAGACCTAATTTGCATATTTAATTACCGTGTTAGTTAGACCACTGATGCACTTTAATCCAAACACTAACTACGCAAACACTACTCAAAATCACGTAATTTAAGAGGTTTTCGATCATCTGATTGCACCCCAAAAATAAGAATATGTAGAGGAGGAATTAGGCTTTCCAAATTACGCAAAATTTCAAAATTGACCACCCCTTCATATTTTGACTTTGGATGGCCATATCTCCAAATCACATTTTGCGACTTTACTCTCATTTTGTGGTGACAGGTCACATATACACCAATGCCACACAGCAGATCACCTTGAGCTTCTTCTGCTTCTTGAAGGGGGTGGAGTCAAAGATGTCATCTTCGTAGCCACGGTTGTGCTGCTCGACAAGCTCTCGCAGTTGTCGTTTTCGCTTCATCGTGCCCACCTTGCCCGTCAGTGCAACGGCGACTGCAAAACAGGGGCGGATATAAGGGATCGGACAAACAAAAAGGTAAGGAAGGGACCAGATTGAAATATTGAACAACTCCAATTTTTACAAAAGCATACGCATATTATCACTTGGGTGTGTTCAATTTGGTTGTTTTGGAGTTTTATTTTCCCACAAAATAGTCTGCTTGGTAACCTCAGGTGGCACATCGTATCGTGAGTCGATTCTATTGAGACTGTTATGCTTGTACAGAGTTGTTAACAAAAGTTTATCCAAGTTTAAGGCGATTGTTCACCCACCTCCAACAATTCCAGAGAATTTGTTTATTGTGTTGATGAGTAGGATGTTTAGAAATAATCTTTAAAAAAATGCTACGGTAAGTGTAGCTTAATTGAATCTCAAGATATGGCCCATTAAAGGTAGTATACACCATTTGCAGATATCGAACAAATTTACTACCGAATTATTAAGAAATATCTTACTTATTTAAAAGTAAATAATGATTGTAGGCATCCAGCAAAATAAGGGCCCTAGATATCCTGTAATTGTTCCAAAAAATTGAATTGTATAAACCCAAATTCATTCTCGCCGTCCGGCGAGCGCGAAAAAACAAAGATAACATAAGAATAACTGCTCGACTCCGGTGGAAAACAAACGCTGTTTTTCATGCTTTTCTCGTCATCCATGAATGTAAAAATTCGGACAGGTCAGTTAAACGATATTTACTATAAAATACAACCCCCCAAATCCACCCATTCCTGATAATTCAACAAATTACCAATGGTGTATACTACCTTTAAGGGAGCTTCTTATAATAGTTTCTGTCTTCAACATGCTCATTTTACAATGAAGCTCTCGTTGACAAGCCAGTTTTGTATACGCCATCAGCATATGGGCCATATCTTGAGATCCAATTAGGCTAGATTTAGCATTTTTTTCAGGATTATTCTAAACACCATACTCATCAATACTAGGTAAACACAAATTCTCTATACACTAACAGTAGATTTCTTACCTTGTGCCTGGTTCTCTTGTTGTTCAGACTGCTGCTGAGAGGGCTTTGTTGTACTTGACTTTGCGGCACTGGAAACAAGGAAAGGCAAAACCAGCAACATGTAATCCAATTTTTAACAAAAAAAGGGGCTAATCACATCTTTAATTCTACCACTAGCTGCCATCTACACTGTGCCTCAGTGGTAATGTAAACATGGAACAAACGGTGCAAATGTCTCCAGTTGAACAGTTGCAGTCAATTTTAGTCAATCACAGGTCATCAACTACTTGGTCAAATCACAAACAGATGTGAGCGGGCATCCAAAAAAAAAAGGGAAAAGAACGACGGGGGCGGAGTTAAAATAAAAAATGCATAAAACCACAGAAACGCAGACATCTCACATGCCTGTATGGGATACTGTCATTGTTTATACCCTCTTACATGAAATATGACTGATATCAATTGTGTCTTGGCTATCTTGTGAACCGACTTGTGATTTGAGTTGACTGCAACTCTGCTTCTAAGACAAAATGACAGAACTCACCACTGATGAGAAGGTACTAATTCTCGAGTTGGATGCTCGTCTCTTGCTACATCTCTGAAATCTGAATTCCAATTCACCTCTTTTCTGGGCATGTCTCTAATTCGCTTCTCATTTGCTTCCAAACAGTTTGAAAGTTGCACGCCTTGAGAAGATTCTGATGATTTTGATTTTCTACCAGTGTCTTGATTCCTATGTTCAGATACTATCTTTTGTGGCATTTGCTTTGGGTTGTCCTTCAGGGGAGGTACTGGTTCAGATCTTCTGTGGTTCCGTGTGTTTTCCACATCTTGCAGAGGATTGTCTGTATCTGAGTCAGTTCCACTCTTCTTACAGTTCCTCTTGGGCTGACGTCTCTGGATGACGATGGCTTTCTTGATTCGTCCCCTATGGATGCTTTCCTCTTCAGCTTTAATCGTTGCGTCTGTGTCTCCAGACGAGGGCTGCAACCTCAAAATAATTGCTCTGTCAGTGACTCTGGGTGTGCTGTCTGTGTCTTCAGATGAGGCCTCCGGAAGCACGTGTCTGAGCATTGTTCTCTTCGAGCTCCGACTAGAAACAGGTTTTTGGGATTGTATTACTTGTTTATCATCCGATGTCTGGTCCAAGACTGGCTTGTGGCCCTGTCGGGTCGTTTTGCTTTTCGAACGAGTACTGACCGACTTTTTTGGCCTTCTTTTGGGCACATTTACACGTAAGACATCCTCGTCATCAGAAGTCTCTGTAAGGGATGTTTCTCGGGCAGAGCTTAGAAGATTGGAAATGCTGTCGGTTTCTTCAGTGGTGGTGTCGGTAGTTTTTCCTGTGGTGGTGGTGGTTTCATCGGTTAGATATCGAGTATCTGCAGAGGTTCCATAAAACTTACGGGAGGGTTTGCCTCTGGAGACCCACGTCATGTGAAGACTCTTGTCTCCTTCTTCACTCCAGTTGCTGACAGACTCTACTGCGGTGGTGGTGTTGGTAGATGCTTCGTAGGAAATATAAGGAATGCTCCTTGGCTTAGGTTCCTCATCATCGCTCAGCTCATATACGTCGGATGTGCTTGACAACATCCTATCATTGGACAGTTCCCTGTCAGATGATGCCGAGCGTCTCAAAGTCCGCTCTCTTATTTGAGCCATCCTGCCTTGCTTGTGCTTCTCAACGACTGCCAGGACTTCTTTCTGAAGGTTTAATGTTCCAACGACCCCACTAGTCCCACCTCTCTCGGATGACATGTCTTTCCCATGCTTCATATTCATGGCGCCTGGTACTGAGATCTCTCTTGTCTGCCCAGGGTCCGACGAGGAGGGGCCCAAAGTGCTACTGCTGGCATCACTAGTATTGTGGCGATTACTCGTGGGAGTTTTCCCAACGGCAGGTTGCCCTCCCTGCAGTGAACCTTCTTCAGACTGAGGGCTGAAATAAAGCGTGGAACCTGGTGCATTATGCGGAGGTCGCGATGACGCCCTCAGCATTTCCCTTCTAGGTCTATCTTTTTTTGGAGTGGGTGGCTGCTTATTGCCTCGACGGCGACTTGGAGGTATCACCTTCCTTGCATGTTTTCCATTGCCTTCTGAACCATCAACTAGATTTGTGGAGCATGTCGAGGCTGTGTCGTCGGTTGCTGCACCAGGATAATCAGAGCTGCAGCTCTCCCCAGATTCGTCTATCCTCGGTTCTCGTCCATTTCGTCTACTCCTCTGCTGATATCGGGACTGTCCCTTTAATGCAAAGACGGACGGTTTGCCGCCAGTGCTAATCTTAGTGGCTGGGATCTTTTCACCAGGGACATCTACACTCTCAGAGGAATCTGTGGTTGTTGCCTTTGGCCTGGATCTTGCCCCCCTAACCTGTCTCATTATCCCAGCTTCCTTGGAACGTTTGCTCTTTGTCAATGTTGCTGACAACTTTAAACCACAGACATTTTGACTTTCCCCTACGTCTGTCAGGCTTCCTGGGTCAGGACAAGACAAGCTTTCTTCCCAGTTATCATTTCTCTGCTGCTGTCTTTGTTTCTTTACTGCGGATGACGGTTGGAGTTTACTGGTGATTAAAGTGTGTTTGATCACTCTCTTCTCCTTCTGTGAAGAAAACATGGGGGGAAACTTTTTTTGACAAATAATTAAACCTTACTGATGATCAATGCGTCAAGGTCTTTGGTTTTTTTTCAAAATCTTTGCTTCGCCTCCAACTTCCGAATCACTGAGAAGCAAAAAGAAATGGATATATTTGAGCTTTCAGACTCATATCCACTGATAGAATGTTTCTGAAGCCCAACAAGCACCAAAAATTGGCTTGAATTCTTGCAGTTAGGAGCCTCAAATTGCTTTAAGCCAAAGACGAAGAAGGAGACGGGGATTGAAAAAGGCCCTTTGACTGCACAATTTACAAATACAATAGCCACAATAAGCACGAGTTCTCGCCCGCTTTTGTGATTACTCCAGAAAAATGCAGGGGTACTGATAAGAGCGTCCAAGGGTTGTAAGTAGTGTAGAATGAGAATGAAAAGCAAAAACTGATGAGCATGGTGACAATAGCAATGTGGAAGAAAAAAGTTATGACAGTTAGCGTGAGGCGTGACTGTAAATATCCTGTAATTGTTGAGAAAAATTTAATTTTATAAAAAAAGAACACTTGGGAAGTTACAATTTCTTTCTTTTTCATTGTTCTTTTCATTGTCCAAGAAGTTAATTTATAAATTGTATTAATGGTTGATTATGAGTACTCGATTCTATAATCTGGAATCGGTGTGATATGAATATCAAACTCCTGTGAAAATCGACTCTTTCCTCTTATTGGTTAAACCCTCTCACATGACAGGTCACTCTCCTAACTATCATGATCATCAGTTAATTAAGCATGCGCAATACTACCAATGAGTCCGTATTCCATAGATTCCGAATTTCATGCCACACCGGTTCCTAACATCAATGGTCGGGTACTCGGGTATTCTGATGCATACCCCTAAGAACAAGGCACTCAGAGATGAAACTAGCCTTATAAAAAAATTTAAAAAACGAAAATCGGCCGACCCAAAAATGTGTCCAAAATCTTGGTCACGCGCACGATGTACGTGTATATATAAATTAATAATTAAATTTGTAGGTCGTAACAAAATTGTATAATGTGAAAAAAGATCAGTTTCCTCATTTAAAAAGTCTGAAATAAGGTTAGAGTATCTGACTCATTCTAAACTCAAGTCGACTTGTTTTTACTGGAGAAAATTGATTAAAACTCCAAGCATAAACGCATTAACATTACGTACTCAATTTACTGACATTGACAACGAATAACGTTCAACTTTTTTGAGTCCAACTTCAGTGCACCATTTCAAGATTATTAGTACCGTATTATCGTCTTTTTTCTCAAAAACTGCCAGTGAAATTTGTTTTTATGCTCCTTTGTCTTTCTCAAGATCATCTTTGTTTTTTTAAAGCGATGTATACAAGTAAATTTGTATAACTAAATCCGGAACCTCAAAACAATTAGGTGAAAATCACGCAACTTGATGTTACTGCAGTTGACCGCCATGTGCACAAAACTTTAAGCTCTGTCATACATGTACGCGATTTCAAGTAACGTGTCACATGTTAATGCTTAAACTTAATTCCAGCCGTAAACTACTCCAATCTTGGCCTACTTATGCATCTACAATACAATCTGTGCGCCAACGACTTGTAGAATAGATTAAAATTGGGTTCGCAATAAGGATTTTGCTGTGCTATTTTCATCAAATTCATTGAGATTTTTTTTTTATAATAAGATTTTGCCGGGAAAGGATCTTCAGAAAAATCTGAATTTTCGGAATAAACTTGAAAAAGTTGGATTTCCTATTAAAATCATAAAAGTTTCATCTCTGGGTATTGCATACGGTTCTTTCTCCCTACCAATTAGTTGTTTACAGGGACAACTATTGCTTACAGGTCCAAGTTCCAGTGAGTCCTGCAGGCTGATCTGGTTGACTGAGGATGAGGTGCCATCCTCGGTGCCGAGGAGAATCTCCACAAAGTCCAGGGAGGTGTTGTGACGGATACGCTGCCCGGTCCAGTACGCCAAGGGAGGCTTGATCAAACGGCCGCTGCTGGAACGCTGGAGGTCCTTTACTCGCAGATTCTGAGCTGAAGTTGAATACAAAAAATACAAGGAAAATTGAAACTTTTTGACTACTTGATGCCGGGGGAGCGTCTTTGGCCGCGGTCGGTTAATCCAGTAAAGGGGGAAAGGGGGGAAAAGGGAAAAGGGGAAAGGGGGAAAACAAAAAAGGGAAAAAGAGGATAAAGGAAAAAGGGAAAAAGGAAAAAGGGAAAAAGGGAAAAAAGGGGAAAGGGGGAAAACGAGGAAAAAGAGAAATGGGGAAATGGGAAAAGGGGGAAAGGGGAAAAGGGGAAAAGGGAAAAAAAAGGAATAAAAGGGTTAAAAAAGGAATAAAAGGGTTAAACAAAAACAAGAGAGAAAAGAAGGGAACAACAAAAAAGTGGAGGGGGGGGGAAGGGCAGAGAGAAAGTTGCTGTAACTGATATGAAACTTCACAAGGAAAACATGCCCATATGTGACCCGCTCCAGGAAAAGGTGACATAAGTCGCAAAAACTAAAAATAAAGTTATGTACACGATTAAGAAGTCCAGGATATGTGACCCGCTCCATCGTAATCAGGAATAAGTCGCTGGGGCCTTTTTTCGCAATCGGTCGTTGAAGTAAACGCATGGGTGAAAATCGTGACCAAGTCATTTTTCTGAATATTGTATTTTTAGGAAGTGTAGTTATCACAGATTATTGTCATTAATGTCTTGTATGTAAAAACAATCAAAAAAGATGAACATGAAGAAGATTTGTGTGCGCTGTTTGTATAATTATGGTCAAATTTGTTTATTTCAAAGCTGTTTTTCTCGGAATGTGATTCGGCAAATAAATATACACCTGTCATCTTCATCAGACCATAACTCGTTAACCTTTGAAGACACACACTTGTGATGGGTATCATTAGAAAGCTTATGAAATTACCTTTCTCATCATGTGCATATCTCAAAAAGTAATTTCGAGACTTATTTCTGATTTCGATGTTGCGGGTCACATATAAACTTTCATTT
>JBAIAA010001300.1:0-96009 GCA_037893245.1 Crossaster papposus
CGATTTTCTGAAAATTATAACGTTAACACACGCGTTTCAAATTCGCCATAGGTTTGTGCACACAATCCCCGCCCACAAATAAGGGCATGAAGGAAAGCATGCCCCGGGAAGGGGCTGGGTGTTAGGAGATAGAGGGGGGCCTCCAGGAATGGCAAAATTAGCAATTTGACCCGGGGCATGCTTTGTTAGTATTTTATTTCGATTTTCTGAAAATTATAACGTTAACACACGCGTTTCAAATTCGCCATAGGTTTGTGCACACAATCCCCGCCCACAAATAAGGGCATGAAGGAAAGCATGCCCCGGGAAGGGGCTGGGTGTTAGGAGATAGAGGGGGGCCTCCAGGAATGGCAAAATTAGCAATTTGACCCGGGGCATGCTTTGTTAGTATTTTATTTCGATTTTCTGAAAATTATAACGTTAACACACGCGTTTCAAATTCGCCATAGGTTTGTGCACACAATCCCCGCCCACAAATAAGGGCATGAAGGAAAGCATGCCCCGGGAAGGGGCTGGGTGTTAGGAGATAGAGGGGGGCCTCCAGGAATGGCAAAATTAGCAATTTGACCCGGGGCATGCTTTGTTAGTATTTTATTTCGATTTTCTGAAAATTATAACGTTAACACACGCGTTTCAAATTCGCCATAGGTTTGTGCACACAATCCCCGCCCACAAATAAGGGCATGAAGGAAAGCATGCCCCGGGAAGGGGCTGGGTGTTAGGAGATAGAGGGGGGCCTCCAGGAATGGCAAAATTAGCAATTTGACCCGGGGCATGCTTTGTTAGTATTTTATTTCGATTTTCTGAAAATTATAACGTTAACACACGCGTTTCAAATTCGCCATAGGTTTGTGCACACAATCCCCGCCCACAAATAAGGGCATGAAGGAAAGCATGCCCCGGGAAGGGGCTGGGTGTTAGGAGATAGAGGGGGGCCTCCAGGAATGGCAAAATTAGCAATTTGACCCGGGGCATGCTTTGTTAGTATTTTATTTCGATTTTCTGAAAATTATAACGTTAACACACGCGTTTCAAATTCGCCATAGGTTTGTGCACACAATCCCCGCCCACAAATAAGGGCATGAAGGAAAGCATGCCCCGGGAAGGGGCTGGGTGTTAGGAGATAGAGGGGGGCCTCCAGGAATGGCAAAATTAGCAATTTGACCCGGGGCATGCTTTGTTAGTATTTTATTTCGATTTTCTGAAAATTATAACGTTAACACACGCGTTTCAAATTCGCCATAGGTTTGTGCACACAATCCCCGCCCACAAATAAGGGCATGAAGGAAAGCATGCCCCGGGAAGGGGCTGGGTGTTAGGAGATAGAGGGGGGCCTCCAGGAATGGCAAAATTAGCAATTTGACCCGGGGCATGCTTTGTTAGTATTTTATTTCGATTTTCTGAAAATTATAACGTTAACACACGCGTTTCAAATTCGCCATAGGTTTGTGCACACAATCCCCGCCCACAAATAAGGGCATGAAGGAAAGCATGCCCCGGGAAGGGGCTGGGTGTTAGGAGATAGAGGGGGGCCTCCAGGAATGGCAAAATTAGCAATTTGACCCGGGGCATGCTTTGTTAGTATTTTATTTCGATTTTCTGAAAATTATAACGTTAACACACGCGTTTCAAATTCGCCATAGGTTTGTGCACACAATCCCCGCCCACAAATAAGGGCATGAAGGAAAGCATGCCCCGGGAAGGGGCTGGGTGTTAGGAGATAGAGGGGGGCCTCCAGGAATGGCAAAATTAGCAATTTGACCCGGGGCATGCTTTGTTAGTATTTTATTTCGATTTTCTGAAAATTATAACGTTAACACACGCGTTTCAAATTCGCCATAGGTTTGTGCACACAATCCCCGCCCACAAATAAGGGCATGAAGGAAAGCATGCCCCGGGAAGGGGCTGGGTGTTAGGAGATAGAGGGGGGCCTCCAGGAATGGCAAAATTAGCAATTTGACCCGGGGCATGCTTTGTTAGTATTTTATTTCGATTTTCTGAAAATTATAACGTTAACACACGCGTTTCAAATTCGCCATAGGTTTGTGCACACAATCCCCGCCCACAAATAAGGGCATGAAGGAAAGCATGCCCCGGGAAGGGGCTGGGTGTTAGGAGATAGAGGGGGGCCTCCAGGAATGGCAAAATTAGCAATTTGACCCGGGGCATGCTTTGTTAGTATTTTATTTCGATTTTCTGAAAATTATAACGTTAACACACGCGTTTCAAATTCGCCATAGGTTTGTGCACACAATCCCCGCCCACAAATAAGGGCATGAAGGAAAGCATGCCCCGGGAAGGGGCTGGGTGTTAGGAGATAGAGGGGGGCCTCCAGGAATGGCAAAATTAGCAATTTGACCCGGGGCATGCTTTGTTAGTATTTTATTTCGATTTTCTGAAAATTATAACGTTAACACACGCGTTTCAAATTCGCCATAGGTTTGTGCACACAATCCCCGCCCACAAATAAGGGCATGAAGGAAAGCATGCCCCGGGAAGGGGCTGGGTGTTAGGAGATAGAGGGGGGCCTCCAGGAATGGCAAAATTAGCAATTTGACCCGGGGCATGCTTTGTTAGTATTTTATTTCGATTTTCTGAAAATTATAACGTTAACACACGCGTTTCAAATTCGCCATAGGTTTGTGCACACAATCCCCGCCCACAAATAAGGGCATGAAGGAAAGCATGCCCCGGGAAGGGGCTGGGTGTTAGGAGATAGAGGGGGGCCTCCAGGAATGGCAAAATTAGCAATTTGACCCGGGGCATGCTTTGTTAGTATTTTATTTCGATTTTCTGAAAATTATAACGTTAACACACGCGTTTCAAATTCGCCATAGGTTTGTGCACACAATCCCCGCCCACAAATAAGGGCATGAAGGAAAGCATGCCCCGGGAAGGGGCTGGGTGTTAGGAGATAGAGGGGGGCCTCCAGGAATGGCAAAATTAGCAATTTGACCCGGGGCATGCTTTGTTAGTATTTTATTTCGATTTTCTGAAAATTATAACGTTAACACACGCGTTTCAAATTCGCCATAGGTTTGTGCACACAATCCCCGCCCACAAATAAGGGCATGAAGGAAAGCATGCCCCGGGAAGGGGCTGGGTGTTAGGAGATAGAGGGGGGCCTCCAGGAATGGCAAAATTAGCAATTTGACCCGGGGCATGCTTTGTTAGTATTTTATTTCGATTTTCTGAAAATTATAACGTTAACACACGCGTTTCAAATTCGCCATAGGTTTGTGCACACAATCCCCGCCCACAAATAAGGGCATGAAGGAAAGCATGCCCCGGGAAGGGGCTGGGTGTTAGGAGATAGAGGGGGGCCTCCAGGAATGGCAAAATTAGCAATTTGACCCGGGGCATGCTTTGTTAGTATTTTATTTCGATTTTCTGAAAATTATAACGTTAACACACGCGTTTCAAATTCGCCATAGGTTTGTGCACACAATCCCCGCCCACAAATAAGGGCATGAAGGAAAGCATGCCCCGGGAAGGGGCTGGGTGTTAGGAGATAGAGGGGGGCCTCCAGGAATGGCAAAATTAGCAATTTGACCCGGGGCATGCTTTGTTAGTATTTTATTTCGATTTTCTGAAAATTATAACGTTAACACACGCGTTTCAAATTCGCCATAGGTTTGTGCACACAATCCCCGCCCACAAATAAGGGCATGAAGGAAAGCATGCCCCGGGAAGGGGCTGGGTGTTAGGAGATAGAGGGGGGCCTCCAGGAATGGCAAAATTAGCAATTTGACCCGGGGCATGCTTTGTTAGTATTTTATTTCGATTTTCTGAAAATTATAACGTTAACACACGCGTTTCAAATTCGCCATAGGTTTGTGCACACAATCCCCGCCCACAAATAAGGGCATGAAGGAAAGCATGCCCCGGGAAGGGGCTGGGTGTTAGGAGATAGAGGGGGGCCTCCAGGAATGGCAAAATTAGCAATTTGACCCGGGGCATGCTTTGTTAGTATTTTATTTCGATTTTCTGAAAATTATAACGTTAACACACGCGTTTCAAATTCGCCATAGGTTTGTGCACACAATCCCCGCCCACAAATAAGGGCATGAAGGAAAGCATGCCCCGGGAAGGGGCTGGGTGTTAGGAGATAGAGGGGGGCCTCCAGGAATGGCAAAATTAGCAATTTGACCCGGGGCATGCTTTGTTAGTATTTTATTTCGATTTTCTGAAAATTATAACGTTAACACACGCGTTTCAAATTCGCCATAGGTTTGTGCACACAATCCCCGCCCACAAATAAGGGCATGAAGGAAAGCATGCCCCGGGAAGGGGCTGGGTGTTAGGAGATAGAGGGGGGCCTCCAGGAATGGCAAAATTAGCAATTTGACCCGGGGCATGCTTTGTTAGTATTTTATTTCGATTTTCTGAAAATTATAACGTTAACACACGCGTTTCAAATTCGCCATAGGTTTGTGCACACAATCCCCGCCCACAAATAAGGGCATGAAGGAAAGCATGCCCCGGGAAGGGGCTGGGTGTTAGGAGATAGAGGGGGGCCTCCAGGAATGGCAAAATTAGCAATTTGACCCGGGGCATGCTTTGTTAGTATTTTATTTCGATTTTCTGAAAATTATAACGTTAACACACGCGTTTCAAATTCGCCATAGGTTTGTGCACACAATCCCCGCCCACAAATAAGGGCATGAAGGAAAGCATGCCCCGGGAAGGGGCTGGGTGTTAGGAGATAGAGGGGGGCCTCCAGGAATGGCAAAATTAGCAATTTGACCCGGGGCATGCTTTGTTAGTATTTTATTTCGATTTTCTGAAAATTATAACGTTAACACACGCGTTTCAAATTCGCCATAGGTTTGTGCACACAATCCCCGCCCACAAATAAGGGCATGAAGGAAAGCATGCCCCGGGAAGGGGCTGGGTGTTAGGAGATAGAGGGGGGCCTCCAGGAATGGCAAAATTAGCAATTTGACCCGGGGCATGCTTTGTTAGTATTTTATTTCGATTTTCTGAAAATTATAACGTTAACACACGCGTTTCAAATTCGCCATAGGTTTGTGCACACAATCCCCGCCCACAAATAAGGGCATGAAGGAAAGCATGCCCCGGGAAGGGGCTGGGTGTTAGGAGATAGAGGGGGGCCTCCAGGAATGGCAAAATTAGCAATTTGACCCGGGGCATGCTTTGTTAGTATTTTATTTCGATTTTCTGAAAATTATAACGTTAACACACGCGTTTCAAATTCGCCATAGGTTTGTGCACACAATCCCCGCCCACAAATAAGGGCATGAAGGAAAGCATGCCCCGGGAAGGGGCTGGGTGTTAGGAGATAGAGGGGGGCCTCCAGGAATGGCAAAATTAGCAATTTGACCCGGGGCATGCTTTGTTAGTATTTTATTTCGATTTTCTGAAAATTATAACGTTAACACACGCGTTTCAAATTCGCCATAGGTTTGTGCACACAATCCCCGCCCACAAATAAGGGCATGAAGGAAAGCATGCCCCGGGAAGGGGCTGGGTGTTAGGAGATAGAGGGGGGCCTCCAGGAATGGCAAAATTAGCAATTTGACCCGGGGCATGCTTTGTTAGTATTTTATTTCGATTTTCTGAAAATTATAACGTTAACACACGCGTTTCAAATTCGCCATAGGTTTGTGCACACAATCCCCGCCCACAAATAAGGGCATGAAGGAAAGCATGCCCCGGGAAGGGGCTGGGTGTTAGGAGATAGAGGGGGGCCTCCAGGAATGGCAAAATTAGCAATTTGACCCGGGGCATGCTTTGTTAGTATTTTATTTCGATTTTCTGAAAATTATAACGTTAACACACGCGTTTCAAATTCGCCATAGGTTTGTGCACACAATCCCCGCCCACAAATAAGGGCATGAAGGAAAGCATGCCCCGGGAAGGGGCTGGGTGTTAGGAGATAGAGGGGGGCCTCCAGGAATGGCAAAATTAGCAATTTGACCCGGGGCATGCTTTGTTAGTATTTTATTTCGATTTTCTGAAAATTATAACGTTAACACACGCGTTTCAAATTCGCCATAGGTTTGTGCACACAATCCCCGCCCACAAATAAGGGCATGAAGGAAAGCATGCCCCGGGAAGGGGCTGGGTGTTAGGAGATAGAGGGGGGCCTCCAGGAATGGCAAAATTAGCAATTTGACCCGGGGCATGCTTTGTTAGTATTTTATTTCGATTTTCTGAAAATTATAACGTTAACACACGCGTTTCAAATTCGCCATAGGTTTGTGCACACAATCCCCGCCCACAAATAAGGGCATGAAGGAAAGCATGCCCCGGGAAGGGGCTGGGTGTTAGGAGATAGAGGGGGGCCTCCAGGAATGGCAAAATTAGCAATTTGACCCGGGGCATGCTTTGTTAGTATTTTATTTCGATTTTCTGAAAATTATAACGTTAACACACGCGTTTCAAATTCGCCATAGGTTTGTGCACACAATCCCCGCCCACAAATAAGGGCATGAAGGAAAGCATGCCCCGGGAAGGGGCTGGGTGTTAGGAGATAGAGGGGGGCCTCCAGGAATGGCAAAATTAGCAATTTGACCCGGGGCATGCTTTGTTAGTATTTTATTTCGATTTTCTGAAAATTATAACGTTAACACACGCGTTTCAAATTCGCCATAGGTTTGTGCACACAATCCCCGCCCACAAATAAGGGCATGAAGGAAAGCATGCCCCGGGAAGGGGCTGGGTGTTAGGAGATAGAGGGGGGCCTCCAGGAATGGCAAAATTAGCAATTTGACCCGGGGCATGCTTTGTTAGTATTTTATTTCGATTTTCTGAAAATTATAACGTTAACACACGCGTTTCAAATTCGCCATAGGTTTGTGCACACAATCCCCGCCCACAAATAAGGGCATGAAGGAAAGCATGCCCCGGGAAGGGGCTGGGTGTTAGGAGATAGAGGGGGGCCTCCAGGAATGGCAAAATTAGCAATTTGACCCGGGGCATGCTTTGTTAGTATTTTATTTCGATTTTCTGAAAATTATAACGTTAACACACGCGTTTCAAATTCGCCATAGGTTTGTGCACACAATCCCCGCCCACAAATAAGGGCATGAAGGAAAGCATGCCCCGGGAAGGGGCTGGGTGTTAGGAGATAGAGGGGGGCCTCCAGGAATGGCAAAATTAGCAATTTGACCCGGGGCATGCTTTGTTAGTATTTTATTTCGATTTTCTGAAAATTATAACGTTAACACACGCGTTTCAAATTCGCCATAGGTTTGTGCACACAATCCCCGCCCACAAATAAGGGCATGAAGGAAAGCATGCCCCGGGAAGGGGCTGGGTGTTAGGAGATAGAGGGGGGCCTCCAGGAATGGCAAAATTAGCAATTTGACCCGGGGCATGCTTTGTTAGTATTTTATTTCGATTTTCTGAAAATTATAACGTTAACACACGCGTTTCAAATTCGCCATAGGTTTGTGCACACAATCCCCGCCCACAAATAAGGGCATGAAGGAAAGCATGCCCCGGGAAGGGGCTGGGTGTTAGGAGATAGAGGGGGGCCTCCAGGAATGGCAAAATTAGCAATTTGACCCGGGGCATGCTTTGTTAGTATTTTATTTCGATTTTCTGAAAATTATAACGTTAACACACGCGTTTCAAATTCGCCATAGGTTTGTGCACACAATCCCCGCCCACAAATAAGGGCATGAAGGAAAGCATGCCCCGGGAAGGGGCTGGGTGTTAGGAGATAGAGGGGGGCCTCCAGGAATGGCAAAATTAGCAATTTGACCCGGGGCATGCTTTGTTAGTATTTTATTTCGATTTTCTGAAAATTATAACGTTAACACACGCGTTTCAAATTCGCCATAGGTTTGTGCACACAATCCCCGCCCACAAATAAGGGCATGAAGGAAAGCATGCCCCGGGAAGGGGCTGGGTGTTAGGAGATAGAGGGGGGCCTCCAGGAATGGCAAAATTAGCAATTTGACCCGGGGCATGCTTTGTTAGTATTTTATTTCGATTTTCTGAAAATTATAACGTTAACACACGCGTTTCAAATTCGCCATAGGTTTGTGCACACAATCCCCGCCCACAAATAAGGGCATGAAGGAAAGCATGCCCCGGGAAGGGGCTGGGTGTTAGGAGATAGAGGGGGGCCTCCAGGAATGGCAAAATTAGCAATTTGACCCGGGGCATGCTTTGTTAGTATTTTATTTCGATTTTCTGAAAATTATAACGTTAACACACGCGTTTCAAATTCGCCATAGGTTTGTGCACACAATCCCCGCCCACAAATAAGGGCATGAAGGAAAGCATGCCCCGGGAAGGGGCTGGGTGTTAGGAGATAGAGGGGGGCCTCCAGGAATGGCAAAATTAGCAATTTGACCCGGGGCATGCTTTGTTAGTATTTTATTTCGATTTTCTGAAAATTATAACGTTAACACACGCGTTTCAAATTCGCCATAGGTTTGTGCACACAATCCCCGCCCACAAATAAGGGCATGAAGGAAAGCATGCCCCGGGAAGGGGCTGGGTGTTAGGAGATAGAGGGGGGCCTCCAGGAATGGCAAAATTAGCAATTTGACCCGGGGCATGCTTTGTTAGTATTTTATTTCGATTTTCTGAAAATTATAACGTTAACACACGCGTTTCAAATTCGCCATAGGTTTGTGCACACAATCCCCGCCCACAAATAAGGGCATGAAGGAAAGCATGCCCCGGGAAGGGGCTGGGTGTTAGGAGATAGAGGGGGGCCTCCAGGAATGGCAAAATTAGCAATTTGACCCGGGGCATGCTTTGTTAGTATTTTATTTCGATTTTCTGAAAATTATAACGTTAACACACGCGTTTCAAATTCGCCATAGGTTTGTGCACACAATCCCCGCCCACAAATAAGGGCATGAAGGAAAGCATGCCCCGGGAAGGGGCTGGGTGTTAGGAGATAGAGGGGGGCCTCCAGGAATGGCAAAATTAGCAATTTGACCCGGGGCATGCTTTGTTAGTATTTTATTTCGATTTTCTGAAAATTATAACGTTAACACACGCGTTTCAAATTCGCCATAGGTTTGTGCACACAATCCCCGCCCACAAATAAGGGCATGAAGGAAAGCATGCCCCGGGAAGGGGCTGGGTGTTAGGAGATAGAGGGGGGCCTCCAGGAATGGCAAAATTAGCAATTTGACCCGGGGCATGCTTTGTTAGTATTTTATTTCGATTTTCTGAAAATTATAACGTTAACACACGCGTTTCAAATTCGCCATAGGTTTGTGCACACAATCCCCGCCCACAAATAAGGGCATGAAGGAAAGCATGCCCCGGGAAGGGGCTGGGTGTTAGGAGATAGAGGGGGGCCTCCAGGAATGGCAAAATTAGCAATTTGACCCGGGGCATGCTTTGTTAGTATTTTATTTCGATTTTCTGAAAATTATAACGTTAACACACGCGTTTCAAATTCGCCATAGGTTTGTGCACACAATCCCCGCCCACAAATAAGGGCATGAAGGAAAGCATGCCCCGGGAAGGGGCTGGGTGTTAGGAGATAGAGGGGGGCCTCCAGGAATGGCAAAATTAGCAATTTGACCCGGGGCATGCTTTGTTAGTATTTTATTTCGATTTTCTGAAAATTATAACGTTAACACACGCGTTTCAAATTCGCCATAGGTTTGTGCACACAATCCCCGCCCACAAATAAGGGCATGAAGGAAAGCATGCCCCGGGAAGGGGCTGGGTGTTAGGAGATAGAGGGGGGCCTCCAGGAATGGCAAAATTAGCAATTTGACCCGGGGCATGCTTTGTTAGTATTTTATTTAGATTTTCTGAAAATTATAACGTTAACACACGCGTTTCAAATTCGCCATAGGTTTGTGCACACAATCCCCGCCCACAAATAAGGGCATGAAGGAAAGCATGCCCCGGGAAGGGGCTGGGTGTTAGGAGATAGAGGGGGGCCTCCAGGAATGGCAAAATTAGCAATTTGACCCGGGGCATGCTTTGTTAGTATTTTATTTCGATTTTCTGAAAATTATAACGTTAACACACGCGTTTCAAATTCGCCATAGGTTTGTGCACACAATCCCCGCCCACAAATAAGGGCATGAAGGAAAGCATGCCCCGGGAAGGGGCTGGGTGTTAGGAGATAGAGGGGGGCCTCCAGGAATGGCAAAATTAGCAATTTGACCCGGGGCATGCTTTGTTAGTATTTTATTTCGATTTTCTGAAAATTATAACGTTAACACACGCGTTTCAAATTCGCCATAGGTTTGTGCACACAATCCCCGCCCACAAATAAGGGCATGAAGGAAAGCATGCCCCGGGAAGGGGCTGGGTGTTAGGAGATAGAGGGGGGCCTCCAGGAATGGCAAAATTAGCAATTTGACCCGGGGCATGCTTTGTTAGTATTTTATTTCGATTTTCTGAAAATTATAACGTTAACACACGCGTTTCAAATTCGCCATAGGTTTGTGCACACAATCCCCGCCCACAAATAAGGGCATGAAGGAAAGCATGCCCCGGGAAGGGGCTGGGTGTTAGGAGATAGAGGGGGGCCTCCAGGAATGGCAAAATTAGCAATTTGACCCGGGGCATGCTTTGTTAGTATTTTATTTCGATTTTCTGAAAATTATAACGTTAACACACGCGTTTCAAATTCGCCATAGGTTTGTGCACACAATCCCCGCCCACAAATAAGGGCATGAAGGAAAGCATGCCCCGGGAAGGGGCTGGGTGTTAGGAGATAGAGGGGGGCCTCCAGGAATGGCAAAATTAGCAATTTGACCCGGGGCATGCTTTGTTAGTATTTTATTTCGATTTTCTGAAAATTATAACGTTAACACACGCGTTTCAAATTCGCCATAGGTTTGTGCACACAATCCCCGCCCACAAATAAGGGCATGAAGGAAAGCATGCCCCGGGAAGGGGCTGGGTGTTAGGAGATAGAGGGGGGCCTCCAGGAATGGCAAAATTAGCAATTTGACCCGGGGCATGCTTTGTTAGTATTTTATTTCGATTTTCTGAAAATTATAACGTTAACACACGCGTTTCAAATTCGCCATAGGTTTGTGCACACAATCCCCGCCCACAAATAAGGGCATGAAGGAAAGCATGCCCCGGGAAGGGGCTGGGTGTTAGGAGATAGAGGGGGGCCTCCAGGAATGGCAAAATTAGCAATTTGACCCGGGGCATGCTTTGTTAGTATTTTATTTCGATTTTCTGAAAATTATAACGTTAACACACGCGTTTCAAATTCGCCATAGGTTTGTGCACACAATCCCCGCCCACAAATAAGGGCATGAAGGAAAGCATGCCCCGGGAAGGGGCTGGGTGTTAGGAGATAGAGGGGGGCCTCCAGGAATGGCAAAATTAGCAATTTGACCCGGGGCATGCTTTGTTAGTATTTTATTTCGATTTTCTGAAAATTATAACGTTAACACACGCGTTTCAAATTCGCCATAGGTTTGTGCACACAATCCCCGCCCACAAATAAGGGCATGAAGGAAAGCATGCCCCGGGAAGGGGCTGGGTGTTAGGAGATAGAGGGGGGCCTCCAGGAATGGCAAAATTAGCAATTTGACCCGGGGCATGCTTTGTTAGTATTTTATTTCGATTTTCTGAAAATTATAACGTTAACACACGCGTTTCAAATTCGCCATAGGTTTGTGCACACAATCCCCGCCCACAAATAAGGGCATGAAGGAAAGCATGCCCCGGGAAGGGGCTGGGTGTTAGGAGATAGAGGGGGGCCGCCAGGAATGGCAAAATTAGCAATTTGACCCGGGGCATGCTTTGTTAGTATTTTATTTCGATTTTCTGAAAATTATAACGTTAACACACGCGTTTCAAATTCGCCATAGGTTTGTGCACACAATCCCCGCCCACAAATAAGGGCATGAAGGAAAGCATGCCCCGGGAAGGGGCTGGGTGTTAGGAGATAGAGGGGGGCCTCCAGGAATGGCAAAATTAGCAATTTGACCCGGGGCATGCTTTGTTAGTATTTTATTTCGATTTTCTGAAAATTATAACGTTAACACACGCGTTTCAAATTCGCCATAGGTTTGTGCACACAATCCCCGCCCACAAATAAGGGCATGAAGGAAAGCATGCCCCGGGAAGGGGCTGGGTGTTAGGAGATAGAGGGGGGCCTCCAGGAATGGCAAAATTAGCAATTTGACCCGGGGCATGCTTTGTTAGTATTTTATTTCGAATTTCTGAAAATTATAACGTTAACACACGCGTTTCAAATCGCCATAGGTTTGTGCACACAATCCCCGCCCACAAATAAGGGCATGAAGGAAAGCATGCCCCGGGAAGGGGCTGGGTGTTAGGAGATAGAGGGGGGCCTCCAGGAATGGCAAAATTAGCAATTTGACCCGGGGCATGCTTTGTTAGTATTTTATTTCGATTTTCTGAAAATTATAACGTTAACACACGCGTTTCAAATTCGCCATAGGTTTGTGCACACAATCCCCGCCCACAAATAAGGGCATGAAGGAAAGCATGCCCCGGGAAGGGGCTGGGTGTTAGGAGATAGAGGGGGGCCGCCAGGAATGGCAAAATTAGCAATTTGACCCGGGGCATGCTTTGTTAGTATTTTATTTCGATTTTCTGAAAATTATAACGTTAACACACGCGTTTCAAATTCGCCATAGGTTTGTGCACACAATCCCCGCCCACAAATAAGGGCATGAAGGAAAGCATGCCCCGGGAAGGGGCTGGGTGTTAGGAGATAGAGGGGGGCCTCCAGGAATGGCAAAATTAGCAATTTGACCCGGGGCATGCTTTGTTAGTATTTTATTTCGATTTTCTGAAAATTATAACGTTAACACACGCGTTTCAAATTCGCCATAGGTTTGTGCACACAATCCCCGCCCACAAATAAGGGCATGAAGGAAAGCATGCCCCGGGAAGGGGCTGGGTGTTAGGAGATAGAGGGGGGCCTCCAGGAATGGCAAAATTAGCAATTTGACCCGGGGCATGCTTTGTTAGTATTTTATTTCGATTTCTGAAAATTATAACGTTAACACACGCGTTTCAAATTCGCCATAGGTTTGTGCACACAATCCCCGCCCACAAATAAGGGCATGAAGGAAAGCATGCCCCGGGAAGGGGCTGGGTGTTAGGAGATAGAGGGGGGCCTCCAGGAATGGCAAAATTAGCAATTTGACCCGGGCATGCTTTGTTAGTATTTTATTTCGATTTTCTGAAAATTATAACGTTAACACACGCGTTTCAAATTCGCCATAGGTTTGTGCACACAATCCCCGCCCACAAATAAGGGCATGAAGGAAAGCATGCCCCGGGAAGGGGCTGGGTGTTAGGAGATAGAGGGGGGCCGCCAGGAATGGCAAAATTAGCAATTTGACCCGGGGCATGCTTTGTTAGTATTTTATTTCGATTTTCTGAAAATTATAACGTTAACACACGCGTTTCAAATTCGCCATAGGTTTGTGCACACAATCCCCGCCCACAAATAAGGGCATGAAGGAAAGCATGCCCCGGGAAGGGGCTGGGTGTTAGGAGATAGAGGGGGGCCTCCAGGAATGGCAAAATTAGCAATTTGACCCGGGGCATGCTTTGTTAGTATTTTATTTCGATTTTCTGAAAATTATAACGTTAACACACGCGTTTCAAATTCGCCATAGGTTTGTGCACACAATCCCCGCCCACAAATAAGGGCATGAAGGAAAGCATGCCCGGGAAGGGGCTGGGTGTTAGGAGATAGAGGGGGGCCTCCAGGAATGGCAAAATTAGCAATTTGACCCGGGGCATGCTTTGTTAGTATTTTATTTCGAATTTCTGAAAATTATAACGTTAACACACGCGTTTCAAATTCGCCATAGGTTTGTGCACACAATCCCCGCCCACAAATAAGGGCATGAAGGAAAGCATGCCCCGGGAAGGGGCTGGGTGTTAGGAGATAGAGGGGGGCCTCCAGGAATGGCAAAATTAGCAATTTGACCCGGGGCATGCTTTGTTAGTATTTTATTTCGATTTTCTGAAAATTATAACGTTAACACACGCGTTTCAAATTCGCCATAGGTTTGTGCACACAATCCCCGCCCACAAATAAGGGCATGAAGGAAAGCATGCCCCGGGAAGGGGCTGGGTGTTAGGAGATAGAGGGGGGCCGCCAGGAATGGCAAAATTAGCAATTTGACCCGGGGCATGCTTTGTTAGTATTTTATTTCGATTTTCTGAAAATTATAACGTTAACACACGCGTTTCAAATTCGCCATAGGTTTGTGCACACAATCCCCGCCCACAAATAAGGGCATGAAGGAAAGCATGCCCCGGGAAGGGGCTGGGTGTTAGGAGATAGAGGGGGGCCTCCAGGAATGGCAAAATTAGCAATTTGACCCGGGGCATGCTTTGTTAGTATTTTATTTCGATTTTCTGAAAATTATAACGTTAACACACGCGTTTCAAATTCGCCATAGGTTTGTGCACACAATCCCCGCCCACAAATAAGGGCATGAAGGAAAGCATGCCCCGGGAAGGGGCTGGGTGTTAGGAGATAGAGGGGGGCCTCCAGGAATGGCAAAATTAGCAATTTGACCCGGGGCATGCTTTGTTAGTATTTTATTTCGATTTTCTGAAAATTATAACGTTAACACACGCGTTTCAAATTCGCCATAGGTTTGTGCACACAATCCCCGCCCACAAATAAGGGCATGAAGGAAAGCATGCCCCGGGAAGGGGCTGGGTGTTAGGAGATAGAGGGGGGCCTCCAGGAATGGCAAAATTAGCAATTTGACCCGGGGCATGCTTTGTTAGTATTTTATTTCGATTTTCTGAAAATTATAACGTTAACACACGCGTTTCAAATTCGCCATAGGTTTGTGCACACAATCCCCGCCCACAAATAAGGGCATGAAGGAATGCATGCCCCGGGAAGGGGCTGGGTGTTAGGAGATAGAGGGGGGCCTCCAGGAATGGCAAAATTAGCAATTTGACCCGGGGCATGCTTTGTTAGTATTTTATTTCGATTTTCTGAAAATTATAACGTTAACACACGCGTTTCAAATTCGCCATAGGTTTGTGCACACAATCCCCGCCCACAAATAAGGGCATGAAGGGAAAGCATGCCCCGGGAAGGGGCTGGGTGTTAGGAGATAGAGGGGGGCCTCCAGGAATGGCAAAATTAGCAATTTGACCCGGGGCATGCTTTGTTAGTATTTTATTTCGATTTTCTGAAAATTATAACGTTAACACACGCGTTTCAAATTCGCCATAGGTTTGTGCACACAATCCCCGCCCACAAATAAGGGCATGAAGGAAAGCATGCCCCGGGAAGGGGCTGGGTGTTAGGAGATAGAGGGGGGCCTCCAGGAATGGCAAAATTAGCAATTTGACCCGGGGCATGCTTTGTTAGTATTTTATTTCGATTTTCTGAAAATTATAACGTTAACACACGCGTTTCAAATTCGCCATAGGTTTGTGCACACAATCCCCGCCCACAAATAAGGGCATGAGGGAAAGCATGCCCCGGGAAGGGGCTGGGTGTTAGGAGATAGAGGGGGGCCTCCAGGAATGGCAAAATTAGCAATTTGACCCGGGGCATGCTTTGTTAGTATTTTATTTCGATTTTCTGAAAATTATAACGTTAACACACGCGTTTCAAATTCGCCATAGGTATGTGCACACAATCCCCGCCCACAAATAAGGGCATGAAGGAAAGCATGCCCCGGGAAGGGGCTGGGTGTTAGGAGATAGAGGGGGGCCTCCAGGAATGGCAAAATTAGCAATTTGACCCGGGGCATGCTTTGTTAGTATTTTATTTCGATTTTCTGAAAATTATAACGTTAACACACGCGTTTCAAATTCGCCATAGGTTTGTGCACACACAATCCCCGCCCACAAATAAGGGCATGAAGGAAAGCATGCCCCGGGAAGGGGCTGGGTGTTAGGAGATAGAGGGGGGCCTCCAGGAATGGCAAAATTAGCAATTTGACCCGGGGCATGCTTTGTTAGTATTGTTTGTGCACACAATCCCCGCCCACAAATAAGGGCATGAAGGAAAGCATGCCCCGGGAAGGGGCTGGGTGTTAGGAGATAGAGGGGGGCCTCCAGGAATGGCAAAATTAGCAATTTGACCCGGGGCATGCTTTGTTAGTATTTTATTTCGATTTTCTGAAAATTATAACGTTAACACACGCGTTTCAAATTCGCCATAGGTTTGTGCACACAATCCCCGCCCACAAATAAGGGCATGAAGGAAAGCATGCCCCGGGAAGGGGATGGGTGTTAGGAGATAGAGGGGGGCCTCCAGGAATGGCAAAATTAGCAATTTGACCCGGGGCATGCTTTGTTAGTATTTTATTTCGATTTTCTGAAAATTATAACGTTAACACACGCGTTTCAAATTCGCCATAGGTTTGTGCACACAATCCCCGCCCACAAATAAGGGCATGAAGGAAAGCATGCCCCGGGAAGGGGCTGGGTGTTAGGAGATAGAGGGGGGCCTCCAGGAATGGCAAAATTAGCAATTTGACCCGGGGCATGCTTTGTTAGTATTTTATTTCGATTTTCTGAAAATTATAACGTTAACACACGCGTTTCAAATTCGCCATAGGTTTGTGCACACAATCCCCGCCCACAAATAAGGGCATGAAGGAAAGCATGCCCCGGGAAGGGGCTGGGTGTTAGGAGATAGAGGGGGGCCTCCAGGAATGGCAAAATTAGCAATTTGACCCGGGGCATGCTTTGTTAGTATTTTATTTCGATTTTCTGAAAATTATAACGTTAACACACGCGTTTCAAATTCGCCATAGGTTTGTGCACACAATCCCCGCCCACAAATAAGGGCATGAAGGAAAGCATGCCCCGGGAAGGGGCTGGGTGTTAGGAGATAGAGGGGGGCCTCCAGGAATGGCAAAATTAGCAATTTGACCCGGGGCATGCTTTGTTAGTATTTTATTTCGATTTTCTGAAAATTATAACGTTAACACACGCGTTTCAAATTCGCCATAGGTTTGTGCACACAATCCCCGCCCACAAATAAGGGCATGAAGGAAAGCATGCCCCGGGAAGGGGCTGGGTGTTAGGAGATAGAGGGGGGCCTCCAGGAATGGCAAAATTAGCAATTTGACCCGGGGCATGCTTTGTTAGTATTTTATTTCGATTTTCTGAAAATTATAACGTTAACACACGCGTTTCAAATTCGCCATAGGTTTGTGCACACAATCCCCGCCCACAAATAAGGGCATGAAGGAAAGCATGCCCCGGGAAGGGGCTGGGTGTTAGGAGATAGAGGGGGGCCGCCAGGAATGGCAAAATTAGCAATTTGACCCGGGGCATGCTTTGTTAGTATTTTATTTCGATTTTCTGAAAATTATAACGTTAACACACGCGTTTCAAATTCGCCATAGGTTTGTGCACACAATCCCCGCCCACAAATAAGGGCATGAAGGAAAGCATGCCCCGGGAAGGGGCTGGGTGTTAGGAGATAGAGGGGGGCCTCCAGGAATGGCAAAATTAGCAATTTGACCCGGGGCATGCTTTGTTAGTATTTTATTTCGATTTTCTGAAAATTATAACGTTAACACACGCGTTTCAAATTCGCCATAGGTTTGTGCACACAATCCCCGCCCACAAATAAGGGCATGAAGGAAAGCATGCCCCGGGAAGGGGCTGGGTGTTAGGAGATAGAGGGGGGCCTCCAGGAATGGCAAAATTTGCAATTTGACCCGGGGCATGCTTTGTTAGTATTTTATTTCGATTTTCTGAAAATTATAACGTTAACACACGCGTTTCAAATTCGCCATAGGTTTGTGCACACAATCCCCGCCCACAAATAAGGGCATGAAGGAAAGCATGCCCCGGGAAGGGGCTGGGTGTTAGGAGATAGAGGGGGGCCTCCAGGAATGGCAAAATTAGCAATTTGACCCGGGGCATGCTTTGTTAGTATTTTATTTCGATTTTCTGAAAATTATAACGTTAACACACGCGTTTCAAATTCGCCATAGGTTTGTGCACACAATCCCCGCCCACAAATAAGGGCATGAAGGAAAGCATGCCCCGGGAAGGGGCTGGGTGTTAGGAGATAGAGGGGGGCCTCCAGGAATGGCAAAATTAGCAATTTGACCCGGGGCATGCTTTGTTAGTATTTTATTTCGATTTTCTGAAAATTATAACGTTAACACACGCGTTTCAAATTCGCCATAGGTTTGTGCACACAATCCCCGCCCACAAATAAGGGCATGAAGGAAAGCATGCCCCGGGAAGGGGCTGGGTGTTAGGAGATAGAGGGGGGCCTCCAGGAATGGCAAAATTAGCAATTTGACCCGGGGCATGCTTTGTTAGTATTTTATTTCGATTTTCTGAAAATTATAACGTTAACACACGCGTTTCAAATTCGCCATAGGTTTGTGCACACAATCCCCGCCCACAAATAAGGGCATGAAGGAAAGCATGCCCCGGGAAGGGGCTGGGTGTTAGGAGATAGAGGGGGGCCTCCAGGAATGGCAAAATTAGCAATTTGACCCGGGGCATGCTTTGTTAGTATTTTATTTCGATTTTCTGAAAATTATAACGTTAACACACGCGTTTCAAATTCGCCATAGGTTTGTGCACACACTCACCGCCCACAAATAAGGGCATGAGGGAAAGCATGCCCCGGGAAGGGGCTGGGTGTTAGGAGATAGAGGGGGGCCTACAGGAATGGCAAAATTAGCAATTTGACCCGGGGCATGCTTTGTTAGTATTTTATTTCGATTTTCTGAAAATTATAACGTTAACACACGCGTTTCAAATTCGCCATAGGTTTGTGCACACAATCCCCGCCCACAAATAAGGGCATGAAGGAAAGCATGCCCCGGGAAGGGGCTGGGTGTTAGGAGATAGAGGGGGGCCTCCAGGAATGGCAAAATTAGCAATTTGACCCGGGGCATGCTTTGTTAGTATTTTATTTCGATTTTCTGAAAATTATAACGTTAACACACGCGTTTCAAATTCGCCATAGGTTTGTGCACACAATCCCCGCCCACAAATAAGGGCATGAGGAAAGCATGCCCCGGGAAGGGGCTGGGTGTTAGGAGATAGAGGGGGGCCTCCAGGAATGGCAAAATTAGCAATTTGAACCGGGGCATGCTTTGTTAGTATTTTATTTCGATTTTCTGAAAATTATAACGTTAACACACGCGTTTCAAATTCGCCATAGGTTTGTGGGGTGTTAGGAGATAGAGGGGGGCCTCCAGGAATGGCAAAATTAGCAATTTGACCCGGGGCATGCTTTGTTAGTATTTTATTTCGATTTTCTGAAAATTATAACGTTAACACACGCGTTTCAAATTCGCCATAGGTTTGTGCACACAATCCCCGCCCACAAATAAGGGCATGAAGGAAAGCATGCCCCGGGAAGGGGCTGGGTGTTAGGAGATAGAGGGGGGCCTCCAGGAATGGCAAAATTAGCAATTTGACCCGGGGCATGCTTTGTTAGTATTTTATTTCGATTTTCTGAAAATTATAACGTTAACACACGCGTTTCAAATTCGCCATAGGTTTGTGCACACAATCCCCGCCCACAAATAAGGGCATGAAGGAAAGCATGCCCCGGGAAGGGGCTGGGTGTTAGGAGATAGAGGGGGGCCTCCAGGAATGGCAAAATTAGCAATTTGACCCGGGGCATGCTTTGTTAGTATTTTATTTCGATTTTCTGAAAATTATAACGTTAACACACGCGTTTCAAATTCGCCATAGGTTTGTGCACACAATCCCCGCCCACAAATAAGGGCATGAAGGAAAGCATGCCCCGGGAAGGGGCTGGGTGTTAGGAGATAGAGGGGGGCCTCCAGGAATGGCAAAATTAGCAATTTGACCCGGGGCATGCTTTGTTAGTATTTTATTTCGATTTTCTGAAAATTATAACGTTAACACACGCGTTTCAAATTCGCCATAGGTTTGTGCACACAATCCCCGCCCACAAATAAGGGCATGAAGGAAAGCATGCCCCGGGAAGGGGCTGGGTGTTAGGAGATAGAGGGGGGCCTCCAGGAATGGCAAAATTAGCAATTTGACCCGGGGCATGCTTTGTTAGTATTTTATTTCGATTTTCTGAAAATTATAACGTTAACACACGCGTTTCAAATTCGCCATAGGTTTGTGCACACAATCCCCGCCCACAAATAAGGGCATGAAGGAAAGCATGCCCCGGGAAGGGGCTGGGTGTTAGGAGATAGAGGGGGGCCTCCAGGAATGGCAAAATTAGCAATTTGACCCGGGGCATGCTTTGTTAGTATTTTATTTCGATTTTCTGAAAATTATAACGTTAACACACGCGTTTCAAATTCGCCATAGGTTTGTGCACACAATCCCCGCCCACAAATAAGGGCATGAAGGAAAGCATGCCCCGGGAAGGGGCTGGGTGTTAGGAGATAGAGGGGGGCCTCCAGGAATGGCAAAATTAGCAATTTGACCCGGGGCATGCTTTGTTAGTATTTTATTTCGATTTTCTGAAAATTATAACGTTAACACACGCGTTTCAAATTCGCCATAGGTTTGTGCACACAATCCCCGCCCACAAATAAGGGCATGAAGGAAAGCATGCCCCGGGAAGGGGCTGGGTGTTAGGAGATAGAGGGGGGCCTCCAGGAATGGCAAAATTAGCAATTTGACCCGGGGCATGCTTTGTTAGTATTTTATTTCGATTTTCTGAAAATTATAACGTTAACACACGCGTTTCAAATTCGCCATAGGTTTGTGCACACAATCCCCGCCCACAAATAAGGGCATGAAGGAAAGCATGCCCCGGGAAGGGGCT
Source organism: Crossaster papposus (assembly GCA_037893245.1). Lineage (NCBI taxonomy): Eukaryota > Metazoa > Echinodermata > Asteroidea > Velatida > Solasteridae > Crossaster > Crossaster papposus. Next base: position 20,696 of record JBAIAA010001300.1, read on the forward strand.
GGGTGTTAGGAGATAGAGGGGGGCCTCCAGGAATGGCAAAATTAGCAATTTGACCCGGGGCATGCTTTGTTAGTATTTTATTTCGATTTTCTGAAAATTATAACGTTAACACACGCGTTTCAAATTCGCCATAGGTTTGTGCACACAATCCCCGCCCACAAATAAGGGCATGAAGGAAAGCATGCCCCGGGAAGGGGCTGGGTGTTAGGAGATAGAGGGGGGCCTCCAGGAATGGCAAAATTAGCAATTTGACCCGGGGCATGCTTTGTTAGTATTTTATTTCGATTTTCTGAAAATTATAACGTTAACACACGCGTTTCAAATTCGCCATAGGTTTGTGCACACAATCCCCGCCCACAAATAAGGGCATGAAGGAAAGCATGCCCCGGGAAGGGGCTGGGTGTTAGGAGATAGAGGGGGGCCTCCAGGAATGGCAAAATTAGCAATTTGACCCGGGGCATGCTTTGTTAGTATTTTATTTCGATTTTCTGAAAATTATAACGTTAACACACGCGTTTCAAATTCGCCATAGGTTTGTGCACACAATCCCCGCCCACAAATAAGGGCATGAAGGAAAGCATGCCCCGGGAAGGGGCTGGGTGTTAGGAGATAGAGGGGGGCCTCCAGGAATGGCAAAATTAGCAATTTGACCCGGGGCATGCTTTGTTAGTATTTTATTTCGATTTTCTGAAAATTATAACGTTAACACACGCGTTTCAAATTCGCCATAGGTTTGTGCACACAATCCCCGCCCACAAATAAGGGCATGAAGGAAAGCATGCCCCGGGAAGGGGCTGGGTGTTAGGAGATAGAGGGGGGCCTCCAGGAATGGCAAAATTAGCAATTTGACCCGGGGCATGCTTTGTTAGTATTTTATTTCGATTTTCTGAAAATTATAACGTTAACACACGCGTTTCAAATTCGCCATAGGTTTGTGCACACAATCCCCGCCCACAAATAAGGGCATGAAGGAAAGCATGCCCCGGGAAGGGGCTGGGTGTTAGGAGATAGAGGGGGGCCTCCAGGAATGGCAAAATTAGCAATTTGACCCGGGGCATGCTTTGTTAGTATTTTATTTCGATTTTCTGAAAATTATAACGTTAACACACGCGTTTCAAATTCGCCATAGGTTTGTGCACACAATCCCCGCCCACAAATAAGGGCATGAAGGAAAGCATGCCCCGGGAAGGGGCTGGGTGTTAGGAGATAGAGGGGGGCCTCCAGGAATGGCAAAATTAGCAATTTGACCCGGGGCATGCTTTGTTAGTATTTTATTTCGATTTTCTGAAAATTATAACGTTAACACACGCGTTTCAAATTCGCCATAGGTTTGTGCACACAATCCCCGCCCACAAATAAGGGCATGAAGGAAAGCATGCCCCGGGAAGGGGCTGGGTGTTAGGAGATAGAGGGGGGCCTCCAGGAATGGCAAAATTAGCAATTTGACCCGGGGCATGCTTTGTTAGTATTTTATTTCGATTTTCTGAAAATTATAACGTTAACACACGCGTTTCAAATTCGCCATAGGTTTGTGCACACAATCCCCGCCCACAAATAAGGGCATGAAGGAAAGCATGCCCCGGGAAGGGGCTGGGTGTTAGGAGATAGAGGGGGGCCTCCAGGAATGGCAAAATTAGCAATTTGACCCGGGGCATGCTTTGTTAGTATTTTATTTCGATTTTCTGAAAATTATAACGTTAACACACGCGTTTCAAATTCGCCATAGGTTTGTGCACACAATCCCCGCCCACAAATAAGGGCATGAAGGAAAGCATGCCCCGGGAAGGGGCTGGGTGTTAGGAGATAGAGGGGGGCCTCCAGGAATGGCAAAATTAGCAATTTGACCCGGGGCATGCTTTGTTAGTATTTTATTTCGATTTTCTGAAAATTATAACGTTAACACACGCGTTTCAAATTCGCCATAGGTTTGTGCACACAATCCCCGCCCACAAATAAGGGCATGAAGGAAAGCATGCCCCGGGAAGGGGCTGGGTGTTAGGAGATAGAGGGGGGCCTCCAGGAATGGCAAAATTAGCAATTTGACCCGGGGCATGCTTTGTTAGTATTTTATTTCGATTTTCTGAAAATTATAACGTTAACACACGCGTTTCAAATTCGCCATAGGTTTGTGCACACAATCCCCGCCCACAAATAAGGGCATGAAGGAAAGCATGCCCCGGGAAGGGGCTGGGTGTTAGGAGATAGAGGGGGGCCTCCAGGAATGGCAAAATTAGCAATTTGACCCGGGGCATGCTTTGTTAGTATTTTATTTCGATTTTCTGAAAATTATAACGTTAACACACGCGTTTCAAATTCGCCATAGGTTTGTGCACACAATCCCCGCCCACAAATAAGGGCATGAAGGAAAGCATGCCCCGGGAAGGGGCTGGGTGTTAGGAGATAGAGGGGGGCCTCCAGGAATGGCAAAATTAGCAATTTGACCCGGGGCATGCTTTGTTAGTATTTTATTTCGATTTTCTGAAAATTATAACGTTAACACACGCGTTTCAAATTCGCCATAGGTTTGTGCACACAATCCCCGCCCACAAATAAGGGCATGAAGGAAAGCATGCCCCGGGAAGGGGCTGGGTGTTAGGAGATAGAGGGGGGCCTCCAGGAATGGCAAAATTAGCAATTTGACCCGGGGCATGCTTTGTTAGTATTTTATTTCGATTTTCTGAAAATTATAACGTTAACACACGCGTTTCAAATTCGCCATAGGTTTGTGCACACAATCCCCGCCCACAAATAAGGGCATGAAGGAAAGCATGCCCCGGGAAGGGGCTGGGTGTTAGGAGATAGAGGGGGGCCTCCAGGAATGGCAAAATTAGCAATTTGACCCGGGGCATGCTTTGTTAGTATTTTATTTCGATTTTCTGAAAATTATAACGTTAACACACGCGTTTCAAATTCGCCATAGGTTTGTGCACACAATCCCCGCCCACAAATAAGGGCATGAAGGAAAGCATGCCCCGGGAAGGGGCTGGGTGTTAGGAGATAGAGGGGGGCCTCCAGGAATGGCAAAATTAGCAATTTGACCCGGGGCATGCTTTGTTAGTATTTTATTTCGATTTTCTGAAAATTATAACGTTAACACACGCGTTTCAAATTCGCCATAGGTTTGTGCACACAATCCCCGCCCACAAATAAGGGCATGAAGGAAAGCATGCCCCGGGAAGGGGCTGGGTGTTAGGAGATAGAGGGGGGCCTCCAGGAATGGCAAAATTAGCAATTTGACCCGGGGCATGCTTTGTTAGTATTTTATTTCGATTTTCTGAAAATTATAACGTTAACACACGCGTTTCAAATTCGCCATAGGTTTGTGCACACAATCCCCGCCCACAAATAAGGGCATGAAGGAAAGCATGCCCCGGGAAGGGGCTGGGTGTTAGGAGATAGAGGGGGGCCTCCAGGAATGGCAAAATTAGCAATTTGACCCGGGGCATGCTTTGTTAGTATTTTATTTCGATTTTCTGAAAATTATAACGTTAACACACGCGTTTCAAATTCGCCATAGGTTTGTGCACACAATCCCCGCCCACAAATAAGGGCATGAAGGAAAGCATGCCCCGGGAAGGGGCTGGGTGTTAGGAGATAGAGGGGGGCCTCCAGGAATGGCAAAATTAGCAATTTGACCCGGGGCATGCTTTGTTAGTATTTTATTTCGATTTTCTGAAAATTATAACGTTAACACACGCGTTTCAAATTCGCCATAGGTTTGTGCACACAATCCCCGCCCACAAATAAGGGCATGAAGGAAAGCATGCCCCGGGAAGGGGCTGGGTGTTAGGAGATAGAGGGGGGCCTCCAGGAATGGCAAAATTAGCAATTTGACCCGGGGCATGCTTTGTTAGTATTTTATTTCGATTTTCTGAAAATTATAACGTTAACACACGCGTTTCAAATTCGCCATAGGTTTGTGCACACAATCCCCGCCCACAAATAAGGGCATGAAGGAAAGCATGCCCCGGGAAGGGGCTGGGTGTTAGGAGATAGAGGGGGGCCTCCAGGAATGGCAAAATTAGCAATTTGACCCGGGGCATGCTTTGTTAGTATTTTATTTCGATTTTCTGAAAATTATAACGTTAACACACGCGTTTCAAATTCGCCATAGGTTTGTGCACACAATCCCCGCCCACAAATAAGGGCATGAAGGAAAGCATGCCCCGGGAAGGGGCTGGGTGTTAGGAGATAGAGGGGGGCCTCCAGGAATGGCAAAATTAGCAATTTGACCCGGGGCATGCTTTGTTAGTATTTTATTTCGATTTTCTGAAAATTATAACGTTAACACACGCGTTTCAAATTCGCCATAGGTTTGTGCACACAATCCCCGCCCACAAATAAGGGCATGAAGGAAAGCATGCCCCGGGAAGGGGCTGGGTGTTAGGAGATAGAGGGGGGCCTCCAGGAATGGCAAAATTAGCAATTTGACCCGGGGCATGCTTTGTTAGTATTTTATTTCGATTTTCTGAAAATTATAACGTTAACACACGCGTTTCAAATTCGCCATAGGTTTGTGCACACAATCCCCGCCCACAAATAAGGGCATGAAGGAAAGCATGCCCCGGGAAGGGGCTGGGTGTTAGGAGATAGAGGGGGGCCTCCAGGAATGGCAAAATTAGCAATTTGACCCGGGGCATGCTTTGTTAGTATTTTATTTCGATTTTCTGAAAATTATAACGTTAACACACGCGTTTCAAATTCGCCATAGGTTTGTGCACACAATCCCCGCCCACAAATAAGGGCATGAAGGAAAGCATGCCCCGGGAAGGGGCTGGGTGTTAGGAGATAGAGGGGGGCCTCCAGGAATGGCAAAATTAGCAATTTGACCCGGGGCATGCTTTGTTAGTATTTTATTTCGATTTTCTGAAAATTATAACGTTAACACACGCGTTTCAAATTCGCCATAGGTTTGTGCACACAATCCCCGCCCACAAATAAGGGCATGAAGGAAAGCATGCCCCGGGAAGGGGCTGGGTGTTAGGAGATAGAGGGGGGCCTCCAGGAATGGCAAAATTAGCAATTTGACCCGGGGCATGCTTTGTTAGTATTTTATTTCGATTTTCTGAAAATTATAACGTTAACACACGCGTTTCAAATTCGCCATAGGTTTGTGCACACAATCCCCGCCCACAAATAAGGGCATGAAGGAAAGCATGCCCCGGGAAGGGGCTGGGTGTTAGGAGATAGAGGGGGGCCTCCAGGAATGGCAAAATTAGCAATTTGACCCGGGGCATGCTTTGTTAGTATTTTATTTCGATTTTCTGAAAATTATAACGTTAACACACGCGTTTCAAATTCGCCATAGGTTTGTGCACACAATCCCCGCCCACAAATAAGGGCATGAAGGAAAGCATGCCCCGGGAAGGGGCTGGGTGTTAGGAGATAGAGGGGGGCCTCCAGGAATGGCAAAATTAGCAATTTGACCCGGGGCATGCTTTGTTAGTATTTTATTTCGATTTTCTGAAAATTATAACGTTAACACACGCGTTTCAAATTCGCCATAGGTTTGTGCACACAATCCCCGCCCACAAATAAGGGCATGAAGGAAAGCATGCCCCGGGAAGGGGCTGGGTGTTAGGAGATAGAGGGGGGCCTCCAGGAATGGCAAAATTAGCAATTTGACCCGGGGCATGCTTTGTTAGTATTTTATTTCGATTTTCTGAAAATTATAACGTTAACACACGCGTTTCAAATTCGCCATAGGTTTGTGCACACAATCCCCGCCCACAAATAAGGGCATGAAGGAAAGCATGCCCCGGGAAGGGGCTGGGTGTTAGGAGATAGAGGGGGGCCTCCAGGAATGGCAAAATTAGCAATTTGACCCGGGGCATGCTTTGTTAGTATTTTATTTCGATTTTCTGAAAATTATAACGTTAACACACGCGTTTCAAATTCGCCATAGGTTTGTGCACACAATCCCCGCCCACAAATAAGGGCATGAAGGAAAGCATGCCCCGGGAAGGGGCTGGGTGTTAGGAGATAGAGGGGGGCCTCCAGGAATGGCAAAATTAGCAATTTGACCCGGGGCATGCTTTGTTAGTATTTTATTTCGATTTTCTGAAAATTATAACGTTAACACACGCGTTTCAAATTCGCCATAGGTTTGTGCACACAATCCCCGCCCACAAATAAGGGCATGAAGGAAAGCATGCCCCGGGAAGGGGCTGGGTGTTAGGAGATAGAGGGGGGCCTCCAGGAATGGCAAAATTAGCAATTTGACCCGGGGCATGCTTTGTTAGTATTTTATTTCGATTTTCTGAAAATTATAACGTTAACACACGCGTTTCAAATTCGCCATAGGTTTGTGCACACAATCCCCGCCCACAAATAAGGGCATGAAGGAAAGCATGCCCCGGGAAGGGGCTGGGTGTTAGGAGATAGAGGGGGGCCTCCAGGAATGGCAAAATTAGCAATTTGACCCGGGGCATGCTTTGTTAGTATTTTATTTCGATTTTCTGAAAATTATAACGTTAACACACGCGTTTCAAATTCGCCATAGGTTTGTGCACACAATCCCCGCCCACAAATAAGGGCATGAAGGAAAGCATGCCCCGGGAAGGGGCTGGGTGTTAGGAGATAGAGGGGGGCCTCCAGGAATGGCAAAATTAGCAATTTGACCCGGGGCATGCTTTGTTAGTATTTTATTTCGATTTTCTGAAAATTATAACGTTAACACACGCGTTTCAAATTCGTCATAGGTTTGTGCACACAATCCCCGCCCACAAATAAGGGCATGAAGGAAAGCATGCCCCGGGAAGGGGCTGGGTGTTAGGAGATAGAGGGGGGCCTCCAGGAATGGCAAAATTAGCAATTTGACCCGGGGCATGCTTTGTTAGTATTTTATTTCGATTTTCTGAAAATTATAACGTTAACACACGCGTTTCAAATTCGCCATAGGTTTGTGCACACAATCCCCGCCCACAAATAAGGGCATGAAGGAAAGCATGCCCCGGGAAGGGGCTGGGTGTTAGGAGATAGAGGGGGGCCTCCAGGAATGGCAAAATTAGCAATTTGACCCGGGGCATGCTTTGTTAGTATTTTATTTCGATTTTCTGAAAATTATAACGTTAACACACGCGTTTCAAATTCGCCATAGGTTTGTGCACACAATCCCCGCCCACAAATAAGGGCATGAAGGAAAGCATGCCCCGGGAAGGGGCTGGGTGTTAGGAGATAGAGGGGGGCCTCCAGGAATGGCAAAATTAGCAATTTGACCCGGGGCATGCTTTGTTAGTATTTTATTTCGATTTTCTGAAAATTATAACGTTAACACACGCGTTTCAAATTCGCCATAGGTTTGTGCACACAATCCCCGCCCACAAATAAGGGCATGAAGGAAAGCATGCCCCGGGAAGGGGCTGGGTGTTAGGAGATAGAGGGGGGCCTCCAGGAATGGCAAAATTAGCAATTTGACCCGGGGCATGCTTTGTTAGTATTTTATTTCGATTTTCTGAAAATTATAACGTTAACACACGCGTTTCAAATTCGCCATAGGTTTGTGCACACAATCCCCGCCCACAAATAAGGGCATGAAGGAAAGCATGCCCCGGGAAGGGGCTGGGTGTTAGGAGATAGAGGGGGGCCTCCAGGAATGGCAAAATTAGCAATTTGACCCGGGGCATGCTTTGTTAGTATTTTATTTCGATTTTCTGAAAATTATAACGTTAACACACGCGTTTCAAATTCGCCATAGGTTTGTGCACACAATCCCCGCCCACAAATAAGGGCATGAAGGAAAGCATGCCCCGGGAAGGGGCTGGGTGTTAGGAGATAGAGGGGGGCCTCCAGGAATGGCAAAATTAGCAATTTGACCCGGGGCATGCTTTGTTAGTATTTTATTTCGATTTTCTGAAAATTATAACGTTAACACACGCGTTTCAAATTCGCCATAGGTTTGTGCACACAATCCCCGCCCACAAATAAGGGCATGAAGGAAAGCATGCCCCGGGAAGGGGCTGGGTGTTAGGAGATAGAGGGGGGCCTCCAGGAATGGCAAAATTAGCAATTTGACCCGGGGCATGCTTTGTTAGTATTTTATTTCGATTTTCTGAAAATTATAACGTTAACACACGCGTTTCAAATTCGCCATAGGTTTGTGCACACAATCCCCGCCCACAAATAAGGGCATGAAGGAAAGCATGCCCCGGGAAGGGGCTGGGTGTTAGGAGATAGAGGGGGGCCTCCAGGAATGGCAAAATTAGCAATTTGACCCGGGGCATGCTTTGTTAGTATTTTATTTCGATTTTCTGAAAATTATAACGTTAACACACGCGTTTCAAATTCGCCATAGGTTTGTGCACACAATCCCCGCCCACAAATAAGGGCATGAAGGAAAGCATGCCCCGGGAAGGGGCTGGGTGTTAGGAGATAGAGGGGGGCCTCCAGGAATGGCAAAATTAGCAATTTGACCCGGGGCATGCTTTGTTAGTATTTTATTTCGATTTTCTGAAAATTATAACGTTAACACACGCGTTTCAAATTCGCCATAGGTTTGTGCACACAATCCCCGCCCACAAATAAGGGCATGAAGGAAAGCATGCCCCGGGAAGGGGCTGGGTGTTAGGAGATAGAGGGGGGCCTCCAGGAATGGCAAAATTAGCAATTTGACCCGGGGCATGCTTTGTTAGTATTTTATTTCGATTTTCTGAAAATTATAACGTTAACACACGCGTTTCAAATTCGCCATAGGTTTGTGCACACAATCCCCGCCCACAAATAAGGGCATGAAGGAAAGCATGCCCCGGGAAGGGGCTGGGTGTTAGGAGATAGAGGGGGGCCTCCAGGAATGGCAAAATTAGCAATTTGACCCGGGGCATGCTTTGTTAGTATTTTATTTCGATTTTCTGAAAATTATAACGTTAACACACGCGTTTCAAATTCGCCATAGGTTTGTGCACACAATCCCCGCCCACAAATAAGGGCATGAAGGAAAGCATGCCCCGGGAAGGGGCTGGGTGTTAGGAGATAGAGGGGGGCCTCCAGGAATGGCAAAATTAGCAATTTGACCCGGGGCATGCTTTGTTAGTATTTTATTTCGATTTTCTGAAAATTATAACGTTAACACACGCGTTTCAAATTCGCCATAGGTTTGTGCACACAATCCCCGCCCACAAATAAGGGCATGAAGGAAAGCATGCCCCGGGAAGGGGCTGGGTGTTAGGAGATAGAGGGGGGCCTCCAGGAATGGCAAAATTAGCAATTTGACCCGGGGCATGCTTTGTTAGTATTTTATTTCGATTTTCTGAAAATTATAACGTTAACACACGCGTTTCAAATTCGCCATAGGTTTGTGCACACAATCCCCGCCCACAAATAAGGGCATGAAGGAAAGCATGCCCCGGGAAGGGGCTGGGTGTTAGGAGATAGAGGGGGGCCTCCAGGAATGGCAAAATTAGCAATTTGACCCGGGGCATGCTTTGTTAGTATTTTATTTCGATTTTCTGAAAATTATAACGTTAACACACGCGTTTCAAATTCGCCATAGGTTTGTGCACACAATCCCCGCCCACAAATAAGGGCATGAAGGAAAGCATGCCCCGGGAAGGGGCTGGGTGTTAGGAGATAGAGGGGGGCCTCCAGGAATGGCAAAATTAGCAATTTGACCCGGGGCATGCTTTGTTAGTATTTTATTTCGATTTTCTGAAAATTATAACGTTAACACACGCGTTTCAAATTCGCCATAGGTTTGTGCACACAATCCCCGCCCACAAATAAGGGCATGAAGGAAAGCATGCCCCGGGAAGGGGCTGGGTGTTAGGAGATAGAGGGGGGCCTCCAGGAATGGCAAAATTAGCAATTTGACCCGGGGCATGCTTTGTTAGTATTTTATTTCGATTTTCTGAAAATTATAACGTTAACACACGCGTTTCAAATTCGCCATAGGTTTGTGCACACAATCCCCGCCCACAAATAAGGGCATGAAGGAAAGCATGCCCCGGGAAGGGGCTGGGTGTTAGGAGATAGAGGGGGGCCTCCAGGAATGGCAAAATTAGCAATTTGACCCGGGGCATGCTTTGTTAGTATTTTATTTCGATTTTCTGAAAATTATAACGTTAACACACGCGTTTCAAATTCGCCATAGGTTTGTGCACACAATCCCCGCCCACAAATAAGGGCATGAAGGAAAGCATGCCCCGGGAAGGGGCTGGGTGTTAGGAGATAGAGGGGGGCCTCCAGGAATGGCAAAATTAGCAATTTGACCCGGGGCATGCTTTGTTAGTATTTTATTTCGATTTTCTGAAAATTATAACGTTAACACACGCGTTTCAAATTCGCCATAGGTTTGTGCACACAATCCCCGCCCACAAATAAGGGCATGAAGGAAAGCATGCCCCGGGAAGGGGCTGGGTGTTAGGAGATAGAGGGGGGCCTCCAGGAATGGCAAAATTAGCAATTTGACCCGGGGCATGCTTTGTTAGTATTTTATTTCGATTTTCTGAAAATTATAACGTTAACACACGCGTTTCAAATTCGCCATAGGTTTGTGCACACAATCCCCGCCCACAAATAAGGGCATGAAGGAAAGCATGCCCCGGGAAGGGGCTGGGTGTTAGGAGATAGAGGGGGGCCTCCAGGAATGGCAAAATTAGCAATTTGACCCGGGGCATGCTTTTAGTATTTTATTTCGATTTTCTGAAAATTATAACGTTAACACACGCGTTTCAAATTCGCCATAGGTTTGTGCACACAATCCCCGCCCACAAATAAGGGCATGAAGGAAAGCATGCCCCGGGAAGGGGCTGGGTGTTAGGAGATAGAGGGGGGCCTCCAGGAATGGCAAAATTAGCAATTTGACCCGGGGCATGCTTTGTTAGTATTTTATTTCGATTTTCTGAAAATTATAACGTTAACACACGCGTTTCAAATTCGCCATAGGTTTGTGCACACAATCCCCGCCCACAAATAAGGGCATGAAGGAAAGCATGCCCCGGGAAGGGGCTGGGTGTTAGGAGATAGAGGGGGGCCTCCAGGAATGGCAAAATTAGCAATTTGACCCGGGGCATGCTTTGTTAGTATTTTATTTCGATTTTCTGAAAATTATAACGTTAACACACGCGTTTCAAATTCGCCATAGGTTTGTGCACACAATCCCCGCCCACAAATAAGGGCATGAAGGAAAGCATGCCCCGGGAAGGGGCTGGGTGTTAGGAGATAGAGGGGGGCCTCCAGGAATGGCAAAATTAGCAATTTGACCCGGGGCATGCTTTGTTAGTATTTTATTTCGATTTTCTGAAAATTATAACGTTAACACACGCGTTTCAAATTCGCCATAGGTTTGTGCACACAATCCCCGCCCACAAATAAGGGCATGAAGGAAAGCATGCCCCGGGAAGGGGCTGGGTGTTAGGAGATAGAGGGGGGCCTCCAGGAATGGCAAAATTAGCAATTTGACCCGGGGCATGCTTTGTTAGTATTTTATTTCGATTTTCTGAAAATTATAACGTTAACACACGCGTTTCAAATTCGCCATAGGTTTGTGCACACAATCCCCGCCCACAAATAAGGGCATGAAGGAAAGCATGCCCCGGGAAGGGGCTGGGTGTTAGGAGATAGAGGGGGGCCTCCAGGAATGGCAAAATTAGCAATTTGACCCGGGGCATGCTTTGTTAGTATTTTATTTCGATTTTCTGAAAATTATAACGTTAACACACGCGTTTCAAATTCGCCATAGGTTTGTGCACACAATCCCCGCCCACAAATAAGGGCATGAAGGAAAGCATGCCCCGGGAAGGGGCTGGGTGTTAGGAGATAGAGGGGGGCCTCCAGGAATGGCAAAATTAGCAATTTGACCCGGGGCATGCTTTGTTAGTATTTTATTTCGATTTTCTGAAAATTATAACGTTAACACACGCGTTTCAAATTCGCCATAGGTTTGTGCACACAATCCCCGCCCACAAATAAGGGCATGAAGGAAAGCATGCCCCGGGAAGGGGCTGGGTGTTAGGAGATAGAGGGGGGCCTCCAGGAATGGCAAAATTAGCAATTTGACCCGGGGCATGCTTTGTTAGTATTTTATTTCGATTTTCTGAAAATTATAACGTTAACACACGCGTTTCAAATTCGCCATAGGTTTGTGCACACAATCCCCGCCCACAAATAAGGGCATGAAGGAAAGCATGCCCCGGGAAGGGGCTGGGTGTTAGGAGATAGAGGGGGGCCTCCAGGAATGGCAAAATTAGCAATTTGACCCGGGGCATGCTTTGTTAGTATTTTATTTCGATTTTCTGAAAATTATAACGTTAACACACGCGTTTCAAATTCGCCATAGGTTTGTGCACACAATCCCCGCCCACAAATAAGGGCATGAAGGAAAGCATGCCCCGGGAAGGGGCTGGGTGTTAGGAGATAGAGGGGGGCCTCCAGGAATGGCAAAATTAGCAATTTGACCCGGGGCATGCTTTGTTAGTATTTTATTTCGATTTTCTGAAAATTATAACGTTAACACACGCGTTTCAAATTCGCCATAGGTTTGTGCACACAATCCCCGCCCACAAATAAGGGCATGAAGGAAAGCATGCCCCGGGAAGGGGCTGGGTGTTAGGAGATAGAGGGGGGCCTCCAGGAATGGCAAAATTAGCAATTTGACCCGGGGCATGCTTTGTTAGTATTTTATTTCGATTTTCTGAAAATTATAACGTTAACACACGCGTTTCAAATTCGCCATAGGTTTGTGCACACAATCCCCGCCCACAAATAAGGGCATGAAGGAAAGCATGCCCCGGGAAGGGGCTGGGTGTTAGGAGATAGAGGGGGGCCTCCAGGAATGGCAAAATTAGCAATTTGACCCGGGGCATGCTTTGTTAGTATTTTATTTCGATTTTCTGAAAATTATAACGTTAACACACGCGTTTCAAATTCGCCATAGGTTTGTGCACACAATCCCCGCCCACAAATAAGGGCATGAAGGAAAGCATGCCCCGGGAAGGGGCTGGGTGTTAGGAGATAGAGGGGGGCCTCCAGGAATGGCAAAATTAGCAATTTGACCCGGGGCATGCTTTGTTAGTATTTTATTTCGATTTTCTGAAAATTATAACGTTAACACACGCGTTTCAAATTCGCCATAGGTTTGTGCACACAATCCCCGCCCACAAATAAGGGCATGAAGGAAAGCATGCCCCGGGAAGGGGCTGGGTGTTAGGAGATAGAGGGGGGCCTCCAGGAATGGCAAAATTAGCAATTTGACCCGGGGCATGCTTTGTTAGTATTTTATTTCGATTTTCTGAAAATTATAACGTTAACACACGCGTTTCAAATTCGCCATAGGTTTGTGCACACAATCCCCGCCCACAAATAAGGGCATGAAGGAAAGCATGCCCCGGGAAGGGGCTGGGTGTTAGGAGATAGAGGGGGGCCTCCAGGAATGGCAAAATTAGCAATTTGACCCGGGGCATGCTTTGTTAGTATTTTATTTCGATTTTCTGAAAATTATAACGTTAACACACGCGTTTCAAATTCGCCATAGGTTTGTGCACACAATCCCCGCCCACAAATAAGGGCATGAAGGAAAGCATGCCCCGGGAAGGGGCTGGGTGTTAGGAGATAGAGGGGGGCCTCCAGGAATGGCAAAATTAGCAATTTGACCCGGGGCATGCTTTGTTAGTATTTTATTTCGATTTTCTGAAAATTATAACGTTAACACACGCGTTTCAAATTCGCCATAGGTTTGTGCACACAATCCCCGCCCACAAATAAGGGCATGAAGGAAAGCATGCCCCGGGAAGGGGCTGGGTGTTAGGAGATAGAGGGGGGCCTCCAGGAATGGCAAAATTAGCAATTTGACCCGGGGCTATGCTTTGTTAGTATTTTATTTCGATTTTCTGAAAATTATAACGTTAACACACGCGTTTCAAATTCGCCATAGGTTTGTGCACACAATCCCCGCCCACAAATAAGGGCATGAAGGAAAGCATGCCCCGGGAAGGGGCTGGGTGTTAGGAGATAGAGGGGGGCCTCCAGGAATGGCAAAATTAGCAATTTGACCCGGGGCATGCTTTGTTAGTATTTTATTTCGATTTTCTGAAAATTATAACGTTAACACACGCGTTTCAAATTCGCCATAGGTTTGTGCACACAATCCCCGCCCACAAATAAGGGCATGAAGGAAAGCATGCCCCGGGAAGGGGCTGGGTGTTAGGAGATAGAGGGGGGCCTCCAGGAATGGCAAAATTAGCAATTTGACCCGGGGCATGCTTTGTTAGTATTTTATTTCGATTTTCTGAAAATTATAACGTTAACACACGCGTTTCAAATTCGCCATAGGTTTGTGCACACAATCCCCGCCCACAAATAAGGGCATGAAGGAAAGCATGCCCCGGGAAGGGGCTGGGTGTTAGGAGATAGAGGGGGGCCTCCAGGAATGGCAAAATTAGCAATTTGACCCGGGGCATGCTTTGTTAGTATTTTATTTCGATTTTCTGAAAATTATAACGTTAACACACGCGTTTCAAATTCGCCATAGGTTTGTGCACACAATCCCCGCCCACAAATAAGGGCATGAAGGAAAGCATGCCCCGGGAAGGGGCTGGGTGTTAGGAGATAGAGGGGGGCCTCCAGGAATGGCAAAATTAGCAATTTGACCCGGGGCATGCTTTGTTAGTATTTTATTTCGATTTTCTGAAAATTATAACGTTAACACACGCGTTTCAAATTCGCCATAGGTTTGTGCACACAATCCCCGCCCACAAATAAGGGCATGAAGGAAAGCATGCCCCGGGAAGGGGCTGGGTGTTAGGAGATAGAGGGGGGCCTCCAGGAATGGCAAAATTAGCAATTTGACCCGGGGCATGCTTTGTTAGTATTTTATTTCGATTTTCTGAAAATTATAACGTTAACACACGCGTTTCAAATTCGCCATAGGTTTGTGCACACAATCCCCGCCCACAAATAAGGGCATGAAGGAAAGCATGCCCCGGGAAGGGGCTGGGTGTTAGGAGATAGAGGGGGGCCTCCAGGAATGGCAAAATTAGCAATTTGACCCGGGGCATGCTTTGTTAGTATTTTATTTCGATTTTCTGAAAATTATAACGTTAACACACGCGTTTCAAATTCGCCATAGGTTTGTGCACACAATCCCCGCCCACAAATAAGGGCATGAAGGAAAGCATGCCCCGGGAAGGGGCTGGGTGTTAGGAGATAGAGGGGGGCCTCCAGGAATGGCAAAATTAGCAATTTGACCCGGGGCATGCTTTGTTAGTATTTTATTTCGATTTTCTGAAAATTATAACGTTAACACACGCGTTTCAAATTCGCCATAGGTTTGTGCACACAATCCCCGCCCACAAATAAGGGCATGAAGGAAAGCATGCCCCGGGAAGGGGCTGGGTGTTAGGAGATAGAGGGGGGCCTCCAGGAATGGCAAAATTAGCAATTTGACCCGGGGCATGCTTTGTTAGTATTTTATTTCGATTTTCTGAAAATTATAACGTTAACACACGCGTTTCAAATTCGCCATAGGTTTGTGCACACAATCCCCGCCCACAAATAAGGGCATGAAGGAAAGCATGCCCCGGGAAGGGGCTGGGTGTTAGGAGATAGAGGGGGGCCTCCAGGAATGGCAAAATTAGCAATTTGACCCGGGGCATGCTTTGTTAGTATTTTATTTCGATTTTCTGAAAATTATAACGTTAACACACGCGTTTCAAATTCGCCATAGGTTTGTGCACACAATCCCCGCCCACAAATAAGGGCATGAAGGAAAGCATGCCCCGGGAAGGGGCTGGGTGTTAGGAGATAGAGGGGGGCCTCCAGGAATGGCAAAATTAGCAATTTGACCCGGGGCATGCTTTGTTAGTATTTTATTTCGATTTTCTGAAAATTATAACGTTAACACACGCGTTTCAAATTCGCCATAGGTTTGTGCACACAATCCCCGCCCACAAATAAGGGCATGAAGGAAAGCATGCCCCGGGAAGGGGCTGGGTGTTAGGAGATAGAGGGGGGCCTCCAGGAATGGCAAAATTAGCAATTTGACCCGGGGCATGCTTTGTTAGTATTTTATTTCGATTTTCTGAAAATTATAACGTTAACACACGCGTTTCAAATTCGCCATAGGTTTGTGCACACAATCCCCGCCCACAAATAAGGGCATGAAGGAAAGCATGCCCCGGGAAGGGGCTGGGTGTTAGGAGATAGAGGGGGGCCTCCAGGAATGGCAAAATTAGCAATTTGACCCGGGGCATGCTTTGTTAGTATTTTATTTCGATTTTCTGAAAATTATAACGTTAACACACGCGTTTCAAATTCGCCATAGGTTTGTGCACACAATCCCCGCCCACAAATAAGGGCATGAAGGAAAGCATGCCCCGGGAAGGGGCTGGGTGTTAGGAGATAGAGGGGGGCCTCCAGGAATGGCAAAATTAGCAATTTGACCCGGGGCATGCTTTGTTAGTATTTTATTTCGATTTTCTGAAAATTATAACGTTAACACACGCGTTTCAAATTCGCCATAGGTTTGTGCACACAATCCCCGCCCACAAATAAGGGCATGAAGGAAAGCATGCCCCGGGAAGGGGCTGGGTGTTAGGAGATAGAGGGGGGCCTCCAGGAATGGCTAAAATTAGCAATTTGACCCGGGGCATGCTTTGTTAGTATTTTATTTCGATTTTCTGAAAATTATAACGTTAACACACGCGTTTCAAATTCGCCATAGGTTTGTGCACACAATCCCCGCCCACAAATAAGGGCATGAAGGAAAGCATGCCCCGGGAAGGGGCTGGGTGTTAGGAGATAGAGGGGGGCCTCCAGGAATGGCAAAATTAGCAATTTGACCCGGGGCATGCTTTGTTAGTATTTTATTTCGATTTTCTGAAAATTATAACGTTAACACACGCGTTTCAAATTCGCCATAGGTTTGTGCACACAATCCCCGCCCACAAATAAGGGCATGAAGGAAAGCATGCCCCGGGAAGGGGCTGGGTGTTAGGAGATAGAGGGGGGCCTCCAGGAATGGCAAAATTAGCAATTTGACCCGGGGCATGCTTTGTTAGTATTTTATTTCGATTTTCTGAAAATTATAACGTTAACACACGCGTTTCAAATTCGCCATAGGTTTGTGCACACAATCCCCGCCCACAAATAGGGGCATGAAGGAAAGCATGCCCCGGGAAGGGGCTGGGTGTTAGGAGATAGAGGGGGGCCTCCAGGAATGGCAAAATTAGCAATTTGACCCGGGGCATGCTTTGTTAGTATTTTATTTCGATTTTCTGAAAATTATAACGTTAACACACGCGTTTCAAATTCGCCATAGGTTTGTGCACACAATCCCCGCCCACAAATAAGGGCATGAAGGAAAGCATGCCCCGGGAAGGGGCTGGGTGTTAGGAGATAGAGGGGGGCCTCCAGGAATGGCAAAATTAGCAATTTGACCCGGGGCATGCTTTGTTAGTATTTTATTTCGATTTTCTGAAAATTATAACGTTAACACACGCGTTTCAAATTCGCCATAGGTTTGTGCACACAATCCCCGCCCACAAATAAGGGCATGAAGGAAAGCATGCCCCGGGAAGGGGCTGGGTGTTAGGAGATAGAGGGGGGCCTCCAGGAATGGCAAAATTAGCAATTTGACCCGGGGCATGCTTTGTTAGTATTTTATTTCGATTTTCTGAAAATTATAACGTTAACACACGCGTTTCAAATTCGCCATAGGTTTGTGCACACAATCCCCGCCCACAAATAAGGGCATGAAGGAAAGCATGCCCCGGGAAGGGGCTGGGTGTTAGGAGATAGAGGGGGGCCTCCAGGAATGGCAAAATTAGCAATTTGACCCGGGGCATGCTTTGTTAGTATTTTATTTCGATTTTCTGAAAATTATAACGTTAACACACGCGTTTCAAATTCGCCATAGGTTTGTGCACACAATCCCCGCCCACAAATAAGGGCATGAAGGAAAGCATGCCCCGGGAAGGGGCTGGGTGTTAGGAGATAGAGGGGGGCCTCCAGGAATGGCAAAATTAGCAATTTGACCCGGGGCATGCTTTGTTAGTATTTTATTTCGATTTTCTGAAAATTATAACGTTAACACACGCGTTTCAAATTCGCCATAGGTTTGTGCACACAATCCCCGCCCACAAATAAGGGCATGAAGGAAAGCATGCCCCGGGAAGGGGCTGGGTGTTAGGAGATAGAGGGGGGCCTCCAGGAATGGCAAAATTAGCAATTTGACCCGGGGCATGCTTTGTTAGTATTTTATTTCGATTTTCTGAAAATTATAACGTTAACACACGCGTTTCAAATTCGCCATAGGTTTGTGCACACAATCCCCGCCCACAAATAAGGGCATGAAGGAAAGCATGCCTCGGGAAGGGGCTGGGTGTTAGGAGATAGAGGGGGGCCTCCAGGAATGGCAAAATTAGCAATTTGACCCGGGGCATGCTTTGTTAGTATTTTATTTCGATTTTCTGAAAATTATAACGTTAACACACGCGTTTCAAATTCGCCATAGGTTTGTGCACACAATCCCCGCCCACAAATAAGGGCATGAAGGAAAGCATGCCCCGGGAAGGGGCTGGGTGTTAGGAGATAGAGGGGGGCCTCCAGGAATGGCAAAATTAGCAATTTGACCAGGGGCATGCTTTGTTAGTATTTTATTTCGATTTTCTGAAAATTATAACGTTAACACACGCGTTTCAAATTCGCCATAGGTTTGTGCACACAATCCCCGCCCACAAATAAGGGCATGAAGGAAAGCATGCCCCGGGAAGGGGCTGGGTGTTAGGAGATAGAGGGGGGCCTCCAGGAATGGCAAAATTAGCAATTTGACCCGGGGCATGCTTTGTTAGTATTTTATTTCGATTTTCTGAAAATTATAACGTTAACACACGCGTTTCAAATTCGCCATAGGTTTGTGCACACAATCCCCGCCCACAAATAAGGGCATGAAGGAAAGCATGCCCCGGGAAGGGGCTGGGTGTTAGGAGATAGAGGGGGGCCTCCAGGAATGGCAAAATTAGCAATTTGACCCGGGGCATGCTTTGTTAGTATTTTATTTCGATTTTCTGAAAATTATAACGTTAACACACGCGTTTCAAATTCGCCATAGGTTTGTGCACACAATCCCCGCCCACAAATAAGGGCATGAAGGAAAGCATGCCCCGGGAAGGGGCTGGGTGTTAGGAGATAGAGGGGGGCCTCCAGGAATGGCAAAATTAGCAATTTGACCCGGGGCATGCTTTGTTAGTATTTTATTTCGATTTTCTGAAAATTATAACGTTAACACACGCGTTTCAAATTCGCCATAGGTTTGTGCACACAATCCCCGCCCACAAATAAGGGCATGAAGGAAAGCATGCCCCGGGAAGGGGCTGGGTGTTAGGAGATAGAGGGGGGCCTCCAGGAATGGCAAAATTAGCAATTTGACCCGGGGCATGCTTTGTTAGTATTTTATTTCGATTTTCTGAAAATTATAACGTTAACACACGCGTTTCAAATTCGCCATAGGTTTGTGCACACAATCCCCGCCCACAAATAAGGGCATGAAGGAAAGCATGCCCCGGGAAGGGGCTGGGTGTTAGGAGATAGAGGGGGGCCTCCAGGAATGGCAAAATTAGCAATTTGACCCGGGGCATGCTTTGTTAGTATTTTATTTCGATTTTCTGAAAATTATAACGTTAACACACGCGTTTCAAATTCGCCATAGGTTTGTGCACACAATCCCCGCCCACAAATAAGGGCATGAAGGAAAGCATGCCCCGGGAAGGGGCTGGGTGTTAGGAGATAGAGGGGGGCCTCCAGGAATGGCAAAATTAGCAATTTGACCCAGGGCATGCTTTGTTAGTATTTTATTTCGATTTTCTGAAAATTATAACGTTAACACACGCGTTTCAAATTCGCCATAGGTTTGTGCACACAATCCCCGCCCACAAATAAGGGCATGAAGGAAAGCATGCCCCGGGAAGGGGCTGGGTGTTAGGAGATAGAGGGGGGCCTCCAGGAATGGCAAAATTAGCAATTTGACCCGGGGCATGCTTTGTTAGTATTTTATTTCGATTTTCTGAAAATTATAACGTTAACCCTCAGTCAAGCGACCAGCCTCCAAAGGGTGGACACAAACTATGTGTTTGTTTATATATATATTTTTTTTCAGTCAATGGAGCTGTCCTTTTTTTTCATCTATCCCTAGACCCTGCTGAATGGACTGGGAAAAAAATTCTAACCCAGGAGGTCATTCAGGGGGTGAAACATCCCTTCAAAATAATGGTTTTGGCCAAAAGCCATAGAGTTGTGCAAACAAATCGAAATCTGATCCCATTGTGTATAGCCGCTGTCAAAAAAAGTCTCTGACATCTCTTTGAGCGGCCTTGGGGTAGATAACAAACACAGCTGTTATCAATCGTGACCCAGACATCCCCTGGGGGGTAGTTAGAGCTGTTGGTCGTTGTTATTTGTACAGTGTGTATCCTATTGCTGTTTCATGTCTGTATTGCGCAATACTGATTTCAATGTTTACATGCTTGCAATGGATGTCCTTAAAAAAATACATAAAATAGCCAGAATGTTTAAATCTTTGATATGTGTGTCCAGGGTCCTTATATCCATCTGTTCAAACCATTAGAACAAGATTTGGGCCCCCCCAACACAGTTATTTACCCCCCAACATAAAATGCCTACCGATGGATCCCCGTTGTGCACCTCTGAAAAAAAATTTAGTTGGTGCAGCCGAGGGTTAACACACGCGTTTCAAATTCGCCATAGGTTTGTGCACACAATCCCCGCCCACAAATAAGGGCATGAAGGAAAGCATGCCCCGGGAAGGGGCTGGGTGTTAGGAGATAGAGGGGGGCCTCCAGGAATGGCAAAATTAGCAATTTGACCCGGGGCATGCTTTGTTAGTATTTTATTTCGATTTTCTGAAAATTATAACGTTAACACACGCGTTTCAAATTCGCCATAGGTTTGTGCACACAATCCCCGCCCACAAATAAGGGCATGAAGGAAAGCATGCCCCGGGAAGGGGCTGGGTGTTAGGAGATAGAGGGGGGCCTCCAGGAATGGCAAAATTAGCAATTTGACCCGGGGCATGCTTTGTTAGTATTTTATTTCGATTTTCTGAAAATTATAACGTTAACACACGCGTTTCAAATTCGCCATAGGTTTGTGCACACAATCCCCGCCCACAAATAAGGGCATGAAGGAAAGCATGCCCCGGGAAGGGGCTGGGTGTTAGGAGATAGAGGGGGGCCTCCAGGAATGGCAAAATTAGCAATTTGACCCGGGGCATGCTTTGTTAGTATTTTATTTCGATTTTCTGAAAATTATAACGTTAACACACGCGTTTCAAATTCGCCATAGGTTTGTGCACACAATCCCCGCCCACAAATAAGGGCATGAAGGAAAGCATGCCCCGGGAAGGGGCTGGGTGTTAGGAGATAGAGGGGGGCCTCCAGGAATGGCAAAATTAGCAATTTGACCCGGGGCATGCTTTGTTAGTATTTTATTTCGATTTTCTGAAAATTATAACGTTAACACACGCGTTTCAAATTCGCCATAGGTTTGTGCACACAATCCCCGCCCACAAATAAGGGCATGAAGGAAAGCATGCCCCGGGAAGGGGCTGGGTGTTAGGAGATAGAGGGGGGCCTCCAGGAATGGCAAAATTAGCAATTTGACCCGGGGCATGCTTTGTTAGTATTTTATTTCGATTTTCTGAAAATTATAACGTTAACACACGCGTTTCAAATTCGCCATAGGTTTGTGCACACAATCCCCGCCCACAAATAAGGGCATGAAGGAAAGCATGCCCCGGGAAGGGGCTGGGTGTTAGGAGATAGAGGGGGGCCTCCAGGAATGGCAAAATTAGCAATTTGACCCGGGGCATGCTTTGTTAGTATTTTATTTCGATTTTCTGAAAATTATAACGTTAACACACGCGTTTCAAATTCGCCATAGGTTTGTGCACACAATCCCCGCCCACAAATAAGGGCATGAAGGAAAGCATGCCCCGGGAAGGGGCTGGGTGTTAGGAGATAGAGGGGGGCCTCCAGGAATGGCAAAATTAGCAATTTGACCCGGGGCATGCTTTGTTAGTATTTTATTTCGATTTTCTGAAAATTATAACGTTAACACACGCGTTTCAAATTCGCCATAGGTTTGTGCACACAATCCCCGCCCACAAATAAGGGCATGAAGGAAAGCATGCCCCGGGAAGGGGCTGGGTGTTAGGAGATAGAGGGGGGCCTCCAGGAA
Source organism: Crossaster papposus (assembly GCA_037893245.1). NCBI lineage: Eukaryota > Metazoa > Echinodermata > Asteroidea > Velatida > Solasteridae > Crossaster > Crossaster papposus. The sequence continues at coordinate 42,878 of JBAIAA010001300.1, forward strand.
TGGCAAAATTAGCAATTTGACCCGGGGCATGCTTTGTTAGTATTTTATTTCGATTTTCTGAAAATTATAACGTTAACACACGCGTTTCAAATTCGCCATAGGTTTGTGCACACAATCCCCGCCCACAAATAAGGGCATGAAGGAAAGCATGCCCCGGGAAGGGGCTGGGTGTTAGGAGATAGAGGGTGGCCTCCAGGAATGGCAAAATTAGCAATTTGACCCGGGGCATGCTTTGTTAGTATTTTATTTCGATTTTCTGAAAATTATAACGTTAACACACGCGTTTCAAATTCGCCATAGGTTTGTGCACACAATCCCCGCCCACAAATAAGGGCATGAAGGAAAGCATGCCCCGGGAAGGGGCTGGGTGTTAGGAGATAGAGGGGGGCCTCCAGGAATGGCAAAATTAGCAATTTGACCCGGGGCATGCTTTGTTAGTATTTTATTTCGATTTTCTGAAAATTATAACGTTAACACACGCGTTTCAAATTCGCCATAGGTTTGTGCACACAATCCCCGCCCACAAATAAGGGCATGAAGGAAAGCATGCCCCGGGAAGGGGCTGGGTGTTAGGAGATAGAGGGGGGCCTCCAGGAATGGCAAAATTAGCAATTTGACCCGGGGCATGCTTTGTTAGTATTTTATTTCGATTTTCTGAAAATTATAACGTTAACACACGCGTTTCAAATTCGCCATAGGTTTGTGCACACAATCCCCGCCCACAAATAAGGGCATGAAGGAAAGCATGCCCCGGGAAGGGGCTGGGTGTTAGGAGATAGAGGGGGGCCTCCAGGAATGGCAAAATTAGCAATTTGACCCGGGGCATGCTTTGTTAGTATTTTATTTCGATTTTCTGAAAATTATAACGTTAACACACGCGTTTCAAATTCGCCATAGGTTTGTGCACACAATCCCCGCCCACAAATAAGGGCATGAAGGAAAGCATGCCCCGGGAAGGGGCTGGGTGTTAGGAGATAGAGGGGGGCCTCCAGGAATGGCAAAATTAGCAATTTGACCCGGGGCATGCTTTGTTAGTATTTTATTTCGATTTTCTGAAAATTATAACGTTAACACACGCGTTTCAAATTCGCCATAGGTTTGTGCACACAATCCCCGCCCACAAATAAGGGCATGAAGGAAAGCATGCCCCGGGAAGGGGCTGGGTGTTAGGAGATAGAGGGGGGCCTCCATGAATGGCAAAATTAGCAATTTGACCCGGGGCATGCTTTGTTAGTATTTTATTTCGATTTTCTGAAAATTATAACGTTAACACACGCGTTTCAAATTCGCCATAGGTTTGTGCACACAATCCCCGCCCACAAATAAGGGCATGAAGGAAAGCATGCCCCGGGAAGGGGCTGGGTGTTAGGAGATAGAGGGGGGCCTCCAGGAATGGCAAAATTAGCAATTTGACCCGGGGCATGCTTTGTTAGTATTTTATTTCGATTTTCTGAAAATTATAACGTTAACACACGCGTTTCAAATTCGCCATAGGTTTGTGCACACAATCCCCGCCCACAAATAAGGGCATGAAGGAAAGCATGCCCCGGGAAGGGGCTGGGTGTTAGGAGATAGAGGGGGGCCTCCAGGAATGGCAAAATTAGCAATTTGACCCGGGGCATGCTTTGTTAGTATTTTATTTCGATTTTCTGAAAATTATAACGTTAACACACGCGTTTCAAATTCGCCATAGGTTTGTGCACACAATCCCCGCCCACAAATAAGGGCATGAAGGAAAGCATGCCCCGGGAAGGGGCTGGGTGTTAGGAGATAGAGGGGGGCCTCCAGGAATGGCAAAATTAGCAATTTGACCCGGGGCATGCTTTGTTAGTATTTTATTTCGATTTTCTGAAAATTATAACGTTAACACACGCGTTTCAAATTCGCCATAGGTTTGTGCACACAATCCCCGCCCACAAATAAGGGCATGAAGGAAAGCATGCCCCGGGAAGGGGCTGGGTGTTAGGAGATAGAGGGGGGCCTCCAGGAATGGCAAAATTAGCAATTTGACCCGGGGCATGCTTTGTTAGTATTTTATTTCGATTTTCTGAAAATTATAACGTTAACACACGCGTTTCAAATTCGCCATAGGTTTGTGCACACAATCCCCGCCCACAAATAAGGGCATGAAGGAAAGCATGCCCCGGGAAGGGGCTGGGTGTTAGGAGATAGAGGGGGGCCTCCAGGAATGGCAAAATTAGCAATTTGACCCGGGGCATGCTTTGTTAGTATTTTATTTCGATTTTCTGAAAATTATAACGTTAACACACGCGTTTCAAATTCGCCATAGGTTTGTGCACACAATCCCCGCCCACAAATAAGGGCATGAAGGAAAGCATGCCCCGGGAAGGGGCTGGGTGTTAGGAGATAGAGGGGGGCCTCCAGGAATGGCAAAATTAGCAATTTGACCCGGGGCATGCTTTGTTAGTATTTTATTTCGATTTTCTGAAAATTATAACGTTAACACACGCGTTTCAAATTCGCCATAGGTTTGTGCACACAATCCCCGCCCACAAATAAGGGCATGAAGGAAAGCATGCCCCGGGAAGGGGCTGGGTGTTAGGAGATAGAGGGGGGCCTCCAGGAATGGCAAAATTAGCAATTTGACCCGGGGCATGCTTTGTTAGTATTTTATTTCGATTTTCTGAAAATTATAACGTTAACACACGCGTTTCAAATTCGCCATAGGTTTGTGCACACAATCCCCGCCCACAAATAAGGGCATGAAGGAAAGCATGCCCCGGGAAGGGGCTGGGTGTTAGGAGATAGAGGGGGGCCTCCAGGAATGGCAAAATTAGCAATTTGACCCGGGGCATGCTTTGTTAGTATTTTATTTCGATTTTCTGAAAATTATAACGTTAACACACGCGTTTCAAATTCGCCATAGGTTTGTGCACACAATCCCCGCCCACAAATAAGGGCATGAAGGAAAGCATGCCCCGGGAAGGGGCTGGGTGTTAGGAGATAGAGGGGGGCCTCCAGGAATGGCAAAATTAGCAATTTGACCCGGGGCATGCTTTGTTAGTATTTTATTTCGATTTTCTGAAAATTATAACGTTAACACACGCGTTTCAAATTCGCCATAGGTTTGTGCACACAATCCCCGCCCACAAATAAGGGCATGAAGGAAAGCATGCCCCGGGAAGGGGCTGGGTGTTAGGAGATAGAGGGGGGCCTCCAGGAATGGCAAAATTAGCAATTTGACCCGGGGCATGCTTTGTTAGTATTTTATTTCGATTTTCTGAAAATTATAACGTTAACACACGCGTTTCAAATTCGCCATAGGTTTGTGCACACAATCCCCGCCCACAAATAAGGGCATGAAGGAAAGCATGCCCCGGGAAGGGGCTGGGTGTTAGGAGATAGAGGGGGGCCTCCAGGAATGGCAAAATTAGCAATTTGACCCGGGGCATGCTTTGTTAGTATTTTATTTCGATTTTCTGAAAATTATAACGTTAACACACGCGTTTCAAATTCGCCATAGGTTTGTGCACACAATCCCCGCCCACAAATAAGGGCATGAAGGAAAGCATGCCCCGGGAAGGGGCTGGGTGTTAGGAGATAGAGGGGGGCCTCCAGGAATGGCAAAATTAGCAATTTGACCCGGGGCATGCTTTGTTAGTATTTTATTTCGATTTTCTGAAAATTATAACGTTAACACACGCGTTTCAAATTCGCCATAGGTTTGTGCACACAATCCCCGCCCACAAATAAGGGCATGAAGGAAAGCATGCCCCGGGAAGGGGCTGGGTGTTAGGAGATAGAGGGGGGCCTCCAGGAATGGCAAAATTAGCAATTTGACCCGGGGCATGCTTTGTTAGTATTTTATTTCGATTTTCTGAAAATTATAACGTTAACACACGCGTTTCAAATTCGCCATAGGTTTGTGCACACAATCCCCGCCCACAAATAAGGGCATGAAGGAAAGCATGCCCCGGGAAGGGGCTGGGTGTTAGGAGATAGAGGGGGGCCTCCAGGAATGGCAAAATTAGCAATTTGACCCGGGGCATGCTTTGTTAGTATTTTATTTCGATTTTCTGAAAATTATAACGTTAACACACGCGTTTCAAATTCGCCATAGGTTTGTGCACACAATCCCCGCCCACAAATAAGGGCATGAAGGAAAGCATGCCCCGGGAAGGGGCTGGGTGTTAGGAGATAGAGGGGGGCCTCCAGGAATGGCAAAATTAGCAATTTGACCCGGGGCATGCTTTGTTAGTATTTTATTTCGATTTTCTGAAAATTATAACGTTAACACACGCGTTTCAAATTCGCCATAGGTTTGTGCACACAATCCCCGCCCACAAATAAGGGCATGAAGGAAAGCATGCCCCGGGAAGGGGCTGGGTGTTAGGAGATAGAGGGGGGCCTCCAGGAATGGCAAAATTAGCAATTTGACCCGGGGCATGCTTTGTTAGTATTTTATTTAGATTTTCTGAAAATTATAACGTTAACACACGCGTTTCAAATTCGCCATAGGTTTGTGCACACAATCCCCGCCCACAAATAAGGGCATGAAGGAAAGCATGCCCCGGGAAGGGGCTGGGTGTTAGGAGATAGAGGGGGGCCTCCAGGAATGGCAAAATTAGCAATTTGACCCGGGGCATGCTTTGTTAGTATTTTATTTCGATTTTCTGAAAATTATAACGTTAACACACGCGTTTCAAATTCGCCATAGGTTTGTGCACACAATCCCCGCCCACAAATAAGGGCATGAAGGAAAGCATGCCCCGGGAAGGGGCTGGGTGTTAGGAGATAGAGGGGGGCCTCCAGGAATGGCAAAATTAGCAATTTGACCCGGGGCATGCTTTGTTAGTATTTTATTTCGATTTTCTGAAAATTATAACGTTAACACACGCGTTTCAAATTCGCCATAGGTTTGTGCACACAATCCCCGCCCACAAATAAGGGCATGAAGGAAAGCATGCCCCGGGAAGGGGCTGGGTGTTAGGAGATAGAGGGGGGCCTCCAGGAATGGCAAAATTAGCAATTTGACCCGGGGCATGCTTTGTTAGTATTTTATTTCGATTTTCTGAAAATTATAACGTTAACACACGCGTTTCAAATTCGCCATAGGTTTGTGCACACAATCCCCGCCCACAAATAAGGGCATGAAGGAAAGCATGCCCCGGGAAGGGGCTGGGTGTTAGGAGATAGAGGGGGGCCTCCAGGAATGGCAAAATTAGCAATTTGACCCGGGGCATGCTTTGTTAGTATTTTATTTCGATTTTCTGAAAATTATAACGTTAACACACGCGTTTCAAATTCGCCATAGGTTTGTGCACACAATCCCCGCCCACAAATAAGGGCATGAAGGAAAGCATGCCCCGGGAAGGGGCTGGGTGTTAGGAGATAGAGGGGGGCCTCCAGGAATGGCAAAATTAGCAATTTGACCCGGGGCATGCTTTGTTAGTATTTTATTTCGATTTTCTGAAAATTATAACGTTAACACACGCGTTTCAAATTCGCCATAGGTTTGTGCACACAATCCCCGCCCACAAATAAGGGCATGAAGGAAAGCATGCCCCGGGAAGGGGCTGGGTGTTAGGAGATAGAGGGGGGCCTCCAGGAATGGCAAAATTAGCAATTTGACCCGGGGCATGCTTTGTTAGTATTTTATTTCGATTTTCTGAAAATTATAACGTTAACACACGCGTTTCAAATTCGCCATAGGTTTGTGCACACAATCCCCGCCCACAAATAAGGGCATGAAGGAAAGCATGCCCCGGGAAGGGGCTGGGTGTTAGGAGATAGAGGGGGGCCTCCAGGAATGGCAAAATTAGCAATTTGACCCGGGGCATGCTTTGTTAGTATTTTATTTCGATTTTCTGAAAATTATAACGTTAACACACGCGTTTCAAATTCGCCATAGGTTTGTGCACACAATCCCCGCCCACAAATAAGGGCATGAAGGAAAGCATGCCCCGGGAAGGGGCTGGGTGTTAGGAGATAGAGGGGGGCCTCCAGGAATGGCAAAATTAGCAATTTGACCCGGGGCATGCTTTGTTAGTATTTTATTTCGATTTTCTGAAAATTATAACGTTAACACACGCGTTTCAAATTCGCCATAGGTTTGTGCACACAATCCCCGCCCACAAATAAGGGCATGAAGGAAAGCATGCCCCGGGAAGGGGCTGGGTGTTAGGAGATAGAGGGGGGCCTCCAGGAATGGCAAAATTAGCAATTTGACCCGGGGCATGCTTTGTTAGTATTTTATTTCGATTTTCTGAAAATTATAACGTTAACACACGCGTTTCAAATTCGCCATAGGTTTGTGCACACAATCCCCGCCCACAAATAAGGGCATGAAGGAAAGCATGCCCCGGGAAGGGGCTGGGTGTTAGGAGATAGAGGGGGGCCTCCAGGAATGGCAAAATTAGCAATTTGACCCGGGGCATGCTTTGTTAGTATTTTATTTCGATTTTCTGAAAATTATAACGTTAACACACGCGTTTCAAATTCGCCATAGGTTTGTGCACACAATCCCCGCCCACAAATAAGGGCATGAAGGAAAGCATGCCCCGGGAAGGGGCTGGGTGTTAGGAGATAGAGGGGGGCCTCCAGGAATGGCAAAATTAGCAATTTGACCCGGGGCATGCTTTGTTAGTATTTTATTTCGATTTTCTGAAAATTATAACGTTAACACACGCGTTTCAAATTCGCCATAGGTTTGTGCACACAATCCCCGCCCACAAATAAGGGCATGAAGGAAAGCATGCCCCGGGAAGGGGCTGGGTGTTAGGAGATAGAGGGGGGCCTCCAGGAATGGCAAAATTAGCAATTTGACCCGGGGCATGCTTTGTTAGTATTTTATTTCGATTTTCTGAAAATTATAACGTTAACACACGCGTTTCAAATTCGCCATAGGTTTGTGCACACAATCCCCGCCCACAAATAAGGGCATGAAGGAAAGCATGCCCCGGGAAGGGGCTGGGTGTTAGGAGATAGAGGGGGGCCTCCAGGAATGGCAAAATTAGCAATTTGACCCGGGGCATGCTTTGTTAGTATTTTATTTCGATTTTCTGAAAATTATAACGTTAACACACGCGTTTCAAATTCGCCATAGGTTTGTGCACACAATCCCCGCCCACAAATAAGGGCATGAAGGAAAGCATGCCCCGGGAAGGGGCTGGGTGTTAGGAGATAGAGGGGGGCCTCCAGGAATGGCAAAATTAGCAATTTGACCCGGGGCATGCTTTGTTAGTATTTTATTTCGATTTTCTGAAAATTATAACGTTAACACACGCGTTTCAAATTCGCCATAGGTTTGTGCACACAATCCCCGCCCACAAATAAGGGCATGAAGGAAAGCATGCCCCGGGAAGGGGCTGGGTGTTAGGAGATAGAGGGGGGCCTCCAGGAATGGCAAAATTAGCAATTTGACCCGGGGCATGCTTTGTTAGTATTTTATTTCGATTTTCTGAAAATTATAACGTTAACACACGCGTTTCAAATTCGCCATAGGTTTGTGCACACAATCCCCGCCCACAAATAAGGGCATGAAGGAAAGCATGCCCCGGGAAGGGGCTGGGTGTTAGGAGATAGAGGGGGGCCTCCAGGAATGGCAAAATTAGCAATTTGACCCGGGGCATGCTTTGTTAGTATTTTATTTCGATTTTCTGAAAATTATAACGTTAACACACGCGTTTCAAATTCGCCATAGGTTTGTGCACACAATCCCCGCCCACAAATAAGGGCATGAAGGAAAGCATGCCCCGGGAAGGGGCTGGGTGTTAGGAGATAGAGGGGGGCCTCCAGGAATGGCAAAATTAGCAATTTGACCCGGGGCATGCTTTGTTAGTATTTTATTTCGATTTTCTGAAAATTATAACGTTAACACACGCGTTTCAAATTCGCCATAGGTTTGTGCACACAATCCCCGCCCACAAATAAGGGCATGAAGGAAAGCATGCCCCGGGAAGGGGCTGGGTGTTAGGAGATAGAGGGGGGCCTCCAGGAATGGCAAAATTAGCAATTTGACCCGGGGCATGCTTTGTTAGTATTTTATTTCGATTTTCTGAAAATTATAACGTTAACACACGCGTTTCAAATTCGCCATAGGTTTGTGCACACAATCCCCGCCCACAAATAAGGGCATGAAGGAAAGCATGCCCCGGGAAGGGGCTGGGTGTTAGGAGATAGAGGGGGGCCTCCAGGAATGGCAAAATTAGCAATTTGACCCGGGGCATGCTTTGTTAGTATTTTATTTCGATTTTCTGAAAATTATAACGTTAACACACGCGTTTCAAATTCGCCATAGGTTTGTGCACACAATCCCCGCCCACAAATAAGGGCATGAAGGAAAGCATGCCCCGGGAAGGGGCTGGGTGTTAGGAGATAGAGGGGGGCCTCCAGGAATGGCAAAATTAGCAATTTGACCCGGGGCATGCTTTGTTAGTATTTTATTTCGATTTTCTGAAAATTATAACGTTAACACACGCGTTTCAAATTCGCCATAGGTTTGTGCACACAATCCCCGCCCACAAATAAGGGCATGAAGGAAAGCATGCCCCGGGAAGGGGCTGGGTGTTAGGAGATAGAGGGGGGCCTCCAGGAATGGCAAAATTAGCAATTTGACCCGGGGCATGCTTTGTTAGTATTTTATTTCGATTTTCTGAAAATTATAACGTTAACACACGCGTTTCAAATTCGCCATAGGTTTGTGCACACAATCCCCGCCCACAAATAAGGGCATGAAGGAAAGCATGCCCCGGGAAGGGGCTGGGTGTTAGGAGATAGAGGGGGGCCTCCAGGAATGGCAAAATTAGCAATTTGACCCGGGGCATGCTTTGTTAGTATTTTATTTCGATTTTCTGAAAATTATAACGTTAACACACGCGTTTCAAATTCGCCATAGGTTTGTGCACACAATCCCCGCCCACAAATAAGGGCATGAAGGAAAGCATGCCCCGGGAAGGGGCTGGGTGTTAGGAGATAGAGGGGGGCCTCCAGGAATGGCAAAATTAGCAATTTGACCCGGGGCATGCTTTGTTAGTATTTTATTTCGATTTTCTGAAAATTATAACGTTAACACACGCGTTTCAAATTCGCCATAGGTTTGTGCACACAATCCCCGCCCACAAATAAGGGCATGAAGGAAAGCATGCCCCGGGAAGGGGCTGGGTGTTAGGAGATAGAGGGGGGCCTCCAGGAATGGCAAAATTAGCAATTTGACCCGGGGCATGCTTTGTTAGTATTTTATTTCGATTTTCTGAAAATTATAACGTTAACACACGCGTTTCAAATTCGCCATAGGTTTGTGCACACAATCCCCGCCCACAAATAAGGGCATGAAGGAAAGCATGCCCCGGGAAGGGGCTGGGTGTTAGGAGATAGAGGGGGGCCTCCAGGAATGGCAAAATTAGCAATTTGACCCGGGGCATGCTTTGTTAGTATTTTATTTCGATTTTCTGAAAATTATAACGTTAACACACGCGTTTCAAATTCGCCATAGGTTTGTGCACACAATCCCCGCCCACAAATAAGGGCATGAAGGAAAGCATGCCCCGGGAAGGGGCTGGGTGTTAGGAGATAGAGGGGGGCCTCCAGGAATGGCAAAATTAGCAATTTGACCCGGGGCATGCTTTGTTAGTATTTTATTTCGATTTTCTGAAAATTATAACGTTAACACACGCGTTTCAAATTCGCCATAGGTTTGTGCACACAATCCCCGCCCACAAATAAGGGCATGAAGGAAAGCATGCCCCGGGAAGGGGCTGGGTGTTAGGAGATAGAGGGGGGCCTCCAGGAATGGCAAAATTAGCAATTTGACCCGGGGCATGCTTTGTTAGTATTTTATTTCGATTTTCTGAAAATTATAACGTTAACACACGCGTTTCAAATTCGCCATAGGTTTGTGCACACAATCCCCGCCCACAAATAAGGGCATGAAGGAAAGCATGCCCCGGGAAGGGGCTGGGTGTTAGGAGATAGAGGGGGGCCTCCAGGAATGGCAAAATTAGCAATTTGACCCGGGGCATGCTTTGTTAGTATTTTATTTCGATTTTCTGAAAATTATAACGTTAACACACGCGTTTCAAATTCGCCATAGGTTTGTGCACACAATCCCCGCCCACAAATAAGGGCATGAAGGAAAGCATGCCCCGGGAAGGGGCTGGGTGTTAGGAGATAGAGGGGGGCCTCCAGGAATGGCAAAATTAGCAATTTGACCCGGGGCATGCTTTGTTAGTATTTTATTTCGATTTTCTGAAAATTATAACGTTAACACACGCGTTTCAAATTCGCCATAGGTTTGTGCACACAATCCCCGCCCACAAATAAGGGCATGAAGGAAAGCATGCCCCGGGAAGGGGCTGGGTGTTAGGAGATAGAGGGGGGCCTCCAGGAATGGCAAAATTAGCAATTTGACCCGGGGCATGCTTTGTTAGTATTTTATTTCGATTTTCTGAAAATTATAACGTTAACACACGCGTTTCAAATTCGCCATAGGTTTGTGCACACAATCCCCGCCCACAAATAAGGGCATGAAGGAAAGCATGCCCCGGGAAGGGGCTGGGTGTTAGGAGATAGAGGGGGGCCTCCAGGAATGGCAAAATTAGCAATTTGACCCGGGGCATGCTTTGTTAGTATTTTATTTCGATTTTCTGAAAATTATAACGTTAACACACGCGTTTCAAATTCGCCATAGGTTTGTGCACACAATCCCCGCCCACAAATAAGGGCATGAAGGAAAGCATGCCCCGGGAAGGGGCTGGGTGTTAGGAGATAGAGGGGGGCCTCCAGGAATGGCAAAATTAGCAATTTGACCCGGGGCATGCTTTGTTAGTATTTTATTTCGATTTTCTGAAAATTATAACGTTAACACACGCGTTTCAAATTCGCCATAGGTTTGTGCACACAATCCCCGCCCACAAATAAGGGCATGAAGGAAAGCATGCCCCGGGAAGGGGCTGGGTGTTAGGAGATAGAGGGGGGCCTCCAGGAATGGCAAAATTAGCAATTTGACCCGGGGCATGCTTTGTTAGTATTTTATTTCGATTTTCTGAAAATTATAACGTTAACACACGCGTTTCAAATTCGCCATAGGTTTGTGCACACAATCCCCGCCCACAAATAAGGGCATGAAGGAAAGCATGCCCCGGGAAGGGGCTGGGTGTTAGGAGATAGAGGGGGGCCTCCAGGAATGGCAAAATTAGCAATTTGACCCGGGGCATGCTTTGTTAGTATTTTATTTCGATTTTCTGAAAATTATAACGTTAACACACGCGTTTCAAATTCGCCATAGGTTTGTGCACACAATCCCCGCCCACAAATAAGGGCATGAAGGAAAGCATGCCCCGGGAAGGGGCTGGGTGTTAGGAGATAGAGGGGGGCCTCCAGGAATGGCAAAATTAGCAATTTGACCCGGGGCATGCTTTGTTAGTATTTTATTTCGATTTTCTGAAAATTATAACGTTAACACACGCGTTTCAAATTCGCCATAGGTTTGTGCACACAATCCCCGCCCACAAATAAGGGCATGAAGGAAAGCATGCCCCGGGAAGGGGCTGGGTGTTAGGAGATAGAGGGGGGCCTCCAGGAATGGCAAAATTAGCAATTTGACCCGGGGCATGCTTTGTTAGTATTTTATTTCGATTTTCTGAAAATTATAACGTTAACACACGCGTTTCAAATTCGCCATAGGTTTGTGCACACAATCCCCGCCCACAAATAAGGGCATGAAGGAAAGCATGCCCCGGGAAGGGGCTGGGTGTTAGGAGATAGAGGGGGGCCTCCAGGAATGGCAAAATTAGCAATTTGACCCGGGGCATGCTTTGTTAGTATTTTATTTCGATTTTCTGAAAATTATAACGTTAACACACGCGTTTCAAATTCGCCATAGGTTTGTGCACACAATCCCCGCCCACAAATAAGGGCATGAAGGAAAGCATGCCCCGGGAAGGGGCTGGGTGTTAGGAGATAGAGGGGGGCCTCCAGGAATGGCAAAATTAGCAATTTGACCCGGGGCATGCTTTGTTAGTATTTTATTTCGATTTTCTGAAAATTATAACGTTAACACACGCGTTTCAAATTCGCCATAGGTTTGTGCACACAATCCCCGCCCACAAATAAGGGCATGAAGGAAAGCATGCCCCGGGAAGGGGCTGGGTGTTAGGAGATAGAGGGGGGCCTCCAGGAATGGCAAAATTAGCAATTTGACCCGGGGCATGCTTTGTTAGTATTTTATTTCGATTTTCTGAAAATTATAACGTTAACACACGCGTTTCAAATTCGCCATAGGTTTGTGCACACAATCCCCGCCCACAAATAAGGGCATGAAGGAAAGCATGCCCCGGGAAGGGGCTGGGTGTTAGGAGATAGAGGGGGGCCTCCAGGAATGGCAAAATTAGCAATTTGACCCGGGGCATGCTTTGTTAGTATTTTATTTCGATTTTCTGAAAATTATAACGTTAACACACGCGTTTCAAATTCGCCATAGGTTTGTGCACACAATCCCCGCCCACAAATAAGGGCATGAAGGAAAGCATGCCCCGGGAAGGGGCTGGGTGTTAGGAGATAGAGGGGGGCCTCCAGGAATGGCAAAATTAGCAATTTGACCCGGGGCATGCTTTGTTAGTATTTTATTTCGATTTTCTGAAAATTATAACGTTAACACACGCGTTTCAAATTCGCCATAGGTTTGTGCACACAATCCCCGCCCACAAATAAGGGCATGAAGGAAAGCATGCCCCGGGAAGGGGCTGGGTGTTAGGAGATAGAGGGGGGCCTCCAGGAATGGCAAAATTAGCAATTTGACCCGGGGCATGCTTTGTTAGTATTTTATTTCGATTTTCTGAAAATTATAACGTTAACACACGCGTTTCAAATTCGCCTTAGGTTTGTGCACACAATCCCCGCCCACAAATAAGGGCATGAAGGAAAGCATGCCCCGGGAAGGGGCTGGGTGTTAGGAGATAGAGGGGGGCCTCCAGGAATGGCAAAATTAGCAATTTGACCCGGGGCATGCTTTGTTAGTATTTTATTTCGATTTTCTGAAAATTATAACGTTAACACACGCGTTTCAAATTCGCCATAGGTTTGTGCACACAATCCCCGCCCACAAATAAGGGCATGAAGGAAAGCATGCCCCGGGAAGGGGCTGGGTGTTAGGAGATAGAGGGGGGCCTCCAGGAATGGCAAAATTAGCAATTTGACCCGGGGCATGCTTTGTTAGTATTTTATTTCGATTTTCTGAAAATTATAACGTTAACACACGCGTTTCAAATTCGCCATAGGTTTGTGCACACAATCCCCGCCCACAAATAAGGGCATGAAGGAAAGCATGCCCCGGGAAGGGGCTGGGTGTTAGGAGATAGAGGGGGGCCTCCAGGAATGGCAAAATTAGCAATTTGACCCGGGGCATGCTTTGTTAGTATTTTATTTCGATTTTCTGAAAATTATAACGTTAACACACGCGTTTCAAATTCGCCATAGGTTTGTGCACACAATCCCCGCCCACAAATAAGGGCATGAAGGAAAGCATGCCCCGGGAAGGGGCTGGGTGTTAGGAGATAGAGGGGGGCCTCCAGGAATGGCAAAATTAGCAATTTGACCCGGGGCATGCTTTGTTAGTATTTTATTTCGATTTTCTGAAAATTATAACGTTAACACACGCGTTTCAAATTCGCCATAGGTTTGTGCACACAATCCCCGCCCACAAATAAGGGCATGAAGGAAAGCATGCCCCGGGAAGGGGCTGGGTGTTAGGAGATAGAGGGGGGCCTCCAGGAATGGCAAAATTAGCAATTTGACCCGGGGCATGCTTTGTTAGTATTTTATTTCGATTTTCTGAAAATTATAACGTTAACACACGCGTTTCAAATTCGCCATAGGTTTGTGCACACAATCCCCGCCCACAAATAAGGGCATGAAGGAAAGCATGCCCCGGGAAGGGGCTGGGTGTTAGGAGATAGAGGGGGGCCTCCAGGAATGGCAAAATTAGCAATTTGACCCGGGGCATGCTTTGTTAGTATTTTATTTCGATTTTCTGAAAATTATAACGTTAACACACGCGTTTCAAATTCGCCATAGGTTTGTGCACACAATCCCCGCCCACAAATAAGGGCATGAAGGAAAGCATGCCCCGGGAAGGGGCTGGGTGTTAGGAGATAGAGGGGGGCCTCCAGGAATGGCAAAATTAGCAATTTGACCCGGGGCATGCTTTGTTAGTATTTTATTTCGATTTTCTGAAAATTATAACGTTAACACACGCGTTTCAAATTCGCCATAGGTTTGTGCACACAATCCCCGCCCACAAATAAGGGCATGAAGGAAAGCATGCCCCGGGAAGGGGCTGGGTGTTAGGAGATAGAGGGGGGCCTCCAGGAATGGCAAAATTAGCAATTTGACCCGGGGCATGCTTTGTTAGTATTTTATTTCGATTTTCTGAAAATTATAACGTTAACACACGCGTTTCAAATTCGCCATAGGTTTGTGCACACAATCGCCGCCCACTACGTGAAACTCCCATTTGCCAAAACCCCTGAACTGTACCTACCGATTTCACTGTGACTCTTATCAGCTGTTATCAGTAAAGTTATAAGATAAACAATTACCCTTGGCACCCACTTCCCCAGGGCCAGTGACCATGAGCTGTGGTAATTGCCCTATCAATTACGGCATGCACATCTGGTAGCCGGGACTACTTGCAGTGTGTGTGTGTACACTGTATACATGTACATGTACATGTAAAGTACATGTGCATACCATATAAACTGAAGCTCATGCCGGACACTATCACACAGAAAGCTCCATGGTCTAATCATAAGTTTTACATCCCGATCATTGATTTACACAACTCTCATAAACACAACTATCACTGTTTAAAAAATCACGTTTTCGCATGCCGGGAAATTGACGACTAATTGAACACGAAACCATTAACCCATTTCGTTGCTATATCCGGACGTCTCCGGCGATCATTTTCAATTCTAGTTCCAGATAGCTTCCACAGTAAGTGCACCCTTCGCCTCCGCAATTTCCGAATACCGAAACCATAACCCCCGAAACCAGATTTCAGCTTTCCTTATTTTATGTTAGATTTTATGTTCAGCCATAATTATTGAACAAAAATACCAGCTTCAAGGTTTAAAATGCTTCCCCTGCAATTTATTGACTTAGTCACTTATTTTATCTCCCCCCCCCCCTATCGTATTCACCCCCATCCCCCCCCACCCCCACCCCCACCCCACCCACCCCCTAAACCCTCCTCCCCAACACAAATCCACCAACACAAATCCACCAACAACCTGTACACCCCCACCCTCTTGTGACACATTTAACAAAAAACACTCAATAAAACATTTCTGAAGGAGGTAAAATATTTATTCTCAATCATGTTTTACATCATTATTCAAAAGTCTGACAGTGCGGCCCGACAGTCAACTTAAAGAAAACACAATATTTTTGTTTCAGTAATACTTTAGTGGACAACTCAACGAGCATGCGTGTGAATAAAGTATAAATCTTGTTGTATGAATTTAAATAACAATATTTTCTTCTGTTTAAAAAAAATAACCGACAGTCCACATAAAGAAAAAACTAAATGTTTGTTCAAAAGACACAAAAATAATTAAACAACCCGTGCTACATAACTAATGTATACATTTCAAAGCATGAATCTGTCATAATGTGGAGATATACGGTGTTTTGTATCAATATGAAATCTACATTCTGAAAAAAACCTTTAAGTTTTAACATATTTTACTGGATTCATAGTTAGCTTCAATGACGCTGAGCGTTTATATCATTGATAAAAACGTGGGCCCGTTAGAGAATTCCCGCCAAATTTCAAGCAGATGTCATCAATTGGGCTAGCGAGCCTCCAGTCTCATGGGCTTTGCTATCCAACTCTGTGTGGTTCGACACGACAAGGCCGTGAAGGTTCAAGTTTCACTTTACAAATAATAAACAAGGCTTAAGATATGATGTACACTTTTAAGCAATATCCTCCATTACAAAGACAAATAAAACGAAGTATTTGCTTTTTACCCATCAAATAATCTTACAGAAAATGTGCGAGAAGCTGCAACGTTTTTATAAAAATAATAGTGAACAACTCAACGAGCATGCGTGTGAATAAAGTATAAATCTTGCTGTATGAAGTTAAACAACAATATTTTCTTCTTTTGTAAACTAATAAATAGACTACACATTTTAAACAAAAACAGGACTGCCAAAATCAACTTGCAAAAATAATAAAATATTTTACTGAATCCATAGTTTTAGCTTCACTGACGCTGAGCGCCTATATTCATTGATAACAACGTGGGCCCGTTAGAGAATTCCCGCCAAATGTCAAGCAGATGTGGGTCATCAATTGTGCTAGCGAGCCTCCAGTCTCATGGGCTTTGCTATCCAACTCTGTGTGGTTCGACACGACAAGGCCGTGAAAGTTCAAGTTTCACTTTACAAATAATAAACAAGGGTTAGGATGTACACTTTTAAGCAATATCCTCCATTACAAAGACAAATAAAACACAAGAAAACTCGGGGTTGTTCTAAAACCTCCTCGACCCCCTCGACCCACGACCCCTCGACTAAACTTACTCTTAAGCACACACTATGCATGGTGTTGTCCTAAAACCCCCTCGACCCCCTCGAGCTTGGTGTGTGCATAAGAGTGTAAGTTAGTCGCGGGGTCGTGGGTCGTGGGGGTCGAGGGGGGTTTAGAACAACCCGAAAACTCTCTCTTATCTTACCACAAACAGTACTCTAATCCTTATAACGTCTCATTGAAGACAACTTTCAAGCATTTCAACTACAAAGGTTTAAAATTCTGAACAGTAATTCCCCGCTTTTTGTTGGTAATTTCCGGAGACACTTTCTAATTCAGCGTAAATTCGTGGCCTAAATATTGCCATTCTGCAATAGGCTGGTTCCGTGCAACTATTATGTTGTGATATTGAATTCAGGAGGCGTGATTCAGACATAATTATTTATGTACGTTATGCATAAATTTGCAACATCTCCCGGAAAACTGGGAGATGTATTCGGGATGCAGTGCTAGCTACCTGTCCGAAGAGGTCCGAAGGACAATATGGAGGGTCAGGGAACCAGTCTAGATTGGTTCCCAAATAGTCACTGGTTGCAAAGAGGAATTCTGTTTATTTAGTGGTTACCAGTTTTCCCACGTGTAAAGTGCAGGATTATCTTGTTCCGATCCCATCCCACCACGAGAAAGGATTGGTTCCTCAAATATATAGTCACTGGTTTTGAAAATAAATCTTATTTGTATCAGTATCTGAAACGTGCGCTGCGCTGCGCTGCAATACGTAAAAATGCGTTTCATTTGTTGAACAGTAAATCCGGAGTTGATTTTACATTAAAAACAAACTTTTGAAACCGACAATATGGCATAACTAAATCTTGATATTTTACTGTATTTAGACAGCATGAACACGTTCAAATTTATTTTACATCAAAAACCTGTATTTTGACGGGTTTATACCTAAAATATCAGAAACACGCAGAGACTTTCTATCAATTCAGTGTTCTGTATTCGATATACATGGCAACGGTTTTACGATGATGTTTAAAAAAAAAGCTATAAACGGCGTTTCGTTTTTTAACAGTACGCCCGGCGTTGGGTTACATAAAGAATCTCGTAAAACCAACAATATGGCGTAAAACTTTCATTTTAAAGGAAAATAATTTTACGGTATTTGTTTACAGTGCACGTGTACTGGGATGTGATTAAAAGGTAAGTCATTATTATGAAAGTTGTAACATGCTACCTCTTCCTAAAAACAACGAGCCTTTACCTACAACTACTTTTCCTGAAGACTAAAAGGAGAAGTACAAGCAGTTATGGACATTACCAGCACGTTGTCGTGAAAGTTTTATTTGGAAGAATTTATTACTGCAGAGTTATAAATAATTAAGGTCCGTGCAATTAAAGGGATCGTTGTATACGTTTGGTAATTGGAACCCACTGTTTGTTTCAATTATATTTAGTTAACTAACCTGTAAAAAAATCATTTTAAAAGGTGGTAGCGATTTTGAGATATTGCCGAAAATCTGGAGCGGTTTGTCCACGCTGAGAATAATCTGCATTAAAATACACAATCTGAGAAACGTCTCTGCACGGTTAACGCTTCTCAGATTCAAATTTTTGGGGATAACAAGTGATATCTTTTTCCATAACCGCAGTACTTCGAATTAGTAGTTTCAACAAATGCATTATACTATTCAAAGCTGCCCTACCTCCATGTTCTAACCAAGTAAGTTTTTACTGCCATTAATTTGTGGAGTAATTACTAAACGTATACGATCCCTTTAAATTCTTTCCTTTATAAGCTATTTCTCATTTTGACGAACTTATTTGGAGAATTAAGATTGCAAATGTATTATACAATAAAGTTAGTAATTTCTGCGGTCAATGATAGTTTTTCGATCCATATTTAATCCTATTTTTCTGGTATTACCACTTTTTGGTTTATATTATTAGATTCATGCTTTAAGTATAAAATCCTAGTTCAGTCATTTTGTTCTGTGCCAAAGTCCATAGTGTGTATGTTCATGTACTGTACATGTATACTACATGTACTGTACATGTACAATGTACATGCAAGTTGCTGCATATATGGGGGCACACACAAGTTGCCCATGCCAGCTATAATGAGGTTGACCTGGACCTTTTTCCATCGAGTGGGTTGACCAAGTTGACCCTCCACTGACCCGGCCGCGTTGTAAGACTGAAATCCCGTAAGCGCCCATCAAACTGCCACTCTGTAACCACAAGCCCCAATATGAAGAATAAGTTAAGACTGGTACGAGAGTGTGCTGGTAATGGATGGCTTATACATTACAGATTATTGGTGAGTGACACAGTTTATGACTGATGATCAAAATAGTTTACAGGAGATAACAGGAATTTATAATGACAGTGTTTTATACAAAGGATTATCTGGCAAGTTGTAATTATCCAATTCTTGTCTCAGTCTTTCCTGTTCAGTGTTCACTTTTTTTTTAGCCATCCATGACTGCTTGTACTTCTCCTTCTCATCTTCAGATAAAGTAGCATAGTCTTTGCAACACTGTCCAAAGAATTTCGCTTGATCGTGGAAAGAGTTATTTGAACCTTCTTTTATAGCTTCCGTCCTCTTCAAATTTGCGTAAAACAATGAGACGTTACTCTCTACTTTAGAGCTCTTATCACTTTTGATTGATGAGCACCTTGTCTTTGACTTTTTCAAGAGACTAATCATTCGTATCTTTTTGTTAAAATGCTGATCGTGCAGTGTTGGTTGTTGAGTAACGGTACGGAGTATGTCAGTAAGGTCGGGCGTGTGTGAAAGTTTGTCAACAAGCACATTCTCTTCAATACACTTGAAAACATATGAGTAATCAAGAACAAGATACTTGCGCTGAAGAGCTTCCCTAACGGTATCAGGAATTTTCTTGCCATTGTTTAAAGTATTTCCATTCACAAGGATGTGGTACAGTTTTGTTGAACGCCCTTTGGTGTTTCCAGGTAGGGTTTTGCTGACCTTGCCACCAAGTGAAGTAATTGTTGTGATTAATTTGTCTTGGGTCCATTTTGTACCTGCCTGATTTGGCACAGCTCCCACGATAACAAACGACATATTTATGAAGATGCCTCCCTCCGCTTCTTGTTGATTTGGACAAACCCTATAGTGTATCGCCTGGATTTCATCCAATATTTTGTGGTTTTGTTCAACATCATGCTTTTCACATGGTTGTTTATTCCAACCTTTTTCAACAAGAAGCTTCCTGGTGAGATAACCCCGAAAAACCGTTTGTATCCGGCATGCCGCAGTGTGCTGCGTGACAAACAAGCTGTAATCTTCACTTGTTTGTGGTGATGACATAATCTCATAGGATAATTTCCGGTACATTGTTGAAAGAACTGACAACTGAGGGTCTATTTTATTTTTGCCACCATGTCTTGTAGTGTGCTGAAAATAATGGCGATTGTGGTTGTAATTTAGGTGTTCCCCACCTTCTGCCTGAAAACGGCACATTGGGAATTCTAAATTCTCCATAAAAAGTCTCGCATAATCTGTAAATTTAATCATGTACGGGGTTAACCGTTGCCAAGTATATCGAATGCAGAACAATTGATAGAAACTCTCTGCGTGTTTCTTATATTTGAATTTAGTTGTGTCATTGTAGCCCCATGCGTAATCATCTGGGCGTAGAGACCCTTCAGGTTTACCTGGAAGCAGTTCGGGTTCAGGTTCAGTTTTGAGAATAATGTACATTTCATGGAGACTGCTCCAAATATTGCTGACAACGTCAGACTCTGTCACAATGCCAGCTGAAGTCTTATCTATATAGGAGGCTATCTCTTTCGAAAGTGAAGTTGGTAGAGGACGAGTTGAAACAACCTTCTCAATGACGGGTGGAAAATCGGTCTCTCTACCAGTTGGTGGGGGACTAATTATGCCCAAAGCATGATCCTTGTTAAGGGTAATGGGTTCTTGCTTTCCAGTTTTATCAAAGTGAATTTGGAAATTGCCTTGCCGTATGCCCCTTTTGTTTATATTTGAAACCAAATTTGCGATGAGCTGCTTTGACGAAGTTTGATTACTGTGTGCTTGTTGGGTTTTATTTTCTTCTGACATGATTTTTTCAACTTCAAGGGCTAGTAACTTTTCTACTATTCTTGCCAGCCCGTGTAGAGTATCAAATATTATGTGATTGAGGGGGATGGATGGAATAAGTGATTCAGGGTGCTCTCTGTCTACAAGCACCTCAATATCAGTTCTGAGACCATTTGCAGCTACTTCACGTTTCTGTTCTTTACTGGCATAATGGTAAAGATTCCATCCAAATTCTGATGTTGGACTTAATTGTTTCGAGCCATCTAGCACTTTAATCAAAAACATTTCATCACCACTTAAGTACAATTCAGTACCATCTGTTGCATCACGATCCTTATCGACGATCCTTTCAATGAAATTATCCGGCTTAATGTTCATTTCAAGGTTATCCCTTGAATCGCTCTCGTAAAATATTGCAAATGGGAATGTGTGGTCGGGGCTTTGATATGGAATGTTGTGCAATAACAAATCATTGTTAAGAAGAGATAAACTAAGAAGAGTGCTATGGCGACCCCCAATTTCTCTGCCATCTCCCCACAGCCTTACGTGTAAATCTTGAGTCAAAAACGGGTACAGAAACATAAGAATATCCAAAAGACGACTAGGCTCGATAAACCAACCAGTAGCAGTTCTTTTTGGTAAAAGAATTGCTCCGAACTCCCTTTGATACATATGTTTGACAAGTCGATCACTCGCAGTAGAGGGCAAAATACCTGGTATTTTTTTCTTTATCTCCGCCATAAGTCTTGTGCCACTTAAATTATCAAACATATTAATCATGTCTTCGGATTGAACTGGGTGTAAGTACTTGTACATTTCATGGATACAGTCCTTTGTCGTGTTTTGTGTCATACTTCTATTTCGAGATTTGTTCTCATAAGCTCCCTTGAAAACATACAACAAATCGTCCTTAGAAAGACTGCCATCAAATTGATCCATGACATCTCTATCTTTTGACTTAGGTTTGGGTGTAGTTAGAGTACTAATTAGGAAATCAAGGAAGGATCTTTTATTTCCAGAAAAATGAGTTTGCATATAATTATGGAAAGGGTCATTGGTATTTAATTGAGATTGTTTATTTGTACAGCTGGAGACCGCAAGTTTCTGAATCTCTTTGGCAAGCTCTTCCTGGAAAGCTTCCCTGCAAGTGGCATTAAAGGAACGTGCTACTGGTCTGAAGTGTTTCAATAAGGTTTCTACCGCTTCAACACTTATAAAGGATCGCTTTCCCCTCTTTGTAGATTTATTAAACGATTGGTCAATGTAAATATTATTCTTGAGTAGACATGCATCCAAAAACTTACATCCATTTTTTCTAACATGTTCGTGAATTCCAACAATTTGTAGAACATCCTCAAAAGAAACAAGCACCTTGTCTCCCTTAAATAGATATGGAACAGCCTTGTCACACAATGTCATGTACCCTCGTACATTTATACCGTCATCTCTTTCCCTAGTATTGTGAGACACGGTGTGCGATTCAGTGTTCCTCCTCTGACTTGATGCATGTTTCTGTTCGCTGGTAAATGAATTTTCTGTTATCTTCAGAACTGCTTGTTCCACTATTGCTCTCTGAGATTGCTTATAGAAGGATTTACATGTTAAAAGTGTTAAAAGTGCATGTTTACTGATCCATGCTCTTTTATTTCCTTGGAGTAAAAATGCTGCAGGTCCTTTAGAAAAAAATGGGGATAATATCTGATCAATTTTACCGTATCCACTATGG
Organism: Crossaster papposus; assembly: GCA_037893245.1. NCBI lineage: Eukaryota > Metazoa > Echinodermata > Asteroidea > Velatida > Solasteridae > Crossaster > Crossaster papposus. The sequence continues at coordinate 65,171 of JBAIAA010001300.1, forward strand.
AGCGGGATACCAGCTGTCTTGAGTACCTCAGTGCATGAGAAGTATATTTTGTTATGAAACTTAGTATATGGGATATCTTGTCCGCATATTTTTATGAAATTTATACCAAACACATCTTCGTTTGATATCCTTTTCACTGACACTGAACACTGTTTGAAATTTTCGTGATTTTTATTTTTTTTCTGTTTCTCTGCACTTTGGCCTTCCAGTCCTTTGTTCTGTTGTACATTTGAATATTCAACATTTTCTTTGCCAGTAGTACATGGGAATATTGAATGATTTTCTTTGTAGGCGGGTTCTGGACAATTTAAGCTTATCTCAGAGAGCGGCATTTCTTGGTTTGTTTTGGGGTTCTCGTTTTGGGAAGTTTGTTCCCCTATGTTATTGGGAGCATCACCCAACTTTTGTCTTTTGTTCATGTTTGTTGGGTCCACATCTGACAATACATTACATTCATCATTCACATACGTTTTCTTATCGTTCTTGTTTACATTTGAGTCAGAAAGAGGTTGTTGGCTCTCGTTTTGGGAAGTTTGTTCCCCTTTGTTATTGGGAGCATCACCCAACTTTTGTCTTTTGTTCATGTTTGTTTGGTCCACGTCTGACATTACATTACATTCCTCATTCACATACGATTTCTTATCACTATAGTTTACATTTGAGTGAGAAAGAGGTTGTTGATCTTCTGAAAAAGAGCTATGGTGTGAACGGTCAAATGTTGGGAAACTTTGAGAGGAACAACTATTTCCTCGCAGTGGGGTTGATGTTGCCTTCGGTTTAGGCATTTTATCTAGGGAAAGATCACTCATCTCCATCGAGTTAATGTCTTCAAGACCCATCTGTTGGCTGTCTTTTTCTGTGAATTGCGAATGACACGGCCAATCTCCAGAGTTATTATCTAGAGAAGACGATTGACGTTCAACTGAAGCCTTTGCATAAACAATGATGTGTACACCATCATTATTTGAACTTAAAGTATGTGATTGTGATGGCTCAAGGCTTCGGGACTTTTTGAGCACAGCATCTGCATATGTTGGCATTACATTTGTTGCCTTACTTATTGCATGACGAGAACTGAATCTTGGCCCCCTTCTTGTGATGGCATCATCAAATGTTTCAAAAAACATCACATCCTGCCTCAAGTCATCCAAGACAACGAATTCATCGTTGACTTTAACCACGGAATAAAAATGGCCTGGTTTCACTTGAACGGCTGCTGTAAGCGTGAACTGTGTTCCACGTATTGTTATACACTCATCAACAGTCACCCCAGGCTGCTGCACATTTTTTCCATCTTTATTTAGTCCTGCTGTTGCAATTATAAAATTGGGCATTTCATAAAACTGTTTTTTCTTTGCTCTACACAGAGGCACAGAGCAAAACGCACATATTTGTTTGCATTTGTTACGGATTGCTCTCTCTATGATGATTTCAAGACTTCCAGCTAAATTTCCTTTCTGCTCACTAACTATCGTTTGATCTAAAAAATGTACAGGATCAATTGTTGCTTGAACAGGAAACTGGACGCTACAAAATTGGCACGAACCATATCCATCGTAACGTACACAAAACTTGTTACTCTCATCTGAAAACCTCTCAAACGCCTGAAGAATCTCAGCATCAGAACGACCCTTTGGTCTGTAACCTTCAACATTCCTAGAAAGCCACCCCCACAGTTCCTCACGGACCTCACAAGATGGTCCTACCATATCTCGCACTTCACACATCTTGACTAATCTTTCAAGAAGTGGATTTTTGCCACTAATTTGGCATTCTGGATCAAAGTGGTATATTCCATAGTAATATACCTCTGCAAGTGCATCTACACTACATGATGCCTTAAGCATGCCATGATCGTGTTGTACGCACTTCAGTGCATTTCTAAAATGCTCTACACCTTCTTTTACTCGTCCGTCACCCAAACAGTACTGCATAATAAAATTTACTTCAAATAAGTGGAAGTAAATGGCGGGAAATTCCACAATTGGCAGCCATATGCAAAAACGCTATCCACATCAAATCACAAGAGCATTCAATAATACTCTTTAATAACATATCATAACAAAATTATATAATAATAACAACATATTCGAGATTTATCTAAGGCTATGGTATACCTTGACTCGATGAGTTCCCGGCAGTACATTTATATGCCCATGTCGCGAAAAAATCCACAATTTCTAATGAAAATCCACGAAGCTACTAGCAAAATAATTAATAGTATACATTGCAAAGTATGGTCTAAGTAAAAAAATAAATAAAACAAAACTATTTTTTGTACGTGCGCAACTGCAGTTAACTGGTTCGTAAACATGTAAAAAAAAAAAGGGGGGAAAAAGGAGCTGTCTGTGGATTACATTATTTTGTTGAAAGTTTCATTCGGATGCTAACCACTTTCCCACCCGATTTCACCACCAAGAAACATTACGATTGTGATTAACTAATTCTGTTGGATCCGCAAAGTTTTCAGGTTTCATATATGGGATCAATGCATCAAATCATCTTACATCAATAACTTGTGAAAGGCACCGTTTGTTAAACATATTTTCTTTTTTTAATGATGTTGTGAAGCGGGGCAAACTGTTATGCCGACTTTAAATTGAAAGTCTCAAAAGTTGGAGTTTTGAACGTTCAAGAAGCTGTATCGCCTATTTTTTATTTTCTTTGAAACACACACCATACTGTTCATTCTGAGGTAACACATACACATTGGAATTCACAGTGACATGAGGTTTATAGGTCTGTGGAATGTCACTGGGCACGAAAGTGAATACAGATGCATTTAAAGTATTTTCCCTTAAAGGTAGTATACACCATTGGCAGATATCGAAAATATTTACTACCGAATTATTAAGAAATATCTTACTCACTTGAAAGTAAATAATGATTCTAGGCATCCAGAAAAATGATTGCGCTAGATATCCTGTAATTATTCCGAAAAATTAAATTTTATAAAGAAAACAAAGATAACATAAGAATAACTGCTCGACGCCGGTTGAAAACAAACGCTATTTTTCGTGCTTTTCTCGACATTCATGAATGTAAAACTTCGGACAGGTCAGTTAAACGACATTTACTATAAAATACAACCCTCCAAATTTACCCATTCATGATAATTCAAGCAATTACCAATGGTGTATACTACCTTTAAAGCCGTCTGGTCCGATCTTGAAGGTAACAATTTAGTTAACTGTTGAACTGCCACTTTTTTTGGATCAATAGCGTTAAAAATTCCTTTGAGCTATAGTATAACACGAAATGAAACAATATGCGCGGTAATTCCCCCAAAAAGTATTTATGAGTTTTTGACGGACCATGAAAGTTAGTAAATCGTGCTTGGGCATAATTGCCAGCATGCTCATGTAGACAGTGTTGCAAACCAGTTATCACATGTTGTGCATCTGAGCAAGCTTATGGCACATGTCAGGAGTCTCTATGAAAATTAGCATGTTTCAAGTAACGGTTTATTTCATGGTTCCTGACAAGCACAACTGAAATTGAAAACAACGGCTACTAACTTTTCAAACGCTCATAAAATTACGTATTCTTCTCAGCCAGAGGATTGGTACCATCCTACTAAAAGACATAACGACATCATTTAGTTCTGTAAAAGGGAACTGAATCTACGGAAGCCTTTATTTCAGCTCGCAGCCTATAACCAAATATTTGGAATTTCATAAACAACTTACATCACAGGTGACAAATTAATGTGGATGCTCAGTGCGCGACGGTATTTTGTGGATGGCAGAACTCCGTCAAAGTCGGCAACCTTGATTGATCCTTGAAGAGTGAGGTCTTGCGTAATTCGTAGTTTCACTGATGTAACAAATCTAGTGACTCCATCTCTCGCATTGATGTCCCAGTTAGCTCCCAGAAGATTGTCCAGGTAGTTCAAATTCTCCCGGATGTAGCTGAACTCTACAGAAGTGTAGTCCGGAATGGCCAACCCGAAAGTCCCAAAATCAAATTCTGGTGATACCAATCCTAGGTCAAACTTCCTTTTACGTGTAGATGTCCAGAAAGTGGAGGAAATTTCTCGTAGAAGAGCCTGGACTATCTGCACCTTCCTGAATTCAGCTCTGAACTTGGGGTCTTGGAAGTTTGGCAGACATTGCTGAAACGCCTTTTTACCGACAGTGATTCCCAAACGTTTGGTAGCTCCTTTTACGGGAATGGCACATTCAGCAAGATGTGACAACTTCACCGTAAGTGTCATCTCCTCCTTGACGTTATCCCTCACCAGCGGCCAGCAAACTGCCGTCTTTTGGATGATGTCTATGCTGGCGACCAGCACCGAGATTTCTAAACCATGTACCTTGAAAGCAACAAATTATTCACATTAGTATCTTCAAGACAGGAAGTGTTAAGTCATAAGTAAAATTGATCTGTTACAATTTGGTGGTATAATGCCTATTATGTAACGGGTGATGGGAATTGCAAACAAAGACGTGTGCGTATATGGGAATAAACATGATACATCATTGTTTCATCTAGCTGACCACACAGTAAACAAAAGTTAGATAATTGTGAAGCTCACAAGTAATGATGATATTATCGGAACAATAACGTTTTTTGCGGAAATCATGTTCCTGCAGAATTTTACTGAAATGACAATTCCAACGAGTGGTCGATCGTGGACACTTTTTCGGCAGCGTGGGGCGGCCCCAGAATTCAGCGTATTGAACAAAAATATTGCCATTTGCGTCCCAAAATGTTAGCATAGGGCCTATAGTGGCCTGAAATATCAGCGTAGTGGTCCAAATTATCAGCGATTCGGCTAGTATGCAATTAAGCTTCGAAACAATTTATCAATTTTCGGGCCGAAATCATGCAGACCACAAGGCTATAGTTTCACACAGCAATAACAACCGAAATGCATTGTTTGGGGCCCGTCGATCAACAAAATATTGTCATTATACGGAAGGGGAGCTAAATCTAAAAGTATTGGATGGTCATGCAGAAAGCAGTTATCAGACTTGCATTTCCAGATAATTTGGGTTTTGACTAGTTAGGCATGGATCATATATCAAAATTAAACCAACTGCGTGTACAACCTAGATGCGTACCTTATATACATTTCCACACTGGTGCTTGCCAACCCTGAATGTGTTATTATTCAACACAGGCTCATCACGTGACACAAGAGGTGTTGCTTGGTCGGCGTCCAGTGTTTGGAAAGATGGTTCCGCTGTTTCACGATTAAGAGAACTCTAAAACAAACCAAGAAGATAATACAAAACTGATGATAACCAATTGTATCAAACTAAACCACCTTTCGTTAATCGGTCAACGTTATAATTGATAAACAAAATTGTGTCAATTGTGACATTGCTGAACATTCTACACTTGATGCATGGTACATACGTTCACATGATTGAATTTTGAAATTTGTTAACTACATTTCTTGGCATCCGTGTTTTAATTTTTACATCCTTAAATTCAAAAATACATACCTCTGAATTGTGTTTAGAACTTCTTTTTCTTTTCTTTCTCAACAGACCTTTTCCTGGCTCATCATTATCTGTGCAATTCAATCACAAATTGTAGAGGTTCAATTGTTTTAAAGATTAGTGTGATGTGAGGAACAACGAGTGACCACAGATCACTGGAATAAAGCATTAAAAAACATAATAGTCAGAAGAAATGATTAATAACTATGTTTCCGGCTGTCTGACCCTAGACAATCTTGCCAATCGCTTTTTTGTAACGATATAGCTACGATAATGTATCATGACAGCTGAATATTTACAAAGGTGATACTTGTACCGATCAACAGCCCCCCCCCCCCCCCCCCCCCCCCCCCCTCCCGAGAAATCCAAATCTAAAACATAGGCCATAAAATATTTATGATTGACCCAAACATATCCATCTCACGGAAACTGTCTGTATGCATGTATTGGCCCCCATGTTTTTTATATATATAATTATATATTTGTTTATAGAAAAGATACTTCTGGCCTTATCATGGGGGATGTAAAAAAGTTAGAAAAAGGTAACTTGGATTTACCTGGCAACATGACATCATAAAAGTTGATGGAACTTCCGTCTTGCAGATGAAAAACCCTGTTGAAGGGATCAATGATGTTGATGATCCCTTGGCCCTCTGTAGATGTGTGGATTGTGTCTTCTTGTTGTAACCCGGCGAGGAACTTCAACTGCTTTCTGGTGCAGCAGTTCTTCGCACTCTTTCTTTTAAAATCCCGACTGCTGTTCCCTGAATCATGTTAACAAGACATGTATTATTTATATGTAAACCAGAAACAATATTTCTTATGTTTCGCTTTTTCGCAGTCTCATTGTGTACATAACAATCCTTTAAATGTGACAGTGGTTGCCAGAAGGCATTTGTCTTTGTGCTTTTTAAATTGTTTTCCTAATAACTCAACTTCGACACACTTGATGACGTTCTTCACACTCTGAACATGCAGGTGTGCGGTATCGGTGGGGGGGGGGGGGGGGGGGGGGGAACGTGCCCCCACCCTCAGGAGCCCCTCCCGTTTCTTTTTGGAAAAATGACAAGAACAATGTGGTTTTTTTCTTCTTTTTATTTTCCATTCTCAGAAAGCATGTAATAAAAAGCCCAAAAATGTATACCCTCACCCCTCGGAAAGGCCACAGAAGATTACATGAACAAATTCCAAAATATGTCGGCCCCTCGAAACAACACCCTTGTTGCTCCGAGACGGTTTTGGCGCACGAAGTTGTTCACTAGCAAAATCATTGCGTTGCGTACTTCAGACAACCTCTCCAACAAGATTTGACAAGGATTTCAATCAGGCCATGGACTGATACGATATTACCGATGACCGACTGAGGCCAGCAATGCATCATCACATAAAATGAATAAAAATTCAGTGCAATGTGTTTTCTCAGGTTTATGTGGGCATTGTACAGTTGTAAAATTAAGATGCATTATACCTGGAGTTTTGACAGCGACGTGCGTGAGAAAAGAGAAAAAAAAATAACAAAATGAGAGAATTTTCTGACGTTCCCCCAATATTCAGGTTTGTGGATTGGATTGGTCTCAGTCACAAGCTTTATAATGAAGTTATGGAATAAATGATAAGCTGATTTGGCGCACGGGTACAACAGTATACAACATGTACGTAAATGAGCATTGAACAAAATGTTGATAAGAACGACTTTGTGGGTCTGTTCAACCTTACAAATGTTGAACGTTAGACATGCTAGATGGCCCCTTACGCACACGGGATTCTCAGACTATGTTTTTAAAAGTACGATCTAGAATTAAATCTTGTAATTCTACCCGGTATATAATCATCACGGTCATACGCAAAAAAATCAGGGATGAAACAGCGTGCGTTTTCCCTCAATGCCCTCAACTGGAAATTTGTAGAATTTAATGAGGAAGGAAAGTGAACGCGTTTGGTTGGTTTAAATTAATCTTAACTTAGAACGAGTAGTAATTGTAGTATTTATATAATTTTATAACTTGATGAGAATTCATCATAATTTTTATTAAAGGGCAATCTAACTTGCAACCAATTGTAACGGACGTGTGATATTGTATTCGGCCGTCATAGCTTCCTTTTTTGTCGATTATTAGTAGTAGCACTTATGATCTCCATATTAAGAATTGCACGCATGTTGTGATGATACACACGATAGAAACACAATTACACACAGCGATAGCGCACCACGTTTTGAAAAAAAAACTATTTTAGGCAGAGATGAAACTGGCATATGGCAAAACAATCGGCAAATATGCCAAAGAAAAATACGTGTCCGAAATCTGGGCCGCGATGCATTACACACATGTACATGCAAGTACTATACACTTCTTGCCCAATTTCCGGACACCTTTATTTTTCAATTCAAACAAAACTTTACGATGAAAATAATGGTCAGTGTTTTCATTGCACAAAATGCCCGAATTACGTTTATAGTAATGGAGTCATCAATAAAGAAGTTCACTTCTTATACTTGAGAAAGTCTAGGGAAAAGTCCGAAAGACAAGGGCACCGTTCATGGTGCTTCAATCATGTCCATTCAACCATGGTTCAACCACACAACTCCACTACTCCACTTCAGTTCCATTCATACGAAAAATCAGGTATCGTCTTTCTCTTCTAACAAATGCCAGTGAAATGTTTCGATAATGCTCTCTTCGCTATCCTCGAGATAATCATCACGATTTTTAAAGCATTGCATTTTGTATAATAAGTTTGAAACCTCCGAAAATCGCACAACATAATGATTGTATCCATGGATCGTTCACAAGGCTACCCGTTCCCGACCGGCCATGTGCTAGCGGACGGTACGGTGCGGTGCATACGCTGCGCTGCCCATTGCATATTCGCACGCACGTGCGACACAGTGATTTTTCCATGTCGCCTGTCATTATTTAACTTTTTTTCCAGTCTGATCAGCGTTATGCCCTGTGTTTCTACCGTTGAAACACTCCATAACGACTGGTGAAAGAGATTAAAACTACGTTCGCGATGATTATTAACGTGCCATTTCCATCGACTTTTCTTCGAAATTATGATTTCGGAAAAAGTTCGGAAAAGTTTCATCTCTGTTTAGGGCTATTGTGGCTGTCTGTACTTTAAATAATAATGTTTTAAAACTACAGTAAAACGTTTTTGATTAACGTTACTTACTTCTTTGTTGCTCTTCCCATGGAGGTATCGGCATTCGCACGGAGCGTTCCCCTAAACGCATGTCATGTCCAGGATATCCAGGGAACGAGACCAACATCCCTTCTCCATTTATGTCCTCTTCAACAATCCTTGCGCTGCACCATCTTCCTATCTCGTCAATTGCTTGAATACGGCTGCCAACCGTGTATTTCCCCGCCATTTTCTTCAAGGTTTTTAGCCACTCATTTTTTTAAACAATCGCGGAGAAAGGATTCTAAAACTTCTTGACCTTTTCGAAGTAAAGTTAAGTCCTGAGAAGTGCTATTTATCACCAAATTGTATACAGCAGCTCTCACGTATCACGGATTCTGGATGTACTCATCCGACAGAAAATATAATCCCAAATAATCCAAAATGTACCAATACATTTTATTATTTATTACAAACCATTTTGTTTTTTACTTCAGCTCAAGTGCAATTACGGCTGTTATAGTATTAATATTCTAATGTTTCAATTGCGAAATATTTTATTATATTATGTTCAACCAACAAGCATAATGCTCTGTGGTTTGAAGCATGGAGGTAGGAAAACCAACCGGACGGGCTTAGGCCATGCGAGACATGCAATCTGGTCATGTTGGGATATTCATACGCCTACAGGATGTCAGTGACTGCGACCGATGGGACCTGCTGGTGGTGTCAAATAACGGAAACCTTGAAGAGCATGGCTGAAGTCGGACTGTTTCTTATTTGATATCTCGAGATATATTTGATCGATTTTTATGATTCAAAGTTGCTCACATAATAACTTTTGACACTTTTCCAAATACTTAACATTATAAACAAGAACCTAGTAGACTTTGGTAGATATTTTTTGTCAGTAAGCTCACAGGCAGAGGCACCATACACCACCTGTTCACGCTCGTTAACTCTTGATCAGATAAGAGAGACCGCGTTGACAGCTGCTGAATCTGAAATCGGTAGGTACGACCCGAGTTTGTCATAGGCAAACTCGGGTCTAGCTCAAATGGGAGATTCACGTAATGGCACAAATAAGGGCATGAAGGAAAGCATGCCCCGGGAAGGGGCTGGGTGTTAGGAGATAGAGGGGGGCCTCCAGGAATGGCAAAATTAGCAATTTGACCCGGGGCATGCTTTGTTAGTATTTTATTTCGATTTTCTGAAAATTATAACGTTAACACACGCGTTTCAAATTCGCCATAGGTTTGTGCACACAATCCCCGCCCACAAATAAGGGCATGAAGGAAAGCATGCCCCGGGAAGGGGCTGGGTGTTAGGAGATAGAGGGGGGCCTCCAGGAATGGCAAAATTAGCAATTTGACCCGGGGCATGCTTTGTTATAGTATTTTATTTCGATTTTCTGAAAATTATAACGTTAACACACGCGTTTCAAATTCGCCATAGGTTTGTGCACACAATCCCCGCCCACAAATAAGGGCATGAAGGAAAGCATGCCCCGGGAAGGGGCTGGGTGTTAGGAGATAGAGGGGGGCCTCCAGGAATGGCAAAATTAGCAATTTGACCCGGGGCATGCTTTGTTAGTATTTTATTTCGATTTTCTGAAAATTATAACGTTAACACACGCGTTTCAAATTCGCCATAGGTTTGTGCACACAATCCCCGCCCACAAATAAGGGCATGAAGGAAAGCATGCCCCGGGAAGGGGCTGGGTGTTAGGAGATAGAGGGGGGCCTCCAGGAATGGCAAAATTAGCAATTTGACCCGGGGCATGCTTTGTTAGTATTTTATTTCGATTTTCTGAAAATTATAACGTTAACACACGCGTTTCAAATTCGCCATAGGTTTGTGCACACAATCCCCGCCCACAAATAAGGGCATGAAGGAAAGCATGCCCCGGGAAGGGGCTGGGTGTTAGGAGATAGAGGGGGGCCTCCAGGAATGGCAAAATTAGCAATTTGACCCGGGGCATGCTTTGTTAGTATTTTATTTCGATTTTCTGAAAATTATAACGTTAACACACGCGTTTCAAATTCGCCATAGGTTTGTGCACACAATCCCCGCCCACAAATAAGGGCATGAAGGAAAGCATGCCCCGGGAAGGGGCTGGGTGTTAGGAGATAGAGGGGGGCCTCCAGGAATGGCAAAATTAGCAATTTGACCCGGGGCATGCTTTGTTAGTATTTTATTTCGATTTTCTGAAAATTATAACGTTAACACACGCGTTTCAAATTCGCCATAGGTTTGTGCACACAATCCCCGCCCACAAATAAGGGCATGAAGGAAAGCATGCCCCGGGAAGGGGCTGGGTGTTAGGAGATAGAGGGGGGCCTCCAGGAATGGCAAAATTAGCAATTTGACCCGGGGCATGCTTTGTTAGTATTTTATTTCGATTTTCTGAAAATTATAACGTTAACACACGCGTTTCAAATTCGCCATAGGTTTGTGCACACAATCCCCGCCCACAAATAAGGGCATGAAGGAAAGCATGCCCCGGGAAGGGGCTGGGTGTTAGGAGATAGAGGGGGGCCTCCAGGAATGGCAAAATTAGCAATTTGACCCGGGGCATGCTTTGTTAGTATTTTATTTCGATTTTCTGAAAATTATAACGTTAACACACGCGTTTCAAATTCGCCATAGGTTTGTGCACACAATCCCCGCCCACAAATAAGGGCATGAAGGAAAGCATGCCCCGGGAAGGGGCTGGGTGTTAGGAGATAGAGGGGGGCCTCCAGGAATGGCAAAATTAGCAATTTGACCCGGGGCATGCTTTGTTAGTATTTTATTTCGATTTTCTGAAAATTATAACGTTAACACACGCGTTTCAAATTCGCCATAGGTTTGTGCACACAATCCCCGCCCACAAATAAGGGCATGAAGGAAAGCATGCCCCGGGAAGGGGCTGGGTGTTAGGAGATAGAGGGGGGCCTCCAGGAATGGCAAAATTAGCAATTTGACCCGGGGCATGCTTTGTTAGTATTTTATTTCGATTTTCTGAAAATTATAACGTTAACACACGCGTTTCAAATTCGCCATAGGTTTGTGCACACAATCCCCGCCCACAAATAAGGGCATGAAGGAAAGCATGCCCCGGGAAGGGGCTGGGTGTTAGGAGATAGAGGGGGGCCTCCAGGAATGGCAAAATTAGCAATTTGACCCGGGGCATGCTTTGTTAGTATTTTATTTCGATTTTCTGAAAATTATAACGTTAACACACGCGTTTCAAATTCGCCATAGGTTTGTGCACACAATCCCCGCCCACAAATAAGGGCATGAAGGAAAGCATGCCCCGGGAAGGGGCTGGGTGTTAGGAGATAGAGGGGGGCCTCCAGGAATGGCAAAATTAGCAATTTGACCCGGGGCATGCTTTGTTAGTATTTTATTTCGATTTTCTGAAAATTATAACGTTAACACACGCGTTTCAAATTCGCCATAGGTTTGTGCACACAATCCCCGCCCACAAATAAGGGCATGAAGGAAAGCATGCCCCGGGAAGGGGCTGGGTGTTAGGAGATAGAGGGGGGCCTCCAGGAATGGCAAAATTAGCAATTTGACCCGGGGCATGCTTTGTTAGTATTTTATTTCGATTTTCTGAAAATTATAACGTTAACACACGCGTTTCAAATTCGCCATAGGTTTGTGCACACAATCCCCGCCCACAAATAAGGGCATGAAGGAAAGCATGCCCCGGGAAGGGGCTGGGTGTTAGGAGATAGAGGGGGGCCTCCAGGAATGGCAAAATTAGCAATTTGACCCGGGGCATGCTTTGTTAGTATTTTATTTCGATTTTCTGAAAATTATAACGTTAACACACGCGTTTCAAATTCGCCATAGGTTTGTGCACACAATCCCCGCCCACAAATAAGGGCATGAAGGAAAGCATGCCCCGGGAAGGGGCTGGGTGTTAGGAGATAGAGGGGGGCCTCCAGGAATGGCAAAATTAGCAATTTGACCCGGGGCATGCTTTGTTAGTATTTTATTTCGATTTTCTGAAAATTATAACGTTAACACACGCGTTTCAAATTCGCCATAGGTTTGTGCACACAATCCCCGCCCACAAATAAGGGCATGAAGGAAAGCATGCCCCGGGAAGGGGCTGGGTGTTAGGAGATAGAGGGGGGCCTCCAGGAATGGCAAAATTAGCAATTTGACCCGGGGCATGCTTTGTTAGTATTTTATTTCGATTTTCTGAAAATTATAACGTTAACACACGCGTTTCAAATTCGCCATAGGTTTGTGCACACAATCCCCGCCCACAAATAAGGGCATGAAGGAAAGCATGCCCCGGGAAGGGGCTGGGTGTTAGGAGATAGAGGGGGGCCTCCAGGAATGGCAAAATTAGCAATTTGACCCGGGGCATGCTTTGTTAGTATTTTATTTCGATTTTCTGAAAATTATAACGTTAACACACGCGTTTCAAATTCGCCATAGGTTTGTGCACACAATCCCCGCCCACAAATAAGGGCATGAAGGAAAGCATGCCCCGGGAAGGGGCTGGGTGTTAGGAGATAGAGGGGGGCCTCCAGGAATGGCAAAATTAGCAATTTGACCCGGGGCATGCTTTGTTAGTATTTTATTTCGATTTTCTGAAAATTATAACGTTAACACACGCGTTTCAAATTCGCCATAGGTTTGTGCACACAATCCCCGCCCACAAATAAGGGCATGAAGGAAAGCATGCCCCGGGAAGGGGCTGGGTGTTAGGAGATAGAGGGGGGCCTCCAGGAATGGCAAAATTAGCAATTTGACCCGGGGCATGCTTTGTTAGTATTTTATTTCGATTTTCTGAAAATTATAACGTTAACACACGCGTTTCAAATTCGCCATAGGTTTGTGCACACAATCCCCGCCCACAAATAAGGGCATGAAGGAAAGCATGCCCCGGGAAGGGGCTGGGTGTTAGGAGATAGAGGGGGGCCTCCAGGAATGGCAAAATTAGCAATTTGACCCGGGGCATGCTTTGTTAGTATTTTATTTCGATTTTCTGAAAATTATAACGTTAACACACGCGTTTCAAATTCGCCATAGGTTTGTGCACACAATCCCCGCCCACAAATAAGGGCATGAAGGAAAGCATGCCCCGGGAAGGGGCTGGGTGTTAGGAGATAGAGGGGGGCCTCCAGGAATGGCAAAATTAGCAATTTGACCCGGGGCATGCTTTGTTAGTATTTTATTTCGATTTTCTGAAAATTATAACGTTAACACACGCGTTTCAAATTCGCCATAGGTTTGTGCACACAATCCCCGCCCACAAATAAGGGCATGAAGGAAAGCATGCCCCGGGAAGGGGCTGGGTGTTAGGAGATAGAGGGGGGCCTCCAGGAATGGCAAAATTAGCAATTTGACCCGGGGCATGCTTTGTTAGTATTTTATTTCGATTTTCTGAAAATTATAACGTTAACACACGCGTTTCAAATTCGCCATAGGTTTGTGCACACAATCCCCGCCCACAAATAAGGGCATGAAGGAAAGCATGCCCCGGGAAGGGGCTGGGTGTTAGGAGATAGAGGGGGGCCTCCAGGAATGGCAAAATTAGCAATTTGACCCGGGGCATGCTTTGTTAGTATTTTATTTCGATTTTCTGAAAATTATAACGTTAACACACGCGTTTCAAATTCGCCATAGGTTTGTGCACACAATCCCCGCCCACAAATAAGGGCATGAAGGAAAGCATGCCCCGGGAAGGGGCTGGGTGTTAGGAGATAGAGGGGGGCCTCCAGGAATGGCAAAATTAGCAATTTGACCCGGGGCATGCTTTGTTAGTATTTTATTTCGATTTTCTGAAAATTATAACGTTAACACACGCGTTTCAAATTCGCCATAGGTTTGTGCACACAATCCCCGCCCACAAATAAGGGCATGAAGGAAAGCATGCCCCGGGAAGGGGCTGGGTGTTAGGAGATAGAGGGGGGCCTCCAGGAATGGCAAAATTAGCAATTTGACCCGGGGCATGCTTTGTTAGTATTTTATTTCGATTTTCTGAAAATTATAACGTTAACACACGCGTTTCAAATTCGCCATAGGTTTGTGCACACAATCCCCGCCCACAAATAAGGGCATGAAGGAAAGCATGCCCCGGGAAGGGGCTGGGTGTTAGGAGATAGAGGGGGGCCTCCAGGAATGGCAAAATTAGCAATTTGACCCGGGGCATGCTTTGTTAGTATTTTATTTCGATTTTCTGAAAATTATAACGTTAACACACGCGTTTCAAATTCGCCATAGGTTTGTGCACACAATCCCCGCCCACAAATAAGGGCATGAAGGAAAGCATGCCCCGGGAAGGGGCTGGGTGTTAGGAGATAGAGGGGGGCCTCCAGGAATGGCAAAATTAGCAATTTGACCCGGGGCATGCTTTGTTAGTATTTTATTTCGATTTTCTGAAAATTATAACGTTAACACACGCGTTTCAAATTCGCCATAGGTTTGTGCACACAATCCCCGCCCACAAATAAGGGCATGAAGGAAAGCATGCCCCGGGAAGGGGCTGGGTGTTAGGAGATAGAGGGGGGCCTCCAGGAATGGCAAAATTAGCAATTTGACCCGGGGCATGCTTTGTTAGTATTTTATTTCGATTTTCTGAAAATTATAACGTTAACACACGCGTTTCAAATTCGCCATAGGTTTGTGCACACAATCCCCGCCCACAAATAAGGGCATGAAGGAAAGCATGCCCCGGGAAGGGGCTGGGTGTTAGGAGATAGAGGGGGGCCTCCAGGAATGGCAAAATTAGCAATTTGACCCGGGGCATGCTTTGTTAGTATTTTATTTCGATTTTCTGAAAATTATAACGTTAACACACGCGTTTCAAATTCGCCATAGGTTTGTGCACACAATCCCCGCCCACAAATAAGGGCATGAAGGAAAGCATGCCCCGGGAAGGGGCTGGGTGTTAGGAGATAGAGGGGGGCCTCCAGGAATGGCAAAATTAGCAATTTGACCCGGGGCATGCTTTGTTAGTATTTTATTTCGATTTTCTGAAAATTATAACGTTAACACACGCGTTTCAAATTCGCCATAGGTTTGTGCACACAATCCCCGCCCACAAATAAGGGCATGAAGGAAAGCATGCCCCGGGAAGGGGCTGGGTGTTAGGAGATAGAGGGGGGCCTCCAGGAATGGCAAAATTAGCAATTTGACCCGGGGCATGCTTTGTTAGTATTTTATTTCGATTTTCTGAAAATTATAACGTTAACACACGCGTTTCAAATTCGCCATAGGTTTGTGCACACAATCCCCGCCCACAAATAAGGGCATGAAGGAAAGCATGCCCCGGGAAGGGGCTGGGTGTTAGGAGATAGAGGGGGGCCTCCAGGAATGGCAAAATTAGCAATTTGACCCGGGGCATGCTTTGTTAGTATTTTATTTCGATTTTCTGAAAATTATAACGTTAACACACGCGTTTCAAATTCGCCATAGGTTTGTGCACACAATCCCCGCCCACAAATAAGGGCATGAAGGAAAGCATGCCCCGGGAAGGGGCTGGGTGTTAGGAGATAGAGGGGGGCCTCCAGGAATGGCAAAATTAGCAATTTGACCCGGGGCATGCTTTGTTAGTATTTTATTTCGATTTTCTGAAAATTATAACGTTAACACACGCGTTTCAAATTCGCCATAGGTTTGTGCACACAATCCCCGCCCACAAATAAGGGCATGAAGGAAAGCATGCCCCGGGAAGGGGCTGGGTGTTAGGAGATAGAGGGGGGCCTCCAGGAATGGCAAAATTAGCAATTTGACCCGGGGCATGCTTTGTTAGTATTTTATTTCGATTTTCTGAAAATTATAACGTTAACACACGCGTTTCAAATTCGCCATAGGTTTGTGCACACAATCCCCGCCCACAAATAAGGGCATGAAGGAAAGCATGCCCCGGGAAGGGGCTGGGTGTTAGGAGATAGAGGGGGGCCTCCAGGAATGGCAAAATTAGCAATTTGACCCGGGGCATGCTTTGTTAGTATTTTATTTCGATTTTCTGAAAATTATAACGTTAACACACGCGTTTCAAATTCGCCATAGGTTTGTGCACACAATCCCCGCCCACAAATAAGGGCATGAAGGAAAGCATGCCCCGGGAAGGGGCTGGGTGTTAGGAGATAGAGGGGGGCCTCCAGGAATGGCAAAATTAGCAATTTGACCCGGGGCATGCTTTGTTAGTATTTTATTTCGATTTTCTGAAAATTATAACGTTAACACACGCGTTTCAAATTCGCCATAGGTTTGTGCACACAATCCCCGCCCACAAATAAGGGCATGAAGGAAAGCATGCCCCGGGAAGGGGCTGGGTGTTAGGAGATAGAGGGGGGCCTCCAGGAATGGCAAAATTAGCAATTTGACCCGGGGCATGCTTTGTTAGTATTTTATTTCGATTTTCTGAAAATTATAACGTTAACACACGCGTTTCAAATTCGCCATAGGTTTGTGCACACAATCCCCGCAAGCCCACAAATAAGGGCATGAAGGAAAGCATGCCCCGGGAAGGGGCTGGGTGTTAGGAGATAGAGGGGGGCCTCCAGGAATGGCAAAATTAGCAATTTGACCCGGGGCATGCTTTGTTAGTATTTTATTTCGATTTTCTGAAAATTATAACGTTAACACACGCGTTTCAAATTCGCCATAGGTTTGTGCACACAATCCCCGCCCACAAATAAGGGCATGAAGGAAAGCATGCCCCGGGAAGGGGCTGGGTGTTAGGAGATAGAGGGGGGCCTCCAGGAATGGCAAAATTAGCAATTTGACCCGGGGCATGCTTTGTTAGTATTTTATTTCGATTTTCTGAAAATTATAACGTTAACACACGCGTTTCAAATTCGCCATAGGTTTGTGCACACAATCCCCGCCCACAAATAAGGGCATGAAGGAAAGCATGCCCCGGGAAGGGGCTGGGTGTTAGGAGATAGAGGGGGGCCTCCAGGAATGGCAAAATTAGCAATTTGACCCGGGGCATGCTTTGTTAGTATTTTATTTCGATTTTCTGAAAATTATAACGTTAACACACGCGTTTCAAATTCGCCATAGGTTTGTGCACACAATCCCCGCCCACAAATAAGGGCATGAAGGAAAGCATGCCCCGGGAAGGGGCTGGGTGTTAGGAGATAGAGGGGGGCCTCCAGGAATGGCAAAATTAGCAATTTGACCCGGGGCATGCTTTGTTAGTATTTTATTTCGATTTTCTGAAAATTATAACGTTAACACACGCGTTTCAAATTCGCCATAGGTTTGTGCACACAATCCCCGCCCACAAATAAGGGCATGAAGGAAAGCATGCCCCGGGAAGGGGCTGGGTGTTAGGAGATAGAGGGGGGCCTCCAGGAATGGCAAAATTAGCAATTTGACCCGGGGCATGCTTTGTTAGTATTTTATTTCGATTTTCTGAAAATTATAACGTTAACACACGCGTTTCAAATTCGCCATAGGTTTGTGCACACAATCCCCGCCCACAAATAAGGGCATGAAGGAAAGCATGCCCCGGGAAGGGGCTGGGTGTTAGGAGATAGAGGGGGGCCTCCAGGAATGGCAAAATTAGCAATTTGACCCGGGGCATGCTTTGTTAGTATTTTATTTCGATTTTCTGAAAATTATAACGTTAACACACGCGTTTCAAATTCGCCATAGGTTTGTGCACACAATCCCCGCCCACAAATAAGGGCATGAAGGAAAGCATGCCCCGGGAAGGGGCTGGGTGTTAGGAGATAGAGGGGGGCCTCCAGGAATGGCAAAATTAGCAATTTGACCCGGGGCATGCTTTGTTAGTATTTTATTTCGATTTTCTGAAAATTATAACGTTAACACACGCGTTTCAAATTCGCCATAGGTTTGTGCACACAATCCCCGCCCACAAATAAGGGCATGAAGGAAAGCATGCCCCGGGAAGGGGCTGGGTGTTAGGAGATAGAGGGGGGCCTCCAGGAATGGCAAAATTAGCAATTTGACCCGGGGCATGCTTTGTTAGTATTTTATTTCGATTTTCTGAAAATTATAACGTTAACACACGCGTTTCAAATTCGCCATAGGTTTGTGCACACAATCCCCGCCCACAAATAAGGGCATGAAGGAAAGCATGCCCCGGGAAGGGGCTGGGTGTTAGGAGATAGAGGGGGGCCTCCAGGAATGGCAAAATTAGCAATTTGACCCGGGGCATGCTTTGTTAGTATTTTATTTCGATTTTCTGAAAATTATAACGTTAACACACGCGTTTCAAATTCGCCATAGGTTTGTGCACACAATCCCCGCCCACAAATAAGGGCATGAAGGAAAGCATGCCCCGGGAAGGGGCTGGGTGTTAGGAGATAGAGGGGGGCCTCCAGGAATGGCAAAATTAGCAATTTGACCCGGGGCATGCTTTGTTAGTATTTTATTTCGATTTTCTGAAAATTATAACGTTAACACACGCGTTTCAAATTCGCCATAGGTTTGTGCACACAATCCCCGCCCACAAATAAGGGCATGAAGGAAAGCATGCCCCGGGAAGGGGCTGGGTGTTAGGAGATAGAGGGGGGCCTCCAGGAATGGCAAAATTAGCAATTTGACCCGGGGCATGCTTTGTTAGTATTTTATTTCGATTTTCTGAAAATTATAACGTTAACACACGCGTTTCAAATTCGCCATAGGTTTGTGCACACAATCCCCGCCCACAAATAAGGGCATGAAGGAAAGCATGCCCCGGGAAGGGGCTGGGTGTTAGGAGATAGAGGGGGGCCTCCAGGAATGGCAAAATTAGCAATTTGACCCGGGGCATGCTTTGTTAGTATTTTATTTCGATTTTCTGAAAATTATAACGTTAACACACGCGTTTCAAATTCGCCATAGGTTTGTGCACACAATCCCCGCCCACAAATAAGGGCATGAAGGAAAGCATGCCCCGGGAAGGGGCTGGGTGTTAGGAGATAGAGGGGGGCCTCCAGGAATGGCAAAATTAGCAATTTGACCCGGGGCATGCTTTGTTAGTATTTTATTTCGATTTTCTGAAAATTATAACGTTAACACACGCGTTTCAAATTCGCCATAGGTTTGTGCACACAATCCCCGCCCACAAATAAGGGCATGAAGGAAAGCATGCCCCGGGAAGGGGCTGGGTGTTAGGAGATAGAGGGGGGCCTCCAGGAATGGCAAAATTAGCAATTTGACCCGGGGCATGCTTTGTTAGTATTTTATTTCGATTTTCTGAAAATTATAACGTTAACACACGCGTTTCAAATTCGCCATAGGTTTGTGCACACAATCCCCGCCCACAAATAAGGGCATGAAGGAAAGCATGCCCCGGGAAGGGGCTGGGTGTTAGGAGATAGAGGGGGGCCTCCAGGAATGGCAAAATTAGCAATTTGACCCGGGGCATGCTTTGTTAGTATTTTATTTCGATTTTCTGAAAATTATAACGTTAACACACGCGTTTCAAATTCGCCATAGGTTTGTGCACACAATCCCCGCCCACAAATAAGGGCATGAAGGAAAGCATGCCCCGGGAAGGGGCTGGGTGTTAGGAGATAGAGGGGGGCCTCCAGGAATGGCAAAATTAGCAATTTGACCCGGGGCATGCTTTGTTAGTATTTTATTTCGATTTTCTGAAAATTATAACGTTAACACACGCGTTTCAAATTCGCCATAGGTTTGTGCACACAATCCCCGCCCACAAATAAGGGCATGAAGGAAAGCATGCCCCGGGAAGGGGCTGGGTGTTAGGAGATAGAGGGGGGCCTCCAGGAATGGCAAAATTAGCAATTTGACCCGGGGCATGCTTTGTTAGTATTTTATTTCGATTTTCTGAAAATTATAACGTTAACACACGCGTTTCAAATTCGCCATAGGTTTGTGCACACAATCCCCGCCCACAAATAAGGGCATGAAGGAAAGCATGCCCCGGGAAGGGGCTGGGTGTTAGGAGATAGAGGGGGGCCTCCAGGAATGGCAAAATTAGCAATTTGACCCGGGGCATGCTTTGTTAGTATTTTATTTCGATTTTCTGAAAATTATAACGTTAACACACGCGTTTCAAATTCGCCATAGGTTTGTGCACACAATCCCCGCCCACAAATAAGGGCATGAAGGAAAGCATGCCCCGGGAAGGGGCTGGGTGTTAGGAGATAGAGGGGGGCCTCCAGGAATGGCAAAATTAGCAATTTGACCCGGGGCATGCTTTGTTAGTATTTTATTTCGATTTTCTGAAAATTATAACGTTAACACACGCGTTTCAAATTCGCCATAGGTTTGTGCACACAATCCCCGCCCACAAATAAGGGCATGAAGGAAAGCATGCCCCGGGAAGGGGCTGGGTGTTAGGAGATAGAGGGGGGCCTCCAGGAATGGCAAAATTAGCAATTTGACCCGGGGCATGCTTTGTTAGTATTTTATTTCGATTTTCTGAAAATTATAACGTTAACACACGCGTTTCAAATTCGCCATAGGTTTGTGCACACAATCCCCGCCCACAAATAAGGGCATGAAGGAAAGCATGCCCCGGGAAGGGGCTGGGTGTTAGGAGATAGAGGGGGGCCTCCAGGAATGGCAAAATTAGCAATTTGACCCGGGGCATGCTTTGTTAGTATTTTATTTCGATTTTCTGAAAATTATAACGTTAACACACGCGTTTCAAATTCGCCATAGGTTTGTGCACACAATCCCCGCCCACAAATAAGGGCATGAAGGAAAGCATGCCCCGGGAAGGGGCTGGGTGTTAGGAGATAGAGGGGGGCCTCCAGGAATGGCAAAATTAGCAATTTGACCCGGGGCATGCTTTGTTAGTATTTTATTTCGATTTTCTGAAAATTATAACGTTAACACACGCGTTTCAAATTCGCCATAGGTTTGTGCACACAATCCCCGCCCACAAATAAGGGCATGAAGGAAAGCATGCCCCGGGAAGGGGCTGGGTGTTAGGAGATAGAGGGGGGCCTCCAGGAATGGCAAAATTAGCAATTTGACCCGGGGCATGCTTTGTTAGTATTTTATTTCGATTTTCTGAAAATTATAACGTTAACACACGCGTTTCAAATTCGCCATAGGTTTGTGCACACAATCCCCGCCCACAAATAAGGGCATGAAGGAAAGCATGCCCCGGGAAGGGGCTGGGTGTTAGGAGATAGAGGGGGGCCTCCAGGAATGGCAAAATTAGCAATTTGACCCGGGGCATGCTTTGTTAGTATTTTATTTCGATTTTCTGAAAATTATAACGTTAACACACGCGTTTCAAATTCGCCATAGGTTTGTGCACACAATCCCCGCCCACAAATAAGGGCATGAAGGAAAGCATGCCCCGGGAAGGGGCTGGGTGTTAGGAGATAGAGGGGGGCCTCCAGGAATGGCAAAATTAGCAATTTGACCCGGGGCATGCTTTGTTAGTATTTTATTTCGATTTTCTGAAAATTATAACGTTAACACACGCGTTTCAAATTCGCCATAGGTTTGTGCACACAATCCCCGCCCACAAATAAGGGCATGAAGGAAAGCATGCCCCGGGAAGGGGCTGGGTGTTAGGAGATAGAGGGGGGCCTCCAGGAATGGCAAAATTAGCAATTTGACCCGGGGCATGCTTTGTTAGTATTTTATTTCGATTTTCTGAAAATTATAACGTTAACACACGCGTTTCAAATTCGCCATAGGTTTGTGCACACAATCCCCGCCCACAAATAAGGGCATGAAGGAAAGCATGCCCCGGGAAGGGGCTGGGTGTTAGGAGATAGAGGGGGGCCTCCAGGAATGGCAAAATTAGCAATTTGACCCGGGGCATGCTTTGTTAGTATTTTATTTCGATTTTCTGAAAATTATAACGTTAACACACGCGTTTCAAATTCGCCATAGGTTTGTGCACACAATCCCCGCCCACAAATAAGGGCATGAAGGAAAGCATGCCCCGGGAAGGGGCTGGGTGTTAGGAGATAGAGGGGGGCCTCCAGGAATGGCAAAATTAGCAATTTGACCCGGGGCATGCTTTGTTAGTATTTTATTTCGATTTTCTGAAAATTATAACGTTAACACACGCGTTTCAAATTCGCCATAGGTTTGTGCACACAATCCCCGCCCACAAATAAGGGCATGAAGGAAAGCATGCCCCGGGAAGGGGCTGGGTGTTAGGAGATAGAGGGGGGCCTCCAGGAATGGCAAAATTAGCAATTTGACCCGGGGCATGCTTTGTTAGTATTTTATTTCGATTTTCTGAAAATTATAACGTTAACACACGCGTTTCAAATTCGCCATAGGTTTGTGCACACAATCCCCGCCCACAAATAAGGGCATGAAGGAAAGCATGCCCCGGGAAGGGGCTGGGTGTTAGGAGATAGAGGGGGGCCTCCAGGAATGGCAAAATTAGCAATTTGACCCGGGGCATGCTTTGTTAGTATTTTATTTCGATTTTCTGAAAATTATAACGTTAACACACGCGTTTCAAATTCGCCATAGGTTTGTGCACACAATCCCCGCCCACAAATAAGGGCATGAAGGAAAGCATGCCCCGGGAAGGGGCTGGGTGTTAGGAGATAGAGGGGGGCCTCCAGGAATGGCAAAATTAGCAATTTGACCCGGGGCATGCTTTGTTAGTATTTTATTTCGATTTTCTGAAAATTATAACGTTAACACACGCGTTTCAAATTCGCCATAGGTTTGTGCACACAATCCCCGCCCACAAATAAGGGCATGAAGGAAAGCATGCCCCGGGAAGGGGCTGGGTGTTAGGAGATAGAGGGGGGCCTCCAGGAATGGCAAAATTAGCAATTTGACCCGGGGCATGCTTTGTTAGTATTTTATTTCGATTTTCTGAAAATTATAACGTTAACACACGCGTTTCAAATTCGCCATAGGTTTGTGCACACAATCCCCGCCCACAAATAAGGGCATGAAGGAAAGCATGCCCCGGGAAGGGGCTGGGTGTTAGGAGATAGAGGGGGGCCTCCAGGAATGGCAAAATTAGCAATTTGACCCGGGGCATGCTTTGTTAGTATTTTATTTCGATTTTCTGAAAATTATAACGTTAACACACGCGTTTCAAATTCGCCATAGGTTTGTGCACACAATCCCCGCCCACAAATAAGGGCATGAAGGAAAGCATGCCCCGGGAAGGGGCTGGGTGTTAGGAGATAGAGGGGGGCCTCCAGGAATGGCAAAATTAGCAATTTGACCCGGGGCATGCTTTGTTAGTATTTTATTTCGATTTTCTGAAAATTATAACGTTAACACACGCGTTTCAAATTCGCCATAGGTTTGTGCACACAATCCCCGCCCACAAATAAGGGCATGAAGGAAAGCATGCCCCGGGAAGGGGCTGGGTGTTAGGAGATAGAGGGGGGCCTCCAGGAATGGCAAAATTAGCAATTTGACCCGGGGCATGCTTTGTTAGTATTTTATTTCGATTTTCTGAAAATTATAACGTTAACACACGCGTTTCAAATTCGCCATAGGTTTGTGCACACAATCCCCGCCCACAAATAAGGGCATGAAGGAAAGCATGCCCCGGGAAGGGGCTGGGTGTTAGGAGATAGAGGGGGGCCTCCAGGAATGGCAAAATTAGCAATTTGACCCGGGGCATGCTTTGTTAGTATTTTATTTCGATTTTCTGAAAATTATAACGTTAACACACGCGTTTCAAATTCGCCATAGGTTTGTGCACACAATCCCCGCCCACAAATAAGGGCATGAAGGAAAGCATGCCCCGGGAAGGGGCTGGGTGTTAGGAGATAGAGGGGGGCCTCCAGGAATGGCAAAATTAGCAATTTGACCCGGGGCATGCTTTGTTAGTATTTTATTTCGATTTTCTGAAAATTATAACGTTAACACACGCGTTTCAAATTCGCCATAGGTTTGTGCACACAATCCCCGCCCACAAATAAGGGCATGAAGGAAAGCATGCCCCGGGAAGGGGCTGGGTGTTAGGAGATAGAGGGGGGCCTCCAGGAATGGCAAAATTAGCAATTTGACCCGGGGCATGCTTTGTTAGTATTTTATTTCGATTTTCTGAAAATTATAACGTTAACACACGCGTTTCAAATTCGCCATAGGTTTGTGCACACAATCCCCGCCCACAAATAAGGGCATGAAGGAAAGCATGCCCCGGGAAGGGGCTGGGTGTTAGGAGATAGAGGGGGGCCTCCAGGAATGGCAAAATTAGCAATTTGACCCGGGGCATGCTTTGTTAGTATTTTATTTCGATTTTCTGAAAATTATAACGTTAACACACGCGTTTCAAATTCGCCATAGGTTTGTGCACACAATCCCCGCCCACAAATAAGGGCATGAAGGAAAGCATGCCCCGGGAAGGGGCTGGGTGTTAGGAGATAGAGGGGGGCCTCCAGGAATGGCAAAATTAGCAATTTGACCCGGGGCATGCTTTGTTAGTATTTTATTTCGATTTTCTGAAAATTATAACGTTAACACACGCGTTTCAAATTCGCCATAGGTTTGTGCACACAATCCCCGCCCACAAATAAGGGCATGAAGGAAAGCATGCCCCGGGAAGGGGCTGGGTGTTAGGAGATAGAGGGGGGCCTCCAGGAATGGCAAAATTAGCAATTTGACCCGGGGCATGCTTTGTTAGTATTTTATTTCGATTTTCTGAAAATTATAACGTTAACACACGCGTTTCAAATTCGCCATAGGTTTGTGCACACAATCCCCGCCCACAAATAAGGGCATGAAGGAAAGCATGCCCCGGGAAGGGGCTGGGTGTTAGGAGATAGAGGGGGGCCTCCAGGAATGGCAAAATTAGCAATTTGACCCGGGGCATGCTTTGTTAGTATTTTATTTCGATTTTCTGAAAATTATAACGTTAACACACGCGTTTCAAATTCGCCATAGGTTTGTGCACACAATCCCCGCCCACAAATAAGGGCATGAAGGAAAGCATGCCCCGGGAAGGGGCTGGGTGTTAGGAGATAGAGGGGGGCCTCCAGGAATGGCAAAATTAGCAATTTGACCCGGGGCATGCTTTGTTAGTATTTTATTTCGATTTTCTGAAAATTATAACGTTAACACACGCGTTTCAAATTCGCCATAGGTTTGTGCACACAATCCCCGCCCACAAATAAGGGCATGAAGGAAAGCATGCCCCGGGAAGGGGCTGGGTGTTAGGAGATAGAGGGGGGCCTCCAGGAATGGCAAAATTAGCAATTTGACCCGGGGCATGCTTTGTTAGTATTTTATTTCGATTTTCTGAAAATTATAACGTTAACACACGCGTTTCAAATTCGCCATAGGTTTGTGCACACAATCCCCGCCCACAAATAAGGGCATGAAGGAAAGCATGCCCCGGGAAGGGGCTGGGTGTTAGGAGATAGAGGGGGGCCTCCAGGAATGGCAAAATTAGCAATTTGACCCGGGGCATGCTTTGTTAGTATTTTATTTCGATTTTCTGAAAATTATAACGTTAACACACGCGTTTCAAATTCGCCATAGGTTTGTGCACACAATCCCCGCCCACAAATAAGGGCATGAAGGAAAGCATGCCCCGGGAAGGGGCTGGGTGTTAGGAGATAGAGGGGGGCCTCCAGGAATGGCAAAATTAGCAATTTGACCCGGGGCATGCTTTGTTAGTATTTTATTTCGATTTTCTGAAAATTATAACGTTAACACACGCGTTTCAAATTCGCCATAGGTTTGTGCACACAATCCCCGCCCACAAATAAGGGCATGAAGGAAAGCATGCCCCGGGAAGGGGCTGGGTGTTAGGAGATAGAGGGGGGCCTCCAGGAATGGCAAAATTAGCAATTTGACCCGGGGCATGCTTTGTTAGTATTTTATTTCGATTTTCTGAAAATTATAACGTTAACACACGCGTTTCAAATTCGCCATAGGTTTGTGCACACAATCCCCGCCCACAAATAAGGGCATGAAGGAAAGCATGCCCCGGGAAGGGGCTGGGTGTTAGGAGATAGAGGGGGGCCTCCAGGAATGGCAAAATTAGCAATTTGACCCGGGGCATGCTTTGTTAGTATTTTATTTCGATTTTCTGAAAATTATAACGTTAACACACGCGTTTCAAATTCGCCATAGGTTTGTGCACACAATCCCCGCCCACAAATAAGGGCATGAAGGAAAGCATGCCCCGGGAAGGGGCTGGGTGTTAGGAGATAGAGGGGGGCCTCCAGGAATGGCAAAATTAGCAATTTGACCCGGGGCATGCTTTGTTAGTATTTTATTTCGATTTTCTGAAAATTATAACGTTAACACACGCGTTTCAAATTCGCCATAGGTTTGTGCACACAATCCCCGCCCACAAATAAGGGCATGAAGGAAAGCATGCCCCGGGAAGGGGCTGGGTGTTAGGAGATAGAGGGGGGCCTCCAGGAATGGCAAAATTAGCAATTTGACCCGGGGCATGCTTTGTTAGTATTTTATTTCGATTTTCTGAAAATTATAACGTTAACACACGCGTTTCAAATTCGCCATAGGTTTGTGCACACAATCCCCGCCCACAAATAAGGGCATGAAGGAAAGCATGCCCCGGGAAGGGGCTGGGTGTTAGGAGATAGAGGGGGGCCTCCAGGAATGGCAAAATTAGCAATTTGACCCGGGGCATGCTTTGTTAGTATTTTATTTCGATTTTCTGAAAATTATAACGTTAACACACGCGTTTCAAATTCGCCATAGGTTTGTGCACACAATCCCCGCCCACAAATAAGGGCATGAAGGAAAGCATGCCCCGGGAAGGGGCTGGGTGTTAGGAGATAGAGGGGGGCCTCCAGGAATGGCAAAATTAGCAATTTGACCCGGGGCATGCTTTGTTAGTATTTTATTTCGATTTTCTGAAAATTATAACGTTAACACACGCGTTTCAAATTCGCCATAGGTTTGTGCACACAATCCCCGCCCACAAATAAGGGCATGAAGGAAAGCATGCCCCGGGAAGGGGCTGGGTGTTAGGAGATAGAGGGGGGCCTCCAGGAATGGCAAAATTAGCAATTTGACCCGGGGCATGCTTTGTTAGTATTTTATTTCGATTTTCTGAAAATTATAACGTTAACACACGCGTTTCAAATTCGCCATAGGTTTGTGCACACAATCCCCGCCCACAAATAAGGGCATGAAGGAAAGCATGCCCCGGGAAGGGGCTGGGTGTTAGGAGATAGAGGGGGGCCTCCAGGAATGGCAAAATTAGCAATTTGACCCGGGGCATGCTTTGTTAGTATTTTATTTCGATTTTCTGAAAATTATAACGTTAACACACGCGTTTCAAATTCGCCATAGGTTTGTGCACACAATCCCCGCCCACAAATAAGGGCATGAAGGAAAGCATGCCCCGGGAAGGGGCTGGGTGTTAGGAGATAGAGGGGGGCCTCCAGGAATGGCAAAATTAGCAATTTGACCCGGGGCATGCTTTGTTAGTATTTTATTTCGATTTTCTGAAAATTATAACGTTAACACACGCGTTTCAAATTCGCCATAGGTTTGTGCACACAATCCCCGCCCACAAATAAGGGCATGAAGGAAAGCATGCCCCGGGAAGGGGCTGGGTGTTAGGAGATAGAGGGGGGCCTCCAGGAATGGCAAAATTAGCAATTTGACCCGGGGCATGCTTTGTTAGTATTTTATTTCGATTTTCTGAAAATTATAACGTTAACACACGCGTTTCAAATTCGCCATAGGTTTGTGCACACAATCCCCGCCCACAAATAAGGGCATGAAGGAAAGCATGCCCCGGGAAGGGGCTGGGTGTTAGGAGATAGAGGGGGGCCTCCAGGAATGGCAAAATTAGCAATTTGACCCGGGGCATGCTTTGTTAGTATTTTATTTCGATTTTCTGAAAATTATAACGTTAACACACGCGTTTCAAATTCGCCATAGGTTTGTGCACACAATCCCCGCCCACAAATAAGGGCATGAAGGAAAGCATGCCCCGGGAAGGGGCTGGGTGTTAGGAGATAGAGGGGGGCCTCCAGGAATGGCAAAATTAGCAATTTGACCCGGGGCATGCTTTGTTAGTATTTTATTTCGATTTTCTGAAAATTATAACGTTAACACACGCGTTTCAAATTCGCCATAGGTTTGTGCACACAATCCCCGCCCACAAATAAGGGCATGAAGGAAAGCATGCCCCGGGAAGGGGCTGGGTGTTAGGAGATAGAGGGGGGCCTCCAGGAATGGCAAAATTAGCAATTTGACCCGGGGCATGCTTTGTTAGTATTTTATTTCGATTTTCTGAAAATTATAACGTTAACACACGCGTTTCAAATTCGCCATAGGTTTGTGCACACAATCCCCGCCCACAAATAAGGGCATGAAGGAAAGCATGCCCCGGGAAGGGGCTGGGTGTTAGGAGATAGAGGGGGGCCTCCAGGAATGGCAAAATTAGCAATTTGACCCGGGGCATGCTTTGTTAGTATTTTATTTCGATTTTCTGAAAATTATAACGTTAACACACGCGTTTCAAATTCGCCATAGGTTTGTGCACACAATCCCCGCCCACAAATAAGGGCATGAAGGAAAGCATGCCCCGGGAAGGGGCTGGGTGTTAGGAGATAGAGGGGGGCCTCCAGGAATGGCAAAATTAGCAATTTGACCCGGGGCATGCTTTGTTAGTATTTTATTTCGATTTTCTGAAAATTATAACGTTAACACACGCGTTTCAAATTCGCCATAGGTTTGTGCACACAATCCCCGCCCACAAATAAGGGCATGAAGGAAAGCATGCCCCGGGAAGGGGCTGGGTGTTAGGAGATAGAGGGGGGCCTCCAGGAATGGCAAAATTAGCAATTTGACCCGGGGCATGCTTTGTTAGTATTTTATTTCGATTTTCTGAAAATTATAACGTTAACACACGCGTTTCAAATTCGCCATAGGTTTGTGCACACAATCCCCGCCCACAAATAAGGGCATGAAGGAAAGCATGCCCCGGGAAGGGGCTGGGTGTTAGGAGATAGAGGGGGGCCTCCAGGAATGGCAAAATTAGCAATTTGACCCGGGGCATGCTTTGTTAGTATTTTATTTCGATTTTCTGAAAATTATAACGTTAACACACGCGTTTCAAATTCGCCATAGGTTTGTGCACACAATCCCCGCCCACAAATAAGGGCATGAAGGAAAGCATGCCCCGGGAAGGGGCTGGGTGTTAGGAGATAGAGGGGGGCCTCCAGGAATGGCAAAATTAGCAATTTGACCCGGGGCATGCTTTGTTAGTATTTTATTTCGATTTTCTGAAAATTATAACGTTAACACACGCGTTTCAAATTCGCCATAGGTTTGTGCACACAATCCCCGCCCACAAATAAGGGCATGAAGGAAAGCATGCCCCGGGAAGGGGCTGGGTGTTAGGAGATAGAGGGGGGCCTCCAGGAATGGCAAAATTAGCAATTTGACCCGGGGCATGCTTTGTTAGTATTTTATTTCGATTTTCTGAAAATTATAACGTTAACACACGCGTTTCAAATTCGCCATAGGTTTGTGCACACAATCCCCGCCCACAAATAAGGGCATGAAGGAAAGCATGCCCCGGGAAGGGGCTGGGTGTTAGGAGATAGAGGGGGGCCTCCAGGAATGGCAAAATTAGCAATTTGACCCGGGGCATGCTTTGTTAGTATTTTATTTCGATTTTCTGAAAATTATAACGTTAACACACGCGTTTCAAATTCGCCATAGGTTTGTGCACACAATCCCCGCCCACAAATAAGGGCATGAAGGAAAGCATGCCCCGGGAAGGGGCTGGGTGTTAGGAGATAGAGGGGGGCCTCCAGGAATGGCAAAATTAGCAATTTGACCCGGGGCATGCTTTGTTAGTATTTTATTTCGATTTTCTGAAAATTATAACGTTAACACACGCGTTTCAAATTCGCCATAGGTTTGTGCACACAATCCCCGCCCACAAATAAGGGCATGAAGGAAAGCATGCCCCGGGAAGGGGCTGGGTGTTAGGAGATAGAGGGGGGCCTCCAGGAATGGCAAAATTAGCAATTTGACCCGGGGCATGCTTTGTTAGTATTTTATTTCGATTTTCTGAAAATTATAACGTTAACACACGCGTTTCAAATTCGCCATAGGTTTGTGCACACAATCCCCGCCCACAAATAAGGGCATGAAGGAAAGCATGCCCCGGGAAGGGGCTGGGTGTTAGGAGATAGAGGGGGGCCTCCAGGAATGGCAAAATTAGCAATTTGACCCGGGGCATGCTTTGTTAGTATTTTATTTCGATTTTCTGAAAATTATAACGTTAACACACGCGTTATCAAATTCGCCATAGGTTTGTGCACACAATCCCCGCCCACAAATAAGGGCATGAAGGAAAGCATGCCCCGGGAAGGGGCTGGGTGTTAGGAGATAGAGGGGGGCCTCCAGGAATGGCAAAATTAG
>JBAIAA010001301.1:0-91474 GCA_037893245.1 Crossaster papposus
TGTAAAGGGAAAGAAGTGTGCAGTAGAAATAAACACCTGATGTGGGAACAAGCCCTCGAGTTAAATATGTAAAGGGAAAGAAGTGTGCAGTAGAAATAAACACCTGATGTGGGAACAAGCCCTCGAGTTAAATATGTAGTAGTAGGGATATGCCGATTGTAGACCAAATCTTAAATATGTAGTAGTAGGGATATGCCGATTGTAGACCAAATCTTAAATATGTAGTAGTAGGGATATGCCGATTGTAGACCAAATCTTAAATATGTAGTAGTAGGGATATGCCGATTGTAGACCAAATCTTAAATATGTAGTAGTAGGGATATGCCGATTGTATACCAAATCTTAAATATGTAGTAGTAGGGATATGCCGATTGTAGACCAAATCTTAAAAAACTCAATTTGATCTGATAACAAAACAAACTCACATTTATTATTATGTAAAGGGAAAGAAGTGTGCAGTAGAAATAAACACCTGATGTGGGAACAAGCCCTCGAGTTAAATATGTAGTAGTAGGGATATGCCGATTGTAGACCAAATCTTAAATATGTAGTAGTAGGGATATGCCGATTGTAGACCAAATCTTAAATATGTAGTAGTAGGGATATGCCGATTGTAGACCAAATCTTAAATATGTAGTAGTAGGGATATGCCGATTGTAGACCAAATCTTAAAAAACTCAATTTGATCTGATAACAAAACAAACTCACATTTATTATTATGTAAAGGGAAAGAAGTGTGCAGTAGAAATAAACCCCTGATGTGGGAACAAGCCCTCGAGTTAAATATGTAAAGGGAAAGAAGTGTGCAGTAGAAATAAACACCTGATGTGGGAACAAGCCCTCGAGTTAAATATGTAGTAGTAGGGATATGCCGATTGTAGACCAAATCTTAAATATGTAGTAGTAGGGATATGCCGATTGTAGACCAAATCTTAAATATGTAGTAGTAGGGATATGCCGATTGTAGACCAAATCTTAAATATGTAGTAGTAGGGATATGCCGATTGTAGACCAAATCTTAAATATGTAGTAGTAGGGATATGCCGATTGTATACCAAATCTTAAATATGTAGTAGTAGGGATATGCCGATTGTAGACCAAATCTTAAAAAACTCAATTTGATCTGATAACAAAACAAACTTACATTTATTATTATGTAAAGGGAAAGAAGTGTGCAGTAGAAATAAACACCTGATGTGGGAACAAGCCCTCGAGTTAAATATGTAGTAGTAGGGATATGCCGATTGTAGACCAAATCTTAAATATGTAGTAGTAGGGATATGCCGATTGTAGACCAAATCTTAAATATGTAGTAGTAGGGATATGCCGATTGTAGACCAAATCTTAAATATGTAGTAGTAGGGATATGCCGATTGTAGACCAAATCTTAAAAAACTCAATTTGATCTGATAACAAAACAAACTCACATTTATTATTATGTAAAGGGAAAGAAGTGTGCAGTAGAAATAAACCCCTGATGTGGGAACAAGCCCTCGAGTTAAATATGTAAAGGGAAAGAAGTGTGCAGTAGAAATAAACACCTGATGTGGGAACAAGCCCTCGAGTTAAATATGTAGTAGTAGGGATATGCCGATTGTAGACAAAATCTTAAATATGTAGTAGTAGGGATATGCCGATTGTAGACCAAATCTTAACAAACTCAATTTGATCTGATAACAAAACAAACTCACATTTATTATTATGTAAAGGGAAAGAAGTGTGCAGTAGAAATAAACACCTGATGTGGGAACAAGCCCTCGAGTTAAATATGTAAAGGGAAAGAAGTGTGCAGTAGAAATAAACACCTGATGTGGGAACAAGCCCTCGAGTTAAATATGTAGTAGTAGGGATATGCCGATTGTAGACCAAATCTTAAATATGTAGTAGTAGGGATATGCCGATTGTAGACCAAATCTTAAATATGTAGTAGTAGGGATATGCCGATTGTATACCAAATCTTAGATATGTAGTAGTAGGGATATGCCGATTGTAGACCAAATCTTAAATATGTAGTAGTAGGGATATGCCGATTGTAGACCAAATCTTAAAAAACTCAATTTGATCTGATAACAAAACAAACTCACATTTATTATTATGTAAAGGGAAAGAAGTGTGCAGTAGAAATAAACACCTGATGTGGGAACAAGCCCTCGAGTTAAATATGTAAAGGGAAAGAAGTGTGCAGTAGAAATAAACACCTGATGTGGGAACAAGCCCTCGAGTTAAATATGTAGTAGTAGGGATATGCCGATTGTAGACCAAATCTTAAATATGTAGTAGTAGGGATATGCCGATTGTAGACCAAATCTTAAAAAACTCAATTTGATCTGATAACAAAACAAACTCACATTTATTATTATGTAAAGGGAAAGAAGTGTGCAGTAGAAATAAACACCTGATGTGGGAACAAGCCCTCGAGTTAAATATGTAGTAGTAGGGATATGCCGATTGTAGACCAAATCTTAAATATGTAGTAGTAGGGATATGCCGATTGTATACCAAATCTTAAATATGTAGTAGTAGGGATATGCCGATTGTAGACCAAATCTTAAAAAACTCAATTTGATCTGATAACAAAACAAACTCACATTTATTATTATGTAAAGGGAAAGAAGTGTGCAGTAGAAATAAACACCTGATGTGGGAACAAGCCCTCGAGTTAAATATGTAGTAGTAGGGATATGCCGATTGTAGACCAAATCTTAAATATGTAGTAGTAGGGATATGCCGATTGTAGACCAAATCTTAAATATGTAGTAGTAGGGATATGCCGATTGTAGACCAAATCTTAAATATGTAGTAGTAGGGATATGCCGATTGTAGACCAAATCTTAAAAAACTCAATTTGATCTGATAACAAAACAAACTCACATTTATTATTATGTAAAGGGAAAGAAGTGTGCAGTAGAAATAAACCCCTGATGTGGGAACAAGCCCTCGAGTTAAATATGTAAAGGGAAAGAAGTGTGCAGTAGAAATAAACACCTGATGTGGGAACAAGCCCTCGAGTTAAATATGTAGTAGTAGGGATATGCCGATTGTAGACCAAATCTTAAATATGTAGTAGTAGGGATATGCCGATTGTAGACCAAATCTTAAATATGTAGTAGTAGGGATATGCCGATTGTAGACCAAATCTTAAATATGTAGTAGTAGGGATATGCCGATTGTAGACCAAATCTTAAATATGTAGTAGTAGGGATATGCCGATTGTATACCAAATCTTAAATATGTAGTAGTAGGGATATGCCGATTGTAGACCAAATCTTAAAAAACTCAATTTGATCTGATAACAAAACAAACTTACATTTATTATTATGTAAAGGGAAAGAAGTGTGCAGTAGAAATAAACACCTGATGTGGGAACAAGCCCTCGAGTTAAATATGTAGTAGTAGGGATATGCCGATTGTAGACCAAATCTTAAATATGTAGTAGTAGGGATATGCCGATTGTAGACCAAATCTTAAATATGTAGTAGTAGGGATATGCCGATTGTAGACCAAATCTTAAATATGTAGTAGTAGGGATATGCCGATTGTAGACCAAATCTTAAAAAACTCAATTTGATCTGATAACAAAACAAACTCACATTTATTATTATGTAAAGGGAAAGAAGTGTGCAGTAGAAATAAACCCCTGATGTGGGAACAAGCCCTCGAGTTAAATATGTAAAGGGAAAGAAGTGTGCAGTAGAAATAAACACCTGATGTGGGAACAAGCCCTCGAGTTAAATATGTAGTAGTAGGGATATGCCGATTGTAGACAAAATCTTAAATATGTAGTAGTAGGGATATGCCGATTGTAGACCAAATCTTAACAAACTCAATTTGATCTGATAACAAAACAAACTCACATTTATTATTATGTAAAGGGAAAGAAGTGTGCAGTAGAAATAAACACCTGATGTGGGAACAAGCCCTCGAGTTAAATATGTAAAGGGAAAGAAGTGTGCAGTAGAAATAAACACCTGATGTGGGAACAAGCCCTCGAGTTAAATATGTAGTAGTAGGGATATGCCGATTGTAGACCAAATCTTAAATATGTAGTAGTAGGGATATGCCGATTGTAGACCAAATCTTAAATATGTAGTAGTAGGGATATGCCGATTGTATACCAAATCTTAGATATGTAGTAGTAGGGATATGCCGATTGTAGACCAAATCTTAAATATGTAGTAGTAGGGATATGCCGATTGTAGACCAAATCTTAAAAAACTCAATTTGATCTGATAACAAAACAAACTCACATTTATTATTATGTAAAGGGAAAGAAGTGTGCAGTAGAAATAAACACCTGATGTGGGAACAAGCCCTCGAGTTAAATATGTAAAGGGAAAGAAGTGTGCAGTAGAAATAAACACCTGATGTGGGAACAAGCCCTCGAGTTAAATATGTAGTAGTAGGGATATGCCGATTGTAGACCAAATCTTAAATATGTAGTAGTAGGGATATGCCGATTGTAGACCAAATCTTAAAAAACTCAATTTGATCTGATAACAAAACAAACTCACATTTATTATTATGTAAAGGGAAAGAAGTGTGCAGTAGAAATAAACACCTGATGTGGGAACAAGCCCTCGAGTTAAATATGTAGTAGTAGGGATATGCCGATTGTAGACCAAATCTTAAATATGTAGTAGTAGGGATATGCCGATTGTATACCAAATCTTAAATATGTAGTAGTAGGGATATGCCGATTGTAGACCAAATCTTAAAAAACTCAATTTGATCTGATAACAAAACAAACTCACATTTATTATTATGTAAAGGGAAAGAAGTGTGCAGTAGAAATAAACACCTGATGTGGGAACAAGCCCTCGAGTTAAATATGTAGTAGTAGGGATATGCCGATTGTAGACCAAATCTTAAATATGTAGTAGTAGGGATATGCCGATTGTAGACCAAATCTTAAATATGTAGTAGTAGGGATATGCCGATTGTAGACCAAATCTTAAATATGTAGTAGTAGGGATATGCCGATTGTAGACCAAATCTTAAAAAACTCAATTTGATCTGATAACAAAACAAACTCACATTTATTATTATGTAAAGGGAAAGAAGTGTGCAGTAGAAATAAACCCCTGATGTGGGAACAAGCCCTCGAGTTAAATATGTAAAGGGAAAGAAGTGTGCAGTAGAAATAAACACCTGATGTGGGAACAAGCCCTCGAGTTAAATATGTAGTAGTAGGGATATGCCGATTGTAGACCAAATCTTAAATATGTAGTAGTAGGGATATGCCGATTGTAGACCAAATCTTAAATATGTAGTAGTAGGGATATGCCGATTGTAGACCAAATCTTAAATATGTAGTAGTAGGGATATGCCGATTGTAGACCAAATCTTAAATATGTAGTAGTAGGGATATGCCGATTGTATACCAAATCTTAAATATGTAGTAGTAGGGATATGCCGATTGTAGACCAAATCTTAAAAAACTCAATTTGATCTGATAACAAAACAAACTTACATTTATTATTATGTAAAGGGAAAGAAGTGTGCAGTAGAAATAAACACCTGATGTGGGAACAAGCCCTCGAGTTAAATCTGTAGTAGTAGGGATATGCCGATTGTAGACCAAATCTTAAATATGTAGTAGTAGGGATATGCCGATTGTAGACCAAATCTTAAATATGTAGTAGTAGGGATATGCCGATTGTAGACCAAATCTTAAATATGTAGTAGTAGGGATATGCCGATTGTAGACCAAATCTTAAAAAACTCAATTTGATCTTATAACAAAACAAACTCACATTTATTATTATGTAAAGGGAAAGAAGTGTGCAGTAGAAATAAACCCCTGATGTGGGAACAAGCCCTCGAGTTAAATATGTAAAGGGAAAGAAGTGTGCAGTAGAAATAAACACCTGATGTGGGAACAAGCCCTCGAGTTAAATATGTAGTAGTAGGGATATGCCGATTGTAGACAAAATCTTAAATATGTAGTAGTAGGGATATGCCGATTGTAGACCAAATCTTAACAAACTCAATTTGATCTGATAACAAAACAAACTCACATTTATTATTATGTAAAGGGAAAGAAGTGTGCAGTAGAAATAAACACCTGATGTGGGAACAAGCCCTCGAGTTAAATATGTAAAGGGAAAGAAGTGTGCAGTAGAAATAAACACCTGATGTGGGAACAAGCCCTCGAGTTAAATATGTAGTAGTAGGGATATGCCGATTGTAGACCAAATCTTAAATATGTAGTAGTAGGGATATGCCGATTGTAGACCAAATCTTAAATATGTAGTAGTAGGGATATGCCGATTGTATACCAAATCTTAGATATGTAGTAGTAGGGATATGCCGATTGTAGACCAAATCTTAAATATGTAGTAGTAGGGATATGCCGATTGTAGACCAAATCTTAAAAAACTCAATTTGATCTGATAACAAAACAAACTCACATTTATTATTATGTAAAGGGAAAGAAGTGTGCAGTAGAAATAAACACCTGATGTGGGAACAAGCCCTCGAGTTAAATATGTAAAGGGAAAGAAGTGTGCAGTAGAAATAAACACCTGATGTGGGAACAAGCCCTCGAGTTAAATATGTAGTAGTAGGGATATGCCGATTGTAGACCAAATCTTAAATATGTAGTAGTAGTAGGGATATGCCGATTGTAGACCAAATCTTAAATATGTAGTAGTAGTAGGGATATGCCGATTGTAGACCAAATCTTAAATATGTAGTAGTAGGGATATGCCGATTGTAGACCAAATCTTAGATATGTAGTAGTAGGGATATGCCGATTGTAGACCAAATCTTAAATATGTAGTAGTAGGGATATGCCGATTGTAGACCAAATCTTAAATATGTAGTAGTAGGGATATGCCGATTGTAGACCAAATCTTAGATATGTAGTAGTAGGGATATGCCGATTGTAGACCAAATCTTAAATATGTAGTAGTAGGGATATGCCGATTGTAGACCAAATCTTAA
The DNA here is from genome assembly GCA_037893245.1 of Crossaster papposus. NCBI lineage: Eukaryota > Metazoa > Echinodermata > Asteroidea > Velatida > Solasteridae > Crossaster > Crossaster papposus. The sequence continues at coordinate 6,946 of JBAIAA010001301.1, forward strand.
ATATGTAGTAGTAGGGATATGCCGATTGTAGACCAAATCTTAAATATGTAGTAGTAGGGATATGCCGATTGTTGACCAAATCTTAAATATGTAGTAGTAGGGATATGCCGATTGTAGACCAAATCTTAAATATGTAGTAGTAGGGATATGCCGATTGTAGACCAAATCTTAAATATGTAGTAGTAGGGATATGCCGATTGTAGACCAAATCTTAAATATGTAGTAGTAGGGATATGCCGATTGTAGACCAAATCTTAAATATGTAGTAGTAGGGATATGCCGATTGTAGACCAAATCTTAAATATGTAGTAGTAGGGATATGCCGATTGTATACCAAATCTTAAATATGTAGTAGTAGGGATATGCCGATTGTAGACCAAATCTTAAAAAACTCAATTTGATCTGATAACAAAACAAACTCACATTTATTATTATGTAAAGGGAAAGAAGTGTGCAGTAGAAATAAACACCTGATGTGGGAACAAGCCCTCGAGTTAAATATGTAGTAGTAGGGATATGCCGATTGTAGACCAAATCTTAAATATGTAGTAGTAGGGATATGCCGATTGTAGACCAAATCTTAAATATGTAGTAGTAGGGATATGCCGATTGTAGACCAAATCTTAAATATGTAGTAGTAGGGATATGCCGATTGTAGACCAAATCTTAAATATGTAGTAATAGGGATATGCCGATTGTAGACCAAATCTTAAATATGTAGTAGTAGGGATATGCCGATTGTAGACCAAATCTTAAATATGTAGTAGTAGGGATATGCCGATTGTAGACCAAATCTTAAATATGTAGTAGTAGGGATATGCCGATTGTAGACCAAATCTTAAATATGTAGTAGTAGAGATATGCCGATTGTAGACCAAATCTTAAATATGTAGTAGTAGGGATATGCCGATGGAAGACCAAATCTTAAATATGTAGTAGTAGGGATATGCCGATTGTAGACCAAATCTTAAATATGTAGTAGTAGTGATATGCCGATTGTAGACCAAATCTTAAATATGTAGTAGTAGGGATATGCCGATTGTATACCAAATCTTAAATATGTAGTAGTAGGGATATGCCGATTGTAGACCAAATCTTAAATATGTAGTAGTAGGGATATGCCGATTGTAGACCAAATCTTAAAAAACTCAATTTGATCTGATAACAAAACAAACTCACATTTATTATTATGTAAAGGGAAAGAAGTGTGCAGTAGAAATAAACACCTGATGTGGGAACAAGCCCTCGAGTTAAATATGTAAAGGGAAAGAAGTGTGCAGTAGAAATAAACACCTGATGTGGGAACAAGCCCTCGAGTTAAATATGTAGTAGTAGGGATATGCCGATTGTAGACCAAATCTTAAATATGTAGTAGTAGGGATATGCCGATTGTAGACCAAATCTTAAATATGTAGTAGTAGGGATATGCCGATTGTAGACCAAATCTTAAATATGTAGTAGTAGGGATATGCCGATTGTAGACCAAATCTTAAATATGTAGTAGTAGGGATATGCCGATTGTATACCAAATCTTAAATATGTAGTAGTAGGGATATGCCGATTGTAGACCAAATCTTAAATATGTAGTAGTAGGGATATGCCGATTGTAGACCAAATCTTAGATATGTAGTAGTAGGGATATGCCGATTGTAGACCAAATCTTAAATATGTAGTAGTAGGGATATGCCGATTGTAGACCAAATCTTAAATATGTAGTAGTAGGGATATGCCGATTGTAGACCAAATCTTAGATATGTAGTAGTAGGGATATGCCGATTGTAGACCAAATCTTAAATATGTAGTAGTAGGGATATGCCGATTGTAGACCAAATCTTAAATATGTAGTAGTAGGGATATGCCGATTGTAGACCAAATCTTAAATATGTAGTAGTAGGGATATGCCGATTGTTGACCAAATCTTAAATATGTAGTAGTAGGGATATGCCGATTGTAGACCAAATCTTAAATATGTAGTAGTAGGGATATGCCGATTGTAGACCAAATCTTAAATATGTAGTAGTAGGGATATGCCGATTGTAGACCAAATCTTAAATATGTAGTAATAGGGATATGCCGATTGTAGACCAAATCTTAAATATGTAGTAGTAGGGATATGCCGATTGTAGACCAAATCTTAAATATGTAGTAGTAGGGATATGCCGATTGTAGACCAAATCTTAAATATGTAGTAGTAGGGATATGCCGATTGTAGACCAAATCTTAAATATGTAGTAGTAGAGATATGCCGATTGTAGACCAAATCTTAAATATGTAGTAGTAGGGATATGCCGATGGAAGACCAAATCTTAAATATGTAGTAGTAGGGATATGCCGATTGTAGACCAAATCTTAAATATGTAGTAGTAGTGATATGCCGATTGTAGACCAAATCTTAAATATGTAGTAGTAGGGATATGCCGATTGTATACCAAATCTTAAATATGTAGTAGTAGGGATATGCCGATTGTAGACCAAATCTTAAATATGTAGTAGTAGGGATATGCCGATTGTAGACCAAATCTTAAAAAACTCAATTTGATCTGATAACAAAACAAACTCACATTTATTATTATGTAAAGGGAAAGAAGTGTGCAGTAGAAATAAACACCTGATGTGGGAACAAGCCCTCGAGTTAAATATGTAAAGGGAAAGAAGTGTGCAGTAGAAATAAACACCTGATGTGGGAACAAGCCCTCGAGTTAAATATGTAGTAGTAGGGATATGCCGATTGTAGACCAAATCTTAAATATGTAGTAGTAGGGATATGCCGATTGTAGACCAAATCTTAAATATGTAGTAGTAGGGATATGCCGATTGTAGACCAAATCTTAAATATGTAGTAGTAGGGATATGCCGATTGTAGACCAAATCTTAAATATGTAGTAGTAGGGATATGCCGATTGTATACCAAATCTTAAATATGTAGTAGTAGGGATATGCCGATTGTAGACCAAATCTTAAAAAACTCAATTTGATCTGATAACAAAACAAACTCACATTTATTATTATGTAAAGGGAAAGAAGTGTGCAGTAGAAATAAACACCTGATGTGGGAACAAGCCCTCGAGTTAAATATGTAGTAGTAGGGATATGCCGATTGTAGACCAAATCTTAAATATGTAGTAGTAGGGATATGCCGATTGTAGACCAAATCTTAAATATGTAGTAGTAGGGATATGCCGATTGTAGACCAAATCTTAAATATGTAGTAGTAGGGATATGCCGATTGTAGACCAAATCTTAAAAAACTCAATTTGATCTGATAACAAAACAAACTCACATTTATTATTATGTAAAGGGAAAGAAGTGTGCAGTAGAAATAAACCCCTGATGTGGGAACAAGCCCTCGAGTTAAATATGTAAAGGGAAAGAAGTGTGCAGTAGAAATAAACACCTGATGTGGGAACAAGCCCTCGAGTTAAATATGTAGTAGTAGGGATATGCCGATTGTAGACCAAATCTTAAATATGTAGTAGTAGGGATATGCCGATTGTAGACCAAATCTTAAATATGTAGTAGTAGGGATATGCCGATTGTAGACCAAATCTTAAATATGTAGTAGTAGGGATATGCCGATTGTAGACCAAATCTTAAATATGTAGTAGTAGGGATATGCCGATTGTATACCAAATCTTAAATATGTAGTAGTAGGGATATGCCGATTGTAGACCAAATCTTAAAAAACTCAATTTGATCTGATAACAAAACAAACTTACATTTATTATTATGTAAAGGGAAAGAAGTGTGCAGTAGAAATAAACACCTGATGTGGGAACAAGCCCTCGAGTTAAATATGTAGTAGTAGGGATATGCCGATTGTAGACCAAATCTTAAATATGTAGTAGTAGGGATATGCCGATTGTAGACCAAATCTTAAATATGTAGTAGTAGGGATATGCCGATTGTAGACCAAATCTTAAATATGTAGTAGTAGGGATATGCCGATTGTAGACCAAATCTTAAAAAACTCAATTTGATCTGATAACAAAACAAACTCACATTTATTATTATGTAAAGGGAAAGAAGTGTGCAGTAGAAATAAACCCCTGATGTGGGAACAAGCCCTCGAGTTAAATATGTAAAGGGAAAGAAGTGTGCAGTAGAAATAAACACCTGATGTGGGAACAAGCCCTCGAGTTAAATATGTAGTAGTAGGGATATGCCGATTGTAGACAAAATCTTAAATATGTAGTAGTAGGGATATGCCGATTGTAGACCAAATCTTAACAAACTCAATTTGATCTGATAACAAAACAAACTCACATTTATTATTATGTAAAGGGAAAGAAGTGTGCAGTAGAAATAAACACCTGATGTGGGAACAAGCCCTCGAGTTAAATATGTAAAGGGAAAGAAGTGTGCAGTAGAAATAAACACCTGATGTGGGAACAAGCCCTCGAGTTAAATATGTAGTAGTAGTAGGGATATGCCGATTGTAGACCAAATCTTAAATATGTAGTAGTAGGGATATGCCGATTGTAGACCAAATCTTAAATATGTAGTAGTAGGGATATGCCGATTGTATACCAAATCTTAGATATGTAGTAGTAGGGATATGCCGATTGTAGACCAAATCTTAAATATGTAGTAGTAGGGATATGCCGATTGTAGACCAAATCTTAAAAAACTCAATTTGATCTGATAACAAAACAAACTCACATTTATTATTATGTAAAGGGAAAGAAGTGTGCAGTAGAAATAAACACCTGATGTGGGAACAAGCCCTCGAGTTAAATATGTAAAGGGAAAGAAGTGTGCAGTAGAAATAAACACCTGATGTGGGAACAAGCCCTCGAGTTAAATATGTAGTAGTAGGGATATGCCGATTGTAGACCAAATCTTAAATATGTAGTAGTAGTAGGGATATGCCGATTGTAGACCAAATCTTAAATATGTAGTAGTAGTAGGGATATGCCGATTGTAGACCAAATCTTAAATATGTAGTAGTAGGGATATGCCGATTGTAGACCAAATCTTAGATATGTAGTAGTAGGGATATGCCGATTGTAGACCAAATCTTAAATATGTAGTAGTAGGGATATGCCGATTGTAGACCAAATCTTAAATATGTAGTAGTAGGGATATGCCGATTGTAGACCAAATCTTAGATATGTAGTAGTAGGGATATGCCGATTGTAGACCAAATCTTAAATATGTAGTAGTAGGGATATGCCGATTGTAGACCAAATCTTAAATATGTAGTAGTAGGGATATGCCGATTGTAGACCAAATCTTAAATATGTAGTAGTAGGGATATGCCGATTGTTGACCAAATCTTAAATATGTAGTAGTAGGGATATGCAGATTGTAGACCAAATCTTAAATATGTAGTAGTAGGGATATGCCGATTGTAGACCAAATCTTAAATATGTAGTAGTAGGGATATGCCGATTGTAGACCAAATCTTAAATATGTAGTAGTAGGGATATGCCGATTGTAGACCAAATCTTAAATATGTAGTAGTAGGGATATGCCGATTGTAGACCAAATCTTAAATATGTAGTAGTAGGGATATGCCGATTGTATACCAAATCTTAAATATGTAGTAGTAGGGATATGCCGATTGTAGACCAAATCTTAAAAAACTCAATTTGATCTGATAACAAAACAAACTCACATTTATTATTATGTAAAGGGAAAGAAGTGTGCAGTAGAAATAAACACCTGATGTGGGAACAAGCCCTCGAGTTAAATATGTAGTAGTAGGGATATGCCGATTGTAGACCAAATCTTAAATATGTAGTAGTAGGGATATGCCGATTGTAGACCAAATCTTAAATATGTAGTAGTAGGGATATGCCGATTGTAGACCAAATCTTAAATATGTAGTAGTAGGGATATGCCGATTGTAGACCAAATCTTAAATATGTAGTAATAGGGATATGCCGATTGTAGACCAAATCTTAAATATGTAGTAGTAGGGATATGCCGATTGTAGACCAAATCTTAAATATGTAGTAGTAGGGATATGCCGATTGTAGACCAAATCTTAAATATGTAGTAGTAGGGATATGCCGATTGTAGACCAAATCTTAAATATGTAGTAGTAGAGATATGCCGATTGTAGACCAAATCTTAAATATGTAGTAGTAGGGATATGCCGATGGAAGACCAAATCTTAAATATGTAGTAGTAGGGATATGCCGATTGTAGACCAAATCTTAAATATGTAGTAGTAGTGATATGCCGATTGTAGACCAAATCTTAAATATGTAGTAGTAGGGATATGCCGATTGTATACCAAATCTTAAATATGTAGTAGTAGGGATATGCCGATTGTAGACCAAATCTTAAATATGTAGTAGTAGGGATATGCCGATTGTAGACCAAATCTTAAAAAACTCAATTTGATCTGATAACAAAACAAACTCACATTTATTATTATGTAAAGGGAAAGAAGTGTGCAGTAGAAATAAACACCTGATGTGGGAACAAGCCCTCGAGTTAAATATGTAAAGGGAAAGAAGTGTGCAGTAGAAATAAACACCTGATGTGGGAACAAGCCCTCGAGTTAAATATGTAGTAGTAGGGATATGCCGATTGTAGACCAAATCTTAAATATGTAGTAGTAGGGATATGCCGATTGTAGACCAAATCTTAAATATGTAGTAGTAGGGATATGCCGATTGTAGACCAAATCTTAAATATGTAGTAGTAGGGATATGCCGATTGTAGACCAAATCTTAAATATGTAGTAGTAGGGATATGCCGATTGTATACCAAATCTTAAATATGTAGTAGTAGGGATATGCCGATTGTAGACCAAATCTTAAAAAACTCAATTTGATCTGATAACAAAACAAACTCACATTTATTATTATGTAAAGGGAAAGAAGTGTGCAGTAGAAATAAACACCTGATGTGGGAACAAGCCCTCGAGTTAAATATGTAGTAGTAGGGATATGCCGATTGTAGACCAAATCTTAAATATGTAGTAGTAGGGATATGCCGATTGTAGACCAAATCTTAAATATGTAGTAGTAGGGATATGCCGATTGTAGACCAAATCTTAAATATGTAGTAGTAGGGATATGCCGATTGTAGACCAAATCTTAAAAAACTCAATTTGATCTGATAACAAAACAAACTCACATTTATTATTATGTAAAGGGAAAGAAGTGTGCAGTAGAAATAAACCCCTGATGTGGGAACAAGCCCTCGAGTTAAATATGTAAAGGGAAAGAAGTGTGCAGTAGAAATAAACACCTGATGTGGGAACAAGCCCTCGAGTTAAATATGTAGTAGTAGGGATATGCCGATTGTAGACAAAATCTTAAATATGTAGTAGTAGGGATATGCCGATTGTAGACCAAATCTTAACAAACTCAATTTGATCTGATAACAAAACAAACTCACATTTATTATTATGTAAAGGGAAAGAAGTGTGCAGTAGAAATAAACACCTGATGTGGGAACAAGCCCTCGAGTTAAATATGTAAAGGGAAAGAAGTGTGCAGTAGAAATAAACACCTGATGTGGGAACAAGCCCTCGAGTTAAATATGTAGTAGTAGGGATATGCCGATTGTAGACCAAATCTTAAATATGTAGTAGTAGGGATATGCCGATTGTAGACCAAATCTTAAATATGTAGTAGTAGGGATATGCCGATTGTAGACCAAATCTTAGATATGTAGTAGTAGGGATATGCCGATTGTAGACCAAATCTTAAATATGTAGTAGTAGGGATATGCCGATTGTAGACCAAATCTTAAAAAACTCAATTTGATCTGATAACAAAACAAACTCACATTTATTATTATGTAAAGGGAAAGAAGTGTGCAGTAGAAATAAACACCTGATGTGGGAACAAGCCCTCGAGTTAAATATGTAAAGGGAAAGAAGTGTGCAGTAGAAATAAACACCTGATGTGGGAACAAGCCCTCGAGTTAAATATGTAGTAGTAGGGATATGCCGATTGTAGACCAAATCTTAAATATGTAGTAGTAGGGATATGCCGATTGTAGACCAAATCTTAAATATGTAGTAGTAGTAGGGATATGCCGATTGTAGACCAAATCTTAAATATGTAGTAGTAGGGATATGCCGATTGTAGACCAAATCTTAAATATGTAGTAGTAGGGATATGCCGATTGTAGACCAAATCTTAAATATGTAGTAGTAGGGATATGCCGATTGTAGACCAAATCTTAAATATGTAGTAGTAGGGATATGCCGATTGTAGACCAAATCTTAAATATGTAGTAGTAGTAGGGATATGCCGATTGTAGACCAAATCTTAAATATGTAGTAGTAGGGATATGCCGATTGTAGACCAAATCTTAAATATGTAGTAGTAGGGATATGCCGATTGTAGACCAAATCTTAAATATGTAGTAGTAGTAGGGATATGCCGATTGTAGACCAAATCTTAAATATGTAGTAGTAGTAGTAGGGATATGCCGATTGTAGACCAAATCTTAAATATGTAGTAGTAGGGATTTGCCGATTGTAGACCAAATCTTAAATATGTAGTAGTAGGGATATGCCGATTGTAGACCAAATCTTAAATATGTAGTAGTAGGGATATGCCGATTGTAGACCAAATCTTAAATATGTAGTAGTAGGGATATGCCGATTGTAGACCAAATCTTAAATATGTAGTAGTAGGGATATGCCGATTGTAGACCAAATCTTAAATATGTAGTAGTAGGGATATGCCGATTGTAGACCAAATCTTAAATATGTAGTAGTATGGATATGCCGATGGAAGACCAAATCTTAAATATGTAGTAGTAGGGATATGCCGATTGTAGACCAAATCTTAAATATGTAGTAGTAGTGATATGCCGATTGTAGACCAAATCTTAAATATGTAGTAGTAGGGATATGCCGATTGTAGACCAAATCTTAAATATGTAGTAGTAGTAGGGATATGCCGATTGTAGACCAAATCTTAAATATGTAGTAGTAGGGATATGCCGATTGTAGACCAAATCTTAGATATGTAGTAGTAGGGATATGCCGATTGTAGACCAAATCTTAAATATGTAGTAGTAGGGATATGCCGATTGTAGACCAAATCTTAAATATGTAGTAGTAGGGATATGCCGATTGTAGACCAAATCTTAAATATGTAGTAGTAGGGATATGCCGATTGTAGACCAAATCTTAAATATGTAGTAGTATTGATATGCCGATTGTTGACCAAATCTTAAATATGTAGTAGTAGGGATATGCCGATTGTAGACCAAATCTTAAATATGTAGTAGTAGGGATATGCCGATTGTATACCAAATCTGAAATATGTAGTAGTAGGGATATGCCGATTGTAGACCAAATCTTAAATATGTAGTAGTAGGGATATGCCGATTGTAGACCAAATCTTAAAAAACTCAATTTGATCTGATAACAAAACAAACTCACATTTATTATTATGTAAAGGGAAAGAAGTGTGCAGTAGAAATAAACACCTGATGTGGGAACAAGCCCTCGAGTTAAATATGTAAAGGGAAAGAAGTGTGCAGTAGAAATAAACACCTGATGTGGGAACAAGCCCTCGAGTTAAATATGTAGTAGTAGGGATATGCCGATTGTAGACCAAATCTTAAATATGTAGTAGTAGGGATATGCCGATTGTAGACCAAATCTTAAATATGTAGTAGTAGGGATATGCCGATTGTAGACCAAATCTTAAATATGTAGTAGTAGGGATATGCCGATTGTAGACCAAATCTTAAATATGTAGTAGTAGGGATATGCCGATTGTATACCAAATCTTAAATATGTAGTAGTAGGGATATGCCGATTGTAGACCAAATCTTAAAAAACTCAATTTGATCTGATAACAAAACAAACTTACATTTATTATTATGTAAAGGGAAAGAAGTGTGCAGTAGAAATAAACACCTGATGTGGGAACAAGCCCTCGAGTTAAATATGTAGTAGTAGGGATATGCCGATTGTAGACCAAATCTTAAATATGTAGTAGTAGGGATATGCCGATTGTAGACCAAATCTTAAATATGTAGTAGTAGGGATATGCCGATTGTAGACCAAATCTTAAATATGTAGTAGTAGGGATATGCCGATTGTAGACCAAATCTTAAAAAACTCAATTTGATCTGATAACAAAACAAACTCACATTTATTATTATGTAAAGGGAAAGAAGTGTGCAGTAGAAATAAACCCCTGATGTGGGAACAAGCCCTCGAGTTAAATATGTAAAGGGAAAGAAGTGTGCAGTAGAAATAAACACCTGATGTGGGAACAAGCCCTCGAGTTAAATATGTAGTAGTAGGGATATGCCGATTGTAGACAAAATCTTAAATATGTAGTAGTAGGGATATGCCGATTGTAGACCAAATCTTAACAAACTCAATTTGATCTGATAACAAAACAAACTCACATTTATTATTATGTAAAGGGAAAGAAGTGTGCAGTAGAAATAAACACCTGATGTGGGAACAAGCCCTCGAGTTAAATATGTAAAGGGAAAGAAGTGTGCAGTAGAAATAAACACCTGATGTGGGAACAAGCCCTCGAGTTAAATATGTAGTAGTAGGGATATGCCGATTGTAGACCAAATCTTAAATATGTAGTAGTAGGGATATGCCGATTGTAGACCAAATCTTAAATATGTAGTAGTAGGGATATGCCGATTGTATACCAAATCTTAGATATGTAGTAGTAGGGATATGCCGATTGTAGACCAAATCTTAAATATGTAGTAGTAGGGATATGCCGATTGTAGACCAAATCTTAAAAAACTCAATTTGATCTGATAACAAAACAAACTCACATTTATTATTATGTAAAGGGAAAGAAGTGTGCAGTAGAAATAAACACCTGATGTGGGAACAAGCCCTCGAGTTAAATATGTAAAGGGAAAGAAGTGTGCAGTAGAAATAAACACCTGATGTGGGAACAAGCCCTCGAGTTAAATATGTAGTAGTAGGGATATGCCGATTGTAGACCAAATCTTAAATATGTAGTAGTAGTAGGGATATGCCGATTGTAGACCAAATCTTAAATATGTAGTAGTAGTAGGGATATGCCGATTGTAGACCAAATCTTAAATATGTAGTAGTAGGGATATGCCGATTGTAGACCAAATCTTAGATATGTAGTAGTAGGGATATGCCGATTGTAGACCAAATCTTAAATATGTAGTAGTAGGGATATGCCGATTGTAGACCAAATCTTAAATATGTAGTAGTAGGGATATGCCGATTGTAGACCAAATCTTAGATATGTAGTAGTAGGGATATGCCGATTGTAGACCAAATCTTAAATATGTAGTAGTAGGGATATGCCGATTGTAGACCAAATCTTAAATATGTTGTAGTAGGGATATGCCGATTGTAGACCAAATCTTAAATATGTAGTAGTAGGGATATGCCGATTGTTGACCAAATCTTAAATATGTAGTAGTAGGGATATGCCGATTGTAGACCAAATCTTAAATATGTAGTAGTAGGGATATGCCGATTGTAGACCAAATCTTAAATATGTAGTAGTAGGGATATGCCGATTGTAGACCAAATCTTAAATATGTAGTAGTAGGGATATGCCGATTGTAGACCAAATCTTAAATATGTAGTAGTAGGGATATGCCGATTGTAGACCAAATCTTAAATATGTAGTAGTAGGGATATGCCGATTGTATACCAAATCTTAAATATGTAGTAGTAGGGATATGCCGATTGTAGACCAAATCTTAAAAAACTCAATTTGATCTGATAACAAAACAAACTCACATTTATTATTATGTAAAGGGAAAGAAGTGTGCAGTAGAAATAAACACCTGATGTGGGAACAAGCCCTCGAGTTAAATATGTAGTAGTAGGGATATGCCGATTGTAGACCAAATCTTAAATATGTAGTAGTAGGGATATGCCGATTGTAGACCAAATCTTAAATATGTAGTAGTAGGGATATGCCGATTGTAGACCAAATCTTAAATATGTAGTAGTAGGGATATGCCGATTGTAGACCAAATCTTAAATATGTAGTAATAGGGATATGCCGATTGTAGACCAAATCTTAAATATGTAGTAGTAGGGATATGCCGATTGTAGACCAAATCTTAAATATGTAGTAGTAGGGATATGCCGATTGTAGACCAAATCTTAAATATGTAGTAGTAGGGATATGCCGATTGTAGACCAAATCTTAAATATGTAGTAGTAGGGATATGCCGATTGTAGACCAAATCTTAAATATGTAGTAGTAGGGATATGCCGATGGAAGACCAAATCTTAAATATGTAGTAGTAGGGATATGCCGATTGTAGACCAAATCTTAAATATGTAGTAGTAGTGATATGCCGATTGTAGACCAAATCTTAAATATGTAGTAGTAGGGATATGCCGATTGTATACCAAATCTTAAATATGTAGTAGTAGGGATATGCCGATTGTAGACCAAATCTTAAATATGTAGTAGTAGGGATATGCCGATTGTAGACCAAATCTTAAAAAACTCAATTTGATCTGATAACAAAACAAACTCACATTTATTATTATGTAAAGGGAAAGAAGTGTGCAGTAGAAATAAACACCTGATGTGGGAACAAGCCCTCGAGTTAAATATGTAAAGGGAAAGAAGTGTGCAGTAGAAATAAACACCTGATGTGGGAACAAGCCCTCGAGTTAAATATGTAGTAGTAGGAATATGCCGATTGTAGACCAAATCTTAAATATGTAGTAGTAGGGATATGCCGATTGTAGACCAAATCTTAAATATGTAGTAGTAGGGATATGCCGATTGTAGACCAAATCTTAAATATGTAGTAGTAGGGATATGCCGATTGTAGACCAAATCTTAAATATGTAGTAGTAGGGATATGCCGATTGTATACCAAATCTTAAATATGTAGTAGTAGGGATATGCCGATTGTAGACCAAATCTTAAAAAACTCAATTTGATCTGATAACAAAACAAACTCACATTTATTATTATGTAAAGGGAAAGAAGTGTGCAGTAGAAATAAACACCTGATGTGGGAACAAGCCCTCGAGTTAAATATGTAGTAGTAGGGATATGCCGATTGTAGACCAAATCTTAAATATGTAGTAGTAGGGATATGCCGATTGTAGACCAAATCTTAAATATGTAGTAGTAGGGATATGCCGATTGTAGACCAAATCTTAAATATGTAGTAGTAGGGATATGCCGATTGTAGACTAAATCTTAAAAAACTCAATTTGATCTGATAACAAAACAAACTCACATGTATTATTATGTAAAGGGAAAGAAGTGTGCAGTAGAAATAAACCCCTGATGTGGGAACAAGCCCTCGAGTTAAATATGTAAAGGGAAAGAAGTGTGCAGTAGAAATAAACACCTGATGTGGGAACAAGCCCTCGAGTTAAATATGTAGTAGTAGGGATATGCCGATTGTAGACAAAATCTTAAATATGTAGTAGTAGGGATATGCCGATTGTAGACCAAATCTTAACAAACTCAATTTGATCTGATAACAAAACAAACTCACATTTATTATTATGTAAAGGGAAAGAAGTGTGCAGTAGAAATAAACACCTGATGTGGGAACACGCCCTCGAGTTAAATATGTAAAGGGAAAGAAGTGTGCAGTAGAAATAAACACCTGATGTGGGAACAAGCCCTCGAGTTAAATATGTAGTAGTAGGGATATGCCGATTGTAGACCAAATCTTAAATATGTAGTAGTAGGGATATGCCGATTGTAGACCAAATCTTAAATATGTAGTAGTAGGGATATGCCGATTGTAGACCAAATCTTAGATATGTAGTAGTAGGGATATGCCGATTGTAGACCAAATCTTAAATATGTAGTAGTAGGGATATGCCGATTGTAGACCAAATCTTAAAAAACTCAATTTGATCTGATAACAAAACAAACTCACATTTATTATTATGTAAAGGGAAAGAAGTGTGCAGTAGAAATAAACACCTGATGTGGGAACAAGCCCTCGAGTTAAATATGTAAAGGGAAAGAAGTGTGCAGTAGAAATAAACACCTGATGTGGGAACAAGCCCTCGAGTTAAATATGTAGTAGTAGGGATATGCCGATTGTAGACCAAATCTTAAATATGTAGTAGTAGGGATATGCCGATTGTAGACCAAATCTTAAATATGTAGTAGTAGTAGGGATATGCCGATTGTAGACCAAATCTTAAATATGTAGTAGTAGGGATATGCCGATTGTAGACCAAATCTTAAATATGTAGTAGTAGGGATATGCCGATTGTAGACCAAATCTTAAATATGTAGTAGTAGGGATATGCCGATTGTAGACCAAATCTTAAATATGTAGTAGTAGGGATATGCCGATTGTAGACCAAATCTTAAATATGTAGTAGTAGTAGGGATATGCCGATTGTAGACCAAATCTTAAATATGTAGTAGTAGGGATATGCCGATTGTAGACCAAATCTTAAATATGTAGTAGTAGGGATATGCCGATTGTAGACCAAATCTTAAATATGTAGTAGTAGTAGGGATATGCCGATTGTAGACCAAATCTTAAATATGTAGTAGTAGTAGGGATTTGCCGATTGTAGACCAAATCTTAAATATGTAGTAGTAGGGATATGCCGATTGTAGACCAAATCTTAAATATGTAGTAGTAGGGATATGCCGATTGTAGACCAAATCTTAAATATGTAGTAGTAGGGATATGCCGATTGTAGACCAAATCTTAAATATGTAGTAGTAGGGATATGCCGATTGTAGACCAAATCTTAAATATATAGTAGTAGGGATATGCCGATTGTAGACCAAATCTTAAATATGTAGTAGTAGGGATATGCCGATTGTAGACCAAATCTTAAATATGTAGTAGTATGGATATGCCGATGGAAGACCAAATCTTAAATATGTAGTAGTAGGGATATGCCGATTGTAGACCAAATCTTAAATATGTAGTAGTAGGGATATGCCGATTGTAGACCAAATCTTAAATATGTAGTAGTAGGGATATGCCGATTGTAGACCAAATCTTAAATATGTAGTAGTAGGGATATGCCGATTGTATACCAAATCTTAAATATGTAGTAGTAGGGATATGCCGATTGTAGACCAAATCTTAAATATGTAGTAGTAGTAGGGATATGCCGATTGTAGACCAAATCTTAAATATGTAGTAGTAGGGATATGCCGATTGTAGACCAAATCTTAAATATGTAGTAGTAGGGATATGCCGATTGTAGACCAAATCTTAAATATGTAGTAGTAGTAGGGATATGCCGATTGTAGACCAAATCTTAAATATGTAGTAGTAGGGATATGCCGATTGTAGACCAAATCTTAAATATGTAGTAGTAGTAGGGATATGCCGATTGTAGACCAAATCTTAAATATGTAGTAGTAGGGATATGCCGATTGTAGACCAAATCTTAAATATGTAGTAGTAGGGATATGCCGATTGTAGACCAAATCTTAAATATGTAGTCGTAGGGATATGCCGATTGTAGACCAAATCTTAAATATGTAGTAGTAGGGATATGCCGATTGTAGACCAAATCTTAAATATGTAGTAGTAGGGATATGCCGATTGTAGACCAAATCTTAAATATGTAGTGGTAGGGATATGCCGATTGTAGACCAAATCTTAAATATGTAGTAGTAGGGATATGCCGATTTTAGACCAAGTCTTAAATATGTAGTAGTAGGGATATGCCAATTGTATACCAAATCTTAAATATGTAGTAGTAGGGATATGCCGATTGTAGACCAAATCTTAAATATGTAGTAGTAGGGATATGCCGATTGTAGACCAAATCTTAAATATGTAGTAGTAGGGATATGCCGATTGTAGACCAAATCTTAAATATGTAGTAGTAGGGATATGCCGATTGTAGACCAAATCTTAAATATGTAGTAGTAGGGATATGCCGATTGTAGACCAAATCTTAAATATGTAGTAGTAGGGATATGCCGATTGTAGACCAAATCTTAAATATGTAGTAGTAGGGATATGCCGATTGTAGACCAAATCTTAAATATGTAGTAGTAGGGATATGCCGATTGTAGACCAAATCTTAAATATGTAGTAGTAGGGATATGCCGATTGTAGACCAAATCTTAATTATGTAGTAGTAGGGATATGCCGATTGTAGACCAAATCTTAAATATGTAGTAGTAGGGATATGCCGATTGTAGACCAAATCTTAAATATGTAGTAGTAGGGATATGCCGATTGTAGACCAAATCTTAAATATGTAGTTGTAGGGATATGCCCATTGTAGACCAAATCTTAAATATGTAGTAGTAAGGATATGCCGATTGTAGACCAAATCTTAAATATGTAGTAGTAGGGATATGCCGATTGTAGACCAAATCTTAAATATGTAGTAGTAGGGATATGCCGATTGTAGACCAAATCTTAAATATGTAGTAGTAGGGATATGCCGATTGTAGACCAAATCTTAAATATGTAGTAGTAGGGATATGCCGATTGTAGACCAAATCTTAAATATGTAGTAGTAGGGATATGCCGATTGTAGACCAAATCTTAAATATGTAGTAGTAGGGATATGCCGATTGTAGACCAAATCTTAAATATGTAGTAGTAGGTATATGCCGATTGTAGACCAAATCTTAAATATGTAGTAGTAGGGATATGCCGATTGTAGACCAAATCTTAAATATGTAGTAGTAGGGATATGCCGACTGTAGACCAAATCTTAAATATGTAGTAGTAGGGATATGCCGATTGTAGACCAAATCTTAAATATGTAGTAGTAGGGATATGCCGATTGTAGACCAAATCTTAAATATGTAGTAGTAGGGATATGCCGATTGTATACCAAATCTTAAATATGTAGTAGTAGGGATATGCCGATTGTAGACCAAATCTTAAATATGTAGTAGTAGTAGGGATATGCCGATTGTAGACCAAATCTTAAATATGTAGTAGTAGGGATATGCCGATTGTAGACCAAATCTTAAATATGTAGTAGTAGGGATATGCCGATTGTAGACCAAATCTTAAATATGTAGTAGTAGTAGGGATATGCCGATTGTAGACCAAATCTTAAATATGTAGTAGTAGGGATATGCCGATTGTAGACCAAATCTTAAATATGTAGTAGTAGTAGGGATATGCCGATTGTAGACCAAATCTTAAATATGTAGTAGTAGGGATATGCCGATTGTAGACCAAATCTTAAATATGTAGTAGTAGGGATATGCCGATTGTAGACCAAATCTTAAATATGTAGTAGTAGGGATATGCCGATTGTAGACCAAATCTTAAATATGTAGTAGTAGGGATATGCCGATTGTATACCAAATCTTAAATATGTAGTAGTAGGGATATGCCGATTGTAGACCAAATCTTAAATATGTAGTAGTAGGGATATGCCGATTGTAGACCAAATCTTAAATATGTAGTAGTAGGGATATGCCGATTGTAGACCAAATCTTAAATATGTAGTAGTAGGGATATGCCGATTGTAGACCAAATCTTAAATATGTAGTAGTAGGGATATGCCGATTGTAGACCAAATCTTAAATATGTAGTAGTAGGGATATGCCGATTGTAGACCAAATCTTAAATATGTAGTAGTAGGGATATGCCGATTGTAGACCAAATCTTAAATATGTAGTAGTAGGGATATGCCGATTGTAGACCAAATCTTAAATATGTAGTAGTAGGGATATGCCGATTGTAGACCAAATCTTAAAAAACTCAATTTGATCTGATAACAAAACAAACTCACATTTATTATTATGTAAAGGGAAAGAAGTGTGCAGTAGAAATAAACACCTGATGTGGGAACAAGCCCTCGAGTTAAATATGTAGTAGTAGGGATATGCCGATTGTAGACCAAATCTTAAATATGTAGTAGTAGGGATATGCCGATTGTAGACCAAATCTTAAATATGTAGTAGTAGGGATATGCCGATTGTAGACCAAATCTTAAATATGTAGTAGTAGGGATATGCCGATTGTTTACCAAATCTTAAATATGTAGTAGTAGGGATATGCCGATTGTAGACCAAATCTTAAATATGTAGTAGTAGGGATATGCCGATTGTAGACCAAATCTTAAATATGTAGTAGTAGGGATATGCCGATTGTAGTCCAAATCTTAAATATGTAGTAGTAGGGATATGCCGATTGTAGACCAAATCTTAAATATGTAGTAGTAGGGATATGCCGATTGTAGACCAAATCTTAAATATGTAGTAGTAGGGATATGCCGATTGTAGACCAAATCTTAAATATGTAGTAGTAGGGATATGCCGATTGTAGACCAAATCTTAAATATGTAGTAGTAGGGATATGCCGATTGTAGACCAAATCATATGTAGTAGTAGGGATATGCCGATTGTAGACCAAATCTTAAATATGTAGTAGTAGGGATATGCCGATTGTAGACCAAATCTTAAATATGTAGTAGTAGGGATATGCCGATTGTAGACCAAATCTTAAATATGCAGTAGTAGGGATATGCCGATGGTAGACCAAATCTTAAATATGTAGTAGTAGGGATATGCCGATTGTAGACCAAATCTTAAATATGTAGTAGTAGGGATATGCCGATTGTAGACCAAATCTTAAATATGTAGTAGTAGGGATATGCCGATTGTAGACCAAATCTTAAATATGTAGTAGTAGGGATATGCCGATTGTAGACCAAATCTTAAATATGTAGTAGTAGGGATATGCCGATTGTAGACCAAATCTTAAATATGTAGTAGTAGGGATATGCCGATTGTAGACCAAACCTTAAATATGTAGTAGTAGGGATATGCCGATTGTAGACCAAATCTTAAATATGTAGTAGTAGGGATATGCCGATTGTAGACCAAATCTTAAATATGTAGTAGTAGGGATATGCCGATTGTAGACCAAATCTTAAATATGTAGTAGTAGGGATATGCCGATTGTAGACCAAATCTTAAATATGTAGTAGTAGGGATATGCCGATTGTAGTCCAAATCTTAAATATGTAGTAGTAGTAGGGATATGCCGATTGTAGACCAAATCTTAAAAAACTCAATTTGATCTGATAACAAAACAAACTCACATTTATTATTATGTAAAGGGAAAGAAGTGTGCAGTAGAAATAAACACCTGATGTGGGAACAAGCCCTCGAGTTAAATATGTCAAGGGAAATAAGTGTGCAGTAGAAATAAACACCTGATGTGGGAACAAGCCCTCGAGTTAAATATGTAGTAGTAGGGATACGCCGATTGTATACCAAATCTTAAAAAACTCAATTTGATCTGATAACAAAACAAACTCACATTTATTATTATGTAAAGGGAAAGAAGTGTGCAGTAGAAATAAACACCTGATGTGGGAACAAGCCCTCGAGTTAAATATGTAAAGGGAAAGAAGTGTGCAGTAGAAATAAACACCTGATGTGGGAACAAGCCCTCGAGTTAAATATGTAGTAGTAGGGATATGCCGATTGTAGACCAAATCTTAAATATGTAGTAGTAGGGATATGCCGATTGTAGGCCAAATCTTAAATATGTAGTAGTAGGGATATGCCGATTGTAGACCAAATCTTAAATATGTAGTAGTAGGGATATGCCGATTGTAGACCAAATCTTAAATATGTAGTAGTAGGGATATGCCGATTGTAGACCAAACCTTACATATGTAGTAGTAGGGATATGCCGATTGTAGACCAAATCTTAAATATGTAGTAGTAGGGATATGCCGATTGTAGACCAAATCTTAAATATGTAGTAGTAGGGATATGCCGATTGTAGACCAAATCTTAAATATGTAGTAGTAGGGATATGCCGATTGTAGACCAAATCTTAAATATGTAGTAGTAGGGATATGCCGATTGTAGTCCAAATCTTAAATATGTAGTAGTAGGGATATGCCGATTGTAGACCAAATCTTAAAAAACTCAATTTGATCTGATAACAAAACAAACTCACATTTATTATTATGTAAAGGGAAAGAAGTGTGCAGTAGAAATAAACACCTGATGTGGGAACAAGCCCTCGAGTTAAATATGTCAAGGGAAATAAGTGTGCAGTAGAAATAAACACCTGAT
Organism: Crossaster papposus; assembly: GCA_037893245.1. Classification (NCBI taxonomy): domain Eukaryota; kingdom Metazoa; phylum Echinodermata; class Asteroidea; order Velatida; family Solasteridae; genus Crossaster; species Crossaster papposus. The sequence goes on from JBAIAA010001301.1 coordinate 26,901, forward strand.
GTGGGAACAAGCCCTCGAGTTAAATATGTAGTAGTAGGGATATGCCGATTGTAGACCAAATCTTAAATATGTAGTAGTAGGGATATGCCGATTGTAGGCCAAATCTTAAATATGTAGTAGTAGGGATATGCCGATTGTAGACCAAATCTTAAATATGTAGTAGTAGGGATATGCCGATTGTAGACCAAATCTTAAATATGTAGTAGTAGTAGGGATATGCCGATTGTAGACCAAATCTTAAATATGTAGTAGTAGGGATATGCCGATTGTAGACCAAATCTTAAATATGTAGTAGTAGGGATATGCCGATTGTAGACCAAATCTTAAATATGTAGTAGTAGGGATATGCCGATTGTAGACCAAATCTTAAATATGTAGTAGTAGGGATATGCCGATTGTAGACCAAATCTTAAATATGTAGTAGTAGGGATATGCCGATTGTAGACCAAATCTTAAATATGTAGTAGTAGGGATATGCCGATTGTAGACCAAATCTTAAATATGTAGTAGTAGGGATATGCCGATTGTAGACCAAATCTTAAATATGTAGTAGTAGGGATATGCCGATTGTAGACCAAACCTTACATATGTAGTAGTAGGGATATGCCGATTGTAGACCAAATCTTAAATATGTAGTAGTAGGGATATGCCGATTGTAGACCAAATCTTAAATATGTAGTAGTAGTAGGGATATGCCGATTGTAGACCAAATCTTAAATATGTAGTAGTAGGGATATGCCGATTGTAGACCAAATCTTAAATATGTAGTAGTAGTAGGGATATGCCGATTGTAGACCAAATCTTAAATATGTAGTAGTAGGGATATGCCGATTGTAGACCAAATCTTAAATATGTAGTAGTAGAGATATGCCGATTGTAGACCAAATATTATATATGTAGTAGTAGGGATATGCCGATTGTAGACCAAATCTTAAAAAACTCAATTTGATCTGATAACAAAACAAACTCACATTTATTATTATGTAAAGGGAAAGAAGTGTGCAGTAGAAATAAACACCTGATGTGGGAACAAGCCCTCGAGTTAAATATGTAAAGGGAAATAAGTGTGCAGTAGAAATAAACACCTGATGTGGGAACAAGCCCTCGAGTTAAATATGTAGTAGTAGGGATACGCCGATTGTATACCAAATCTTAAAAAACTCAATTTGATCTGATAACAAAACTAACTCACATTTATTATTATGTAAAGGGGAAGAAGTGTGCAGTAGAAATAAACACCTGATGTGGGAACAAGCCCTCGAGTTAAATATGTAGTAGTAGGGATATGCCGATTGTATACCAAATCTTAAATATGTAGTAGTAGGGATATGCCGATTGTAGACCAAATCTTAAATATGTAGTAGTAGTAGGGATATGCCGATTGTAGACCAAATCTTAAATATGTAGTAGTAGGGATATGCCGATTGTAGACCAAATCTTAAATATGTAGTAGTAGGGATATGCCGATTGTAGACCAAACCTTAAATATGTAGTAGTAGGGATATGCCGATTGTAGACCAAATCTTAAATATGTAGTAGTAGGGATATGCCGATTGTAGACCAAATCTTAAATATGTAGTAGTAGGGATATGCCGATTGTAGACCAAATCTTAAATATGTAGTAGTAGGGATATGCCGATTGTAGACCAAATCTTAAATATGTAGTAGTAGGGATATGCCGATTGTTTACCAAATCTTAAATATGTAGTAGTAGGGATATGCCGATTGTAGACCAAATCTTAAATATGTAGTAGTAGGGATATGCCGATTATAGACCAAATCTTAAATATGTAGTAGTAGGGATATGCCGATTGTAGACCAAATCTTAAATATGTAGTAGTAGGGATATGCCGATTGTAGACCAAATCTTAAATATGTAGTAGTAGGGATATGCCGATTGTAGTCCAAATCTTAAATATGTAGTAGTAGGGATATGCCGATTGTAGACCAAATCTTAAAAAACTCAATTTGATCTGATAACAAAACAAACTCACATTTATTATTATGTAAAGGGAAAGAAGTGTGCAGTAGAAATAAACACCTGATGTGGGAACAAGCCCTCGAGTTAAATATGTCAAGGGAAATAAGTGTGCAGTAGAAATAAACACCTGATGTGGGAACAAGCCCTCGAGTTAAATATGTAGTAGTAGGGATATGCCGATTGTAGACCAAATCTTAAATATGTAGTAGTAGGGATATGCCGATTGTAGGCCAAATCTTAAATATGTAGTAGTAGGGATATGCCGATTGTAGACCAAATCTTAAATATGTAGTAGTAGGGATATGCCGATTGTAGACCAAATCTTAAATATGTAGTAGTAGTAGGGATATGCCGATTGTAGACCAAATCTTAAATATGTAGTAGTAGGGATATGCCGATTGTAGACCAAATCTTAAATATGTAGTAGTAGGGATATGCCGATTGTAGACCAAATCTTAAATATGTAGTAGTAGGGATATGCCGATTGTAGACCAAATCTTAAATATGTAGTAGTAGGGATATGCCGATTGTAGACCAAATCTTAAATATGTAGTAGTAGGGATATGCCGATTGTAGACCAAATCTTAAATATGTAGTAGTAGGGATATGCCGATTGTAGACCAAATCTTAAATATGTAGTAGTAGTAGGGATATGCCGATTGTAGACCAAATCTTAAATATGTAGTAGTAGGGATATGCCGATTGTAGACCAAATCTTAAATATGTAGTAGTAGGGATATGCCGATTGTAGACCAAATATTATATATGTAGTAGTAGGGATATGCCGATTGTAGACCAAATCTTAAAAAACTCAATTTGATCTGATAACAAAACAAACTCACATTTATTATTATGTAAAGGGAAAGAAGTGTGCAGTAGAAATAAACACCTGATGTGGGAACAAGCCCTCGAGTTAAATATGTAAAGGGAAATAAGTGTGCAGTAGAAATAAACACCTGATGTGGGAACAAGCCCTCGAGTTAAATATGTAGTAGTAGGGATACGCCGATTGCATACCAAATCTTAAAAAACTCAATTTGATCTGATAACAAAACTAACTCACATTTATTATTATGTAAAGGGGAAGAAGTGTGCAGTAGAAATAAACACCTGATGTGGGAACAAGCCCTCGAGTTAAATATGTAGTAGTAGGGATATGCCGATTGTATACCAAATCTTAAATATGTAGTAGTAGGGATATGCCGATTGTAGACCAAATCTTAAATATGTAGTAGTAGTAGGGATATGCCGATTGTAGACCAAATCTTAAATATGTAGTAGTAGGGATATGCCGATTGTAGACCAAATCTTAAATATGTAGTAGTAGGGATATGCCGATTGTAGACCAAACCTTAAATATGTAGTAGTAGGGATATGCCGATTGTAGACCAAATCTTAAATATGTAGTAGTAGGGATATGCCGATTGTAGACCAAATCTTAAATATGTAGTAGTAGGGATATGCCGATTGTAGACCAAATCTTAAATATGTAGTAGTAGGGATATGCCGATTGTAGACCAAATCTTAAATATGTAGTAGTAGGGATATGCCGATTGTTTACCAAATCTTAAATATGTAGTAGTAGGGATATGCCGATTGTAGACCAAATCTTAAATATGTAGTAGTAGGGATATGCCGATTATAGACCAAATCTTAAATATGTAGTAGTAGGGATATGCCGATTGTAGTCCAAATCTTAAATATGTAGTAGTAGGGATATGCCGATTGTAGACCAAATCTTAAATATGTAGTAGTAGGGATATGCCGATTGTAGACCAAATCTTAAATATGTAGTAGTAGGGATATGCCGATTGTAGACCAAATCTTAAATATGTAGTAGTAGGGATATGCCGATTGTAGACCAAATCTTAAATATGTAGTAGTAGGGATATGCCGATTGTAGACCAAATCATATGTAGTAGTAGGGATATGCCGATTGTAGACCAAATCTTAAATATGTAGTAGTAGGGATATGCCGATTGTAGACCAAATCTTAAATATGTAGTAGTAGGGATATGCCGATTGTAGACCAAATCTTAAATATGTAGTAGTAGGGATATGCCGATTGTAGACCAAATCTTAAATATGTAGTAGTAGGGATATGCCGATTGTAGACCAAATCTTAAATATGTAGTAGTAGGGATATGCCGATTGTAGACCAAATCTTAAATATGTAGTAGTAGGGATATGCCGATTGTAGACCAAATCTTAAATATGTAGTAGTAGGGATATGCCGATTGTAGACCAAATCTTAAATATGTAGTAGTAGGGATATGCCGATTGTTTACCAAATCTTAAATATGTAGTAGTAGGGATATGCCGATTGTAGACCAAATCTTAAATATGTAGTAGTAGGGATATGCCGATTATAGACCAAATCTTAAATATGTAGTAGTAGGGATATGCCGATTGTAGTCCAAATCTTAAATATGTAGTAGTAGGGATATGCCGATTGTAGACCAAATCTTAAATATGTAGTAGTAGGGATATGCCGATTGTAGACCAAATCTTAAATATGTAGTAGTAGGGATATGCCGATTGTAGACCAAATCTTAAATATGTAGTAGTAGGGATATGCCGATTGTAGACCAAATCTTAAATATGTAGTAGTAGGGATATGACGATTGTAGACCAAATCATATGTAGTAGTAGGGATATGCCGATTGTAGACCAAATCTTAAATATGTAGTACTAGGGATATGCCGATTGTAGACCAAATCTTAAATATGTAGTAGTAGGGATATGCCGATTGTAGACCAAATCTTAAATATGTAGTAGTAGGGATATGCCGATTGTAGACCAAATCTTAAATATGTAGTAGTAGGGATATGCCGATTGTAGACCAAATCTTAAATATGTAGTAGTAGGGATATGCCGATTGTAGACCAAATCTTAAATATGTAGTAGTAGGGATATGCCGATTGTAGACCAAATCTTAAATATGTAGTAGTAGGGATATGCCGACTGTAGACCAAATCTTAAATATGTAGTAGTAGGGATATGCCAATTGTAGACCAAATCTTAAATATGTAGTAGTAGGGATATGCCGATTGTAGACCAAATCTTAAATATGTAGTAGTAGGGATATGCCGATTGTAGACCAAATCTTAAATATGTAGTAGTAGGGATATGCCGATTGTAGACCAAATCTTAAATATGTAGTAGTAGGGATATGCCGATTGTTTACCAAATCTTAAATATGTAGTAGTAGGGATATGCCGATTGTAGACCAAATCTTAAATATGTAGTAGTAGGGATATGCCGATTATAGACCAAATCTTAAATATGTAGTAGTAGGGATATGCCGATTGTAGTCCAAATCTTAAATATGTAGTAGTAGGGATATGCCGATTGTAGACCAAATCTTAAATATGTAGTAGTAGGGATATGCCGATTGTAGACCAAACCTTAAATATGTAGTAGTAGGGATATGCCGATTGTAGACCAAATCTTAAATATGTAGTAGTAGGGATATGCCGATTGTAGACCAAATCTTAAATATGTAGTAGTAGGGATATGCCGATTGTAGACCAAATCTTAAATATGTAGTAGTAGGGATATGCCGATTGTAGACCAAATCTTAAATATGTAGTAGTAGGGATATGCCGATTGTTTACCAAATCTTAAATATGTAGTAGTAGGGATATGCCGATTGTAGACCAAATCTTAAATATGTAGTAGTAGGGATATGCCGATTATAGACCAAATCTTAAATATGTAGTAGTAGGGATATGCCGATTGTAGTCCAAATCTTAAATATGTAGTAGTAGGGATATGCCGATTGTAGACCAAATCTTAAATATGTAGTAGTAGGGATATGCCGATTGTAGACCAAATCTTAAATATGTAGTAGTAGGGATATGCCGATTGTAGACCAAATCTTAAATATGTAGTAGTAGGGATATGCCGATTGTAGACCAAATCTTAAATATGTAGTAGTAGGGATATGCCGATTGTAGACCAAATCATATGTAGTAGTAGGGATATGCCGATTGTAGACCAAATCTTAAATATGTAGTAGTAGGGATATGCCGATTGTAGACCAAATCTTAAATATGTAGTAGTAGGGATATGCCGATTGTAGACCAAATCTTAAATATGTAGTAGTAGGGATATGCCGATTGTAGACCAAATCTTAAATATGTAGTAGTAGGGATATGCCGATTGTAGACCAAATCTTAAATATGTAGTAGTAGGGATATGCCGATTGTAGACCAAATCTTAAATATGTAGTAGTAGGGATATGCCGATTGTAGACCAAATCTTAAATATGTAGTAGTAGGGATATGCCGATTGTAGACCAAATCTTAAATATGTAGTAGTAGGGATATGCCGATTGTTTACCAAATCTTAAATATGTAGTAGTAGGGATATGCCGATTGTAGACCAAATCTTAAATATGTAGTAGTAGGGATATGCCGATTATAGACCAAATCTTAAATATGTAGTAGTAGGGATATGCCGATTGTAGTCCAAATCTTAAATATGTAGTAGTAGGGATATGCCGATTGTAGACCAAATCTTAAATATGTAGTAGTAGGGATATGCCGATTGTAGACCAAATCTTAAATATGTAGTAGTAGGGATATGCCGATTGTAGACCAAATCTTAAATATGTAGTAGTAGGGATATGCCGATTGTAGACCAAATCTTAAATATGTAGTAGTAGGGATATGACGATTGTAGACCAAATCATATGTAGTAGTAGGGATATGCCGATTGTAGACCAAATCTTAAATATGTAGTACTAGGGATATGCCGATTGTAGACCAAATCTTAAATATGTAGTAGTAGGGATATGCCGATTGTAGACCAAATCTTAAATATGTAGTAGTAGGGATATGCCGATTGTAGACCAAATCTTAAATATGTAGTAGTAGGGATATGCCGATTGTAGACCAAATCTTAAATATGTAGTAGTAGGGATATGCCGATTGTAGACCAAATCTTAAATATGTAGTAGTAGGGATATGCCGATTGTAGACCAAATCTTAAATATGTAGTAGTAGGGATATGCCGACTGTAGACCAAATCTTAAATATGTAGTAGTAGGGATATGCCAATTGTAGACCAAATCTTAAATATGTAGTAGTAGGGATATGCCGATTGTAGACCAAATCTTAAATATGTAGTAGTAGGGATATGCCGATTGTAGACCAAATCTTAAATATGTAGTAGTAGGGATATGCCGATTGTAGACCAAATCTTAAATATGTAGTAGTAGGGATATGCCGATTGTTTACCAAATCTTAAATATGTAGTAGTAGGGATATGCCGATTGTAGACCAAATCTTAAATATGTAGTAGTAGGGATATGCCGATTATAGACCAAATCTTAAATATGTAGTAGTAGGGATATGCCGATTGTAGTCCAAATCTTAAATATGTAGTAGTAGGGATATGCCGATTGTAGACCAAATCTTAAATATGTAGTAGTAGGGATATGCCGATTGTAGACCAAATCTTAAATATGTAGTAGTAGGGATATGCCGATTGTAGACCAAATCTTAAATATGTAGTAGTAGGGATATGCCGATTGTAGACCAAATCTTAAATATGTAGTAGTAGGGATATGCCGATTGTAGACCAAATCTTAAATATGTAGTAGTAGGGATATGCCGATTGTAGACCAAATCTTAAATATGTAGTAGTAGGGATATGCCGATTGTAGACCAAATCTTAAATATGTAGTAGTAGGGATATGCCGATTGTAGACCAAATCTTAAATATGTAGTAGTAGGGATATGCCGATTGTAGACCAAATCTTAAATATGTAGTAGTAGGGATATGCCGACTGTAGACCAAATCTTAAATATGTAGTAGTAGGGATATGCCAATTGTAGACCAAATCTTAAATATGTAGTAGTAGGGATATGCCGATTGTAGACCAAATCTTAAATATGTAGTAGTAGGGATATGCCGATTGTAGACCAAATCTTAAATATGTAGTAGTAGGGATATGCCGATTGTAGACCAAATCTTAAATATGTAGTAGTAGGGATATGCCGATTGTAGACCAAATCTTAAATATGTAGTAGTAGGGATATGCCGATTGTAGTCCAAATCTTAAATATGTAGTAGTAGGGATATGCCGATTGTAGACCAAATCTTAAATATGTAGTAGTAGGGATATGCCGATTGTAGACCAAATCTTAAATATGTAGTAGTAGGGATATGCCGATTGTAGACCAAACCTTAAATATGTAGTAGTAGGGATATGCCGATTGTAGACCAAATCTTAAATATGTAGTAGTAGGGATATGCCGATTGTAGACCAAATCTTAAATATGTAGTAGTAGGGATATGCCGATTGTAGACCAAATCTTAAATATGTAGTAGTAGGGATATGCCGATTGTAGACCAAATCTTAAATATGTAGTAGTAGGGATATGCCGATTGTTTACCAAATCTTAAATATGTAGTAGTAGGGATATGCCGATTGTAGACCAAATCTTAAATATGTAGTAGTAGGGATATGCCGATTATAGACCAAATCTTAAATATGTAGTAGTAGGGATATGCCGATTGTAGTCCAAATCTTAAATATGTAGTAGTAGGGATATGCCGATTGTAGACCAAATCTTAAATATGTAGTAGTAGGGATATGCCGATGGTAGACCAAATCTTAAATATGTAGTAGTAGGGATATGCCGATTGTAGACCAAATCTTAAATATGTAGTAGTAGGGATATGCCGATTGTAGACCAAATCTTAAATATGTAGTAGTAGGGATATGCCGATTGTAGACCAAATCATATGTAGTAGTAGGGATATGCCGATTGTAGACCAAATCTTAAATATGTAGTAGTAGGGATATGCCGATTGTAGACCAAATCTTAAATATGTAGTAGTAGGGATATGCCGATTGTAGACCAAATCTTAAATATGTAGTAGTAGGGATATGCCGATTATAGACCAAATCTTAAATATGTAGTAGTAGGGATATGCCGATTGTAGTCCAAATCTTAAATATGTAGTAGTAGGGATATGCCGATTGTAGACCAAATCTTAAATATGTAGTAGTAGGGATATGCCGATTGTAGACCAAATCTTAAATATGTAGTAGTAGGGATATGCCGATTGTAGACCAAATCTTAAATATGTAGTAGTAGGGATATGCCGATTGTAGACCAAATCTTAAATATGTAGTAGTAGGGATATGCCGATTGTAGACCAAATCATATGTAGTAGTAGGGATATGCCGATTGTAGTCCAAATCTTAAATATGTAGTAGTAGGGATATGCCGATTGTAGACCAAATCTTAAATATGTAGTAGTAGGGATATGCCGATTGTAGACCAAATCTTAAATATGTAGTAGTAGGGATATGCCGATTGTAGACCAAATCTTAAATATGTAGTAGTAGGGATATGCCGATTGTAGACCAAATCTTAAATATGTAGTAGTAGGGATATGCCGATTGTAGACCAAATCATATGTAGTAGTAGGGATATGCCGATTGTAGACCAAATCTTAAATATGTAGTAGTAGGGATATGCCGATTGTAGACCAAATCTTAAATATGTAGTAGTAGGGATATGCCGATTGTAGACCAAATCTTAAATATGTAGTAGTAGGGATATGCCGATTGTAGACCAAATCTTAAATATGTAGTAGTAGGGATATGCCGATTGTAGACCAAATCTTAAATATGTAGTAGTAGGGATATGCCGATTGTAGACCAAATCTTAAATATGTAGTAGTAGGGATATGCCGATTGTAGACCAAATCTTAAATATGTAGTAGTAGGGATATGCCGATTGTAGACCAAATCTTAAATATGTAGTAGTAGGGATATGCCGATTGTTTACCAAATCTTAAATATGTAGTAGTAGGGATATGCCGATTGTAGACCAAATCTTAAATATGTAGTAGTAGGGATATGCCGATTATAGACCAAATCTTAAATATGTAGTAGTAGGGATATGCCGATTGTAGTCCAAATCTTAAATATGTAGTAGTAGGGATATGCCGATTGTAGACCAAATCTTAAATATGTAGTAGTAGGGATATGCCGATTGTAGACCAAATCTTAAATATGTAGTAGTAGGGATATGCCGATTGTAGACCAAATCTTAAATATGTAGTAGTAGGGATATGCCGATTGTAGACCAAATCTTAAATATGTAGTAGTAGGGATATGCCGATTGTAGACCAAATCTTAAATATGTAGTAGTAGGGATATGCCGATTGTAGACCAAATCTTAAATATGTAGTAGTAGGGATATGCCGACTGTAGACCAAATCTTAAATATGTAGTAGTAGGGATATGCCAATTGTAGACCAAATCTTAAATATGTAGTAGTAGGGATATGCCGATTGTAGACCAAATCTTAAATATGTAGTAGTAGGGATATGCCGATTGTAGACCAAATCTTAAATATGTAGTAGTAGGGATATGCCGATTGTAGACCAAATCTTAAATATGTAGTAGTAGGGATATGCCGATTGTAGACCAAATCTTAAATATGTAGTAGTAGGGATATGCCGATTGTAGTCCAAATCTTAAATATGTAGTAGTAGGGATATGCCGATTGTAGACCAAATCTTAAATATGTAGTAGTAGGGATATGCCGATTGTAGACCAAATCTTAAATATGTAGTAGTAGGGATATGCCGATTGTAGACCAAACCTTAAATATGTAGTAGTAGGGATATGCCGATTGTAGACCAAATCTTAAATATGTAGTAGTAGGGATATGCCGATTGTAGACCAAATCTTAAATATGTAGTAGTAGGGATATGCCGATTGTAGACCAAATCTTAAATATGTAGTAGTAGGGATATGCCGATTGTAGACCAAATCTTAAATATGTAGTAGTAGGGATATGCCGATTGTTTACCAAATCTTAAATATGTAGTAGTAGGGATATGCCGATTGTAGACCAAATCTTAAATATGTAGTAGTAGGGATATGCCGATTATAGACCAAATCTTAAATATGTAGTAGTAGGGATATGCCGATTGTAGTCCAAATCTTAAATATGTAGTAGTAGGGATATGCCGATTGTAGACCAAATCTTAAATATGTAGTAGTAGGGATATGCCGATGGTAGACCAAATCTTAAATATGTAGTAGTAGGGATATGCCGATTGTAGACCAAATCTTAAATATGTAGTAGTAGGGATATGCCGATTGTAGACCAAATCTTAAATATGTAGTAGTAGGGATATGCCGATTGTAGACCAAATCATATGTAGTAGTAGGGATATGCCGATTGTAGACCAAATCTTAAATATGTAGTAGTAGGGATATGCCGATTGTAGACCAAATCTTAAATATGTAGTAGTAGGGATATGCCGATTGTAGACCAAATCTTAAATATGTAGTAGTAGGGATATGCCGATTATAGACCAAATCTTAAATATGTAGTAGTAGGGATATGCCGATTGTAGTCCAAATCTTAAATATGTAGTAGTAGGGATATGCCGATTGTAGACCAAATCTTAAATATGTAGTAGTAGGGATATGCCGATTGTAGACCAAATCTTAAATATGTAGTAGTAGGGATATGCCGATTGTAGACCAAATCTTAAATATGTAGTAGTAGGGATATGCCGATTGTAGACCAAATCTTAAATATGTAGTAGTAGGGATATGCCGATTGTAGACCAAATCATATGTAGTAGTAGGGATATGCCGATTGTAGACCAAATCTTAAATATGTAGTAGTAGGGATATGCCGATTGTAGACCAAATCTTAAATATGTAGTAGTAGGGATATGCCGATTGTAGACCAAATCTTAAATATGTAGTAGTAGGGATATGCCGATTGTAGACCAAATCTTAAATATGTAGTAGTAGGGATATGCCGATTGTAGACCAAATCTTAAATATGTAGTAGTAGGGATATGCCGATTGTAGACCAAATCTTAAATATGTAGTAGTAGGGATATGCCGACTGTAGACCAAATCTTAAATATGTAGTAGTAGGGATATGCCGATTGTAGACCAAATCTGAAATATGTAGTAGTAGGGATATGCCGATTGTAGACCAAATCTTAAATATGTAGTAGTAGGGATATGCCGATTGTAGACCAAATCTTAAATATGTAGTAGTAGGGATATGCCGATTGTAGACCAAATCTTAAATATGTAGTAGTAGGGATATGCAGATTGTAGACCAAATCTTAAATATGTAGTAGTAGGGATATGCCGATTGTAGTCCAAATCTTAAATATGTAGTAGTAGGGATATGCCGATTGTAGACCAAATCTTAAATATGTAGTAGTAGGGATATGCCGATTGTAGACCAAATCTTAAATATGTAGTAGTAGTAGGGATATGCCGATTGTAGACCAAATCTTAAATATGTAGTAGTAGGGATATGCCGATTGTAGACCAAATCTTAAATATGTAGTAGTAGGGATATGCCGATTGTAGACCAAATCTTAAATATGTAGTAGTACGGATATGCCGATTGTAGACCAAATCTTAAATATGTAGTAGTAGGGATATGCCGATTGTAGACCAAATCTTAAATATGTAGTAGTAGGGATATGCCGATTGTAGACCAAATCTTAAATATGTAGTAGTAGGGATATGCCGATTGTAGACCAAATCTTAAATATGTAGTAGTAGGGATATGCCGATTGTAGACCAAATCTTAAATATGTAGTAGTAGGGATATGCCGATTGTAGACCAAATCTTAAATATGTAGTAGTAGAGATATGCCGATTGTAGACCAAATCTTAAATATGTAGTAGTAGGGATATGCCGATTGTAGACCAAATCTTAAATATGTAGTAGTAGGGATATGCCGATTGTAGACCAAATCTTAAATATGTAGTAGTAGGGATATGCCGATTGTAGACCAAATCTTAAATATGTAGTAGTAGGGATATGCCGATTGTAGACCAAATCTTAAATATGTAGTAGTAGGGATATGCCGATTGTAGACCAAATCTTAAATATGTAGTAGTAGGGATATGCCGATTGTAGACCAAATCATATGTAGTAGTAGGGATATGCCGATTGTAGACCAAATCTTAAATATGTAGTAGTAGGGATATGCCGATTGTAGACCAAATCTTAAATATGTAGTAGTAGGGATATGCCGATTGTAGACCAAATCTTAAATATGTAGTAGTAGGGATATGCCGATTGTAGACCAAATCTTAAATATGTAGTAGTAGGGATATGCCGATTGTAGACCAAATCTTAAATATGTAGTAGTAGGGATATGCCGATTGTAGACCAAATCTTAAATATGTAGTAGTAGGGATATACCGATTGTAGACCAAATCTTAAATATGTAGTAGTAGGGATATGCCGATTGTAGACCAAATCTTAAATATGTAGTAGTAGGGATATGCCGATTGTAGACCAAATCTTAAATATGTAGTAGTAGGGATATGCCGATTGTAGACCAAATCTTAAATATGTAGTAGTAGGGATATGCCGATTGTAGACCAAATCTTAAATATGTAGTAGTAGGGATATGCCGATTGTAGACCAAATCTTAAATATGTAGTAGTAGGGATATGCCGATTGTAGACCAAATCATATGTAGTAGTAGGGATATGCCGATTGTAGACCAAATCTTAAATATGTAGTAGTAGGGATATGCCGATTGTAGACCAAATCTTAAATATGTAGTAGTAGTAGTAGGGATATGCCGATTGTAGACCAAATCTTAAATATGTAGTAGTAGGGATATGCCGATTGTAGACCAAATCTTAAATATGTAGTAGTAGGGATATGCCGATTGTAGACCAAATCTTAAATATGTAGTAGTAGTAGGGATATGCCGATTGTAGACCAAATCTTAAATATGTAGTAGTAGGGATATGCCGATTGTAGACCAAATCTTAAATATGTAGTAGTAGGGATATGCCGATTGTAGACCAAATCCTAAATATGTAGTAGTAGGGATATGCCGATTGTAGACCAAATCTTAAATATGTAGTAGTAGGGATATGCCGATTGTAGACCAAATCTTAAATATGTAGTAGTAGCGATATGCCGATTGTAGACCAAATCTTAAATATGTAGTAGTAGGGATATGCCGATTGTAGACCAAATCTTAAATATGTAGTAGTAGGGATATGCCGATTGTAGACCAAATCTTAAATATGTAGTAGTAGGGATATGCCGATTGTAGTCCAAATCTTAAATATGTAGTAGTAGGGATATGCCGATTGTAGACCAAATCTTAAATATGTAGTAGTAGGGATATGCCGATTGTAGACCAAATCTTAAATATGTAGTAGTAGGGATATGCCGATTGTAGACCAAATCTTAAATATGTAGTAGTAGGGATATGCCGATTGTAGTCCAAATCTTAAATATGTAGTAGTAGGGATATGCCGATTGTAGACCAAATCTTAAATATGTAGTAGTAGGGATATGTCGATTGTAGACCAAATCTTAAATATGTAGTAGTAGGGATATGCCGATTGTAGACCAAATCTTAAATATGTAGTAGTAGGGATATGCCGATTGTAGACCAAATCTTAAATATGTAGTAGTAGGGATATGCCGATTGTAGACCAAATCATATGTAGTAGTAGGGATATGCCGATTGTAGACCAAATCTTAAATATGTAGTAGTAGGGATATGCCGATTGTAGACCAAATCTTAAATATGTAGTAGTAGGGATATGCCGATTGTAGACCAAATCTTAAATATGTAGTAGTAGGGATATGCCGATTGTAGACCAAATCTTAAATATGTAGTAGTAGGGATATGCCGATTGTAGACCAAATCTTAAATATGTAGTAGTAGGGATATGCCGATTGTAGACCAAATCTTAAATATGTAGTAGTAGGGATATGCCGATTGTAGACCAAATCTTAAATATGTAGTAGTAGGGATATGCCGATTGTAGACCAAATCTTAAATATGTAGTAGTAGGGATATGCCGATTGTAGACCAAATCTTAAATATGTAGTAGTAGGGATATGCCGATTGTAGACCAAATCTTAAATATGTAGTAGTAGGGATATGCCGATTGTAGACCAAATCTTAAATATGTAGTAGTAGGGATATGCCGATTGTAGACCAAATCTTAAATATGTAGTAGTAGGGATATGCCGATTGTAGTCCAAATCTTAAATATGTAGTAGTAGGGATATGCCGATTGTAGACCAAATCTTAAAAAACTCAATTTGATCTGATAACAAAACAAACTCACATTTATTATTATGTAAAGGGAAAGAAGTGTGCAGTAGAAATAAACACCTGATGTGGGAACAAGCCCTCGAGTTAAATATGTAAAGGGAAATAAGTGTGCAGTAGAAATAAACACCTGATGTGGGAACAAGCCCTCGAGTTAAATATGTAGTAGTAGGGATATGCCGATTGTAGACCAAATCTTAAATATGTAGTAGTAGGGATATGCCGATTGTAGACCAAATCTTAAATATGTAGTAGTAGGGATATGCCGATTGTAGACCAAATCTTAAATATGTAGTAGTAGGGATATGCCGATTGTTTACCAAATCTTAAATATGTAGTAGTAGGGATATGCCGATTGTAGACCAAATCTTAAATATGTAGTAGTAGGGATATGCCGATTGTAGACCAAATCTTAAATATGTAGTAGTAGGGATATGCCGATTGTAGACCAAATCTTAAATATGTAGTAGTAGGGATATGCCGATTGTTTACCAAATCTTAAATATGTAGTAGTAGGGATATGCCGATTGTAGACCAAATCTTAAATATGTAGTAGTAGGGATATGCCGATTGTAGACCAAATCTTAAATATGTAGTAGTAGGGATATGCCGATTGTAGACCAAATCTTAAATATTTAGTAGTAGGGATATGCCGATTGTAGACCAAATCTTAAATATGTAGTAGTAGGGATATGCCGATTGTAGACCAAATCTTAAATATGTAGTAGTAGTAGGGATATGCCGATTGTAGACCAAATCTTAAATATGTAGTAGTAGGGATATGCCGATTGTAGACCAAATCTTAAATATGTAGTAGTAGGGATATGCCGATTGTAGACCAAATCTTAAATATGTAGTAGTAGGGATATGCCGATTGTAGACCAAATCTTAAATATGTAGTAGTAGGGAAATGCCGATTGTAGACCAAATCTTAAATATGTAGTAGTAGGGATATGCCGATTGTAGACCAAACCTTAAATATGTAGTAGTAGAGATATGCCGATTGTAGACCAAATCTTAAATATGTAGTAGTAGGGATATGCCGATTGTAGACCAAATCTTAAATATGTAGTAGTAGGGATATGCCGATTGTAGACCAAATCTTAAATATGTAGTAGTAGGGATATGCCGATTGTAGTCCAAATCTTAAATATGTAGTAGTAGGGATATGCCGATTGTAGACCAAATCTTAAAAAACTCAATTTGATCTGATAACAAAACAAACTCACATTTATTATTATGTAAAGGGAAAGAAGTGTGCAGTAGAAATAAACACCTGATGTGGGAACAAGCCCTCGAGTTAAATATGTCAAGGGAAATAAGTGTGCAGTAGAAATAAACACCTGATGTGGGAACAAGCCCTCGAGTTAAATATGTAGTAGTAGGGATACGCCGATTGTATACCAAATCTTAAAAAACTCAATTTGATCTGATAACAAAACAAACTCACATTTATTATTATGTAAAGGGAAAGAAGTGTGCAGTAGAAATAAACACCTGATGTGGGAACAAGCCCTCGAGTTAAATATGTAAAGGGAAAGAAGTGTGCAGTAGAAATAAACACCTGATGTGGGAACAAGCCCTCGAGTTAAATATGTAGTAGTAGGGATATGCCGATTGTAGACCAAATCTTAAATATGTAGTAGTAGGGATATGCCGATTGTAGACCAAATCTTAAATATGTAGTAGTAGGGATATGCCGATTGTAGTCCAAATCTTAAATATGTAGTAGTAGGGATATGCCGATTGTTTACCAAATCTTAAATATGTAGTAGTAGGGATATGCCGATTGTAGACCAAATCTTAAATATGTAGTAGTAGGGATATGCCGATTGTAGACCAAATCTTAAATATGTAGTAGTAGGGATATGCCGATTGTAGACCAAATCTTAAAAAACTCAATTTGATCTGATAACAAAACAAACTCACATTTATTATTATGTAAAGGGAAAGAAGTGTGCAGTAGAAATAAACACCTGATGTGGGAACAAGCCCTCGAGTTAAATATGTAGTAGTAGGGATATGCCGATTGTAGACCAAATCTTAAATATGTAGTAGTAGGGATATGCCGATTGTAGACCAAATCTTAAATATGTAGTAGTAGGGATATGCCGATTGTAGACCAAATCTTAAATATGTAGTAGTAGGGATATGCCGATTGTAGACCAAATCTTAAATATGTAGTAGTAGGGATATGCCGATTGTAGACCAAATCTTAAATATGTAGTAGTAGGGATATGCCGATTGTAGACCAAATCTTAAATATGTAGTAGTAGGGATATGCCGATTGTAGACCAAATCTTAAATATGTAGTAGTAGGGATATGCCGATTGTAGACCAAACCTTAAATATGTAGTAGTAGGGATATGCCGATTGTAGACCAAATCTTAAATATGTAGTAGTAGGGATATGCCGATTGTAGACCAAATCTTAAATATGTAGTAGTAGGGATATGCCGATTGTAGACCAAATCTTAAATATGTAGTAGTATGGATATGCCGATTGTACACCAAATCTTAAATATGTAGTAGTAGGGATATGCCGATTGTAGTCCAAATCTTAAATATGTAGTAGTAGGGATATGCCGATTGTAGACCAAATCTTAAAAAACTCAATTTGATCTGATAACAAAACAAACTCACATTTATTATTATGTAAAGGGAAAGAAGTGTGCAGTAGAAATAAACACCTGATGTGGGAACAAGCCCTCGAGTTAAATATGTAACGGGAAATAAGTGTGCAGTAGAAATAAACACCTGATGTGGGAACAAGCCCTCGAGTTAAATATGTAGTAGTAGGGATATGCCGATTGTAGACCAAATCTTAAATATGTAGTAGTAGGGATATGCCGATTGTAGACCAAATCTTAAATATGTAGTAGTAGGGATATGCCGATTGTAGACCAAATCTTAAATATGTAGTAGTAGGGATATGCCGATTGTTTACCAAATCTTAAATATGTAGTAGTAGGGATATGCCGATTGTAGACCAAATCTTAAATATGTAGTAGTAGGGATATGCCGATTGTAGACCAAATCTTAAATATGTAGTAGTAGGGATATGCCGATTGTAGACCAAATCTTAAATATGTAGTAGTAGGGATATGCCGATTGTTTACCAAATCTTAAATATGTAGTAGTAGGGATATGCCGATTGTAGACCAAATCTTAAATATGTAGTAGTAGGGATATGCCGATTGTAGACCAAATCTTAAATATGTAGTAGTAGGGATATGCCGATTGTAGACCAAATCTTAAATATGTAGTAGTAGGGATATGCCGATTGTAGACCAAATCTTAAATATGTAGTAGTAGGGATATGCCGATTGTAGACCAAATCTTAAATATGTAGTAGTAGTAGGGATATGCCGATTGTAGACCAAATCTTAAATATGTAGTAGTAGGGATATGCCGATTGTAGACCAAATCTTAAATATGTAGTAGTAGGGATATGCCGATTGTAGACCAAATCTTAAATATGTAGTAGTAGGGATATGCCGATTGTAGACCAAATCTTAAATATGTAGTAGTAGGGATATGCCGATTGTAGACCAAACCTTAAATATGTAGTAGTAGGGATATGCCGATTGTAGACCAAATCTTAAATATGTAGTAGTAGGGATATGCCGATTGTAGACCAAATCTTAAATATGTAGTAGTAGGGATATGCCGATTGTAGACCAAATCTTAAATATGTAGTAGTAGGGATATGCCGATTGTAGACCAAATCTTAAATATGTAGTAGTAGGGATATGCCGATTGTAGTCCAAATCTTAAATATGTAGTAGTAGGGATATGCCGATTGTAGACCAAATCTTAAAAAACTCAATTTGATCTGATAACAAAACAAACTCACATTTATTATTATGTAAAGGGAAAGAAGTGTGCAGTAGAAATAAACACCTGATGTGGGAACAAGCCCTCGAGTTAAATATGTCAAGGGAAATAAGTGTGCAGTAGAAATAAACACCTGATGTGGGAACAAGCCCTCGAGTTAAATATGTAGTAGTAGGGATACGCCGATTGTATACCAAATCTTAAAAAACTCAATTTGATCTGATAACAAAACAAACTCACATTTATTATTATGTAAAGGGAAAGAAGTGTGCAGTAGAAATAAACACCTGATGTGGGAACAAGCCCTCGAGTTAAATATGTAAAGGGAAAGAAGTGTGCAGTAGAAATAAACACCTGATGTGGGAACAAGCCCTCGAGTTAAATATGTAGTAGTAGGGATATGCCGATTGTAGACCAAATCTTAAATATGTAGTAGTAGGGATATGCCGATTGTAGACCAAATCTTAAATATGTAGTAGTAGGGATATGCCGATTGTAGTCCAAATCTTAAATATGTAGTAGTAGGGATATGCCGATTGTTTACCAAATCTTAAATATGTAGTAGTAGGGATATGCCGATTGTAGACCAAATCTTAAATATGTAGTAGTAGGGATATGCCGATTGTAGACCAAATCTTAAATATGTAGTAGTAGGGATATGCCGATTGTAGACCAAATCTTAAAAAACTCAATTTGATCTGATAACAAAACAAACTCACATTTATTATTATGTAAAGGGAAAGAAGTGTGCAGTAGAAATAAACACCTGATGTGGGAACAAGCCCTCGAGTTAAATATGTAGTAGTAGGGATATGCCGATTGTAGACCAAATCTTAAATATGTAGTAGTAGGGATATGCCGATTGTAGACCAAATCTTAAATATGTAGTAGTAGGGATATGCCGATTGTAGACCAAATCTTAAATATGTAGTAGTAGGGATATGCCGATTGTAGACCAAATCTTAAATATGTAGTAGTAGGGATATGCCGATTGTAGACCAAATCTTAAATATGTAGTAGTAGGGATATGCCGATTGTAGACCAAATCTTAAATATGTAGTAGTAGGGATATGCCGATTGTAGACCAAATCTTAAATATGTAGTAGTAGGGATATGCCGATTGTAGACCAAATCTTAAAAAACTCAATTTGATCTGATAACAAAACAAACTCACATTTATTATTATGTAAAGGGAAAGAAGTGTGCAGTAGAAATAAACACCTGATGTGGGAACAAGCCCTCGAGTTAAATATGTCAAGGGAAATAAGTGTGCAGTAGAAATAAACACCTGATGTGGGAACAAGCCCTCGAGTTAAATATGTAGTAGTAGGGATACGCCGATTGTATACCAAATCTTAAAAAACTCAATTTGATCTGATATCAAAACAAACTCACATTTATTATTATGTAAAGGGAAAAAAGTGTGCAGTAGAAATAAACACCTGATGTGGGAACAAGCCCTCTTTTTAAATATGTAGTAGTAGGGATATGCCGATTGTAGACCAAATCTTAAATATGTAGTAGTAGGGATATGCCGATTGTAGACCAAATCTTAAATATGTAGTAGTAGGGATATGCCGATTGTAGACCAAATCTTAAATATGTAGTAGTAGGGATATGCCGATTGTAGACCAAATCTTAAATATGTAGTAGTAGGGATATGCCGATTGTAGACCAAATCTTAAATATGTAGTAGTAGGGATATGCCGATTGTAGACCAAATCTTAAATATGTAGTAGTAGGGATATGCCGATTGTAGACCAAATCTTAAATATGTAGTAGTAGGGATATGCCGATTGTAGACCAAATCTTAAATATGTAGTAGTAGGGATATGCCGATTGTAGACCAAATCTTAAATATGTAGTAGTAGAGATATGCCGATTGTAGACCAAATCTTAAATATGTAGTAGTAGGGATATGCCGATTGTAGACCAAATCTTAAATATGTAGTAGTAGGGATATGCCGATTGTAGACCAAATCTTAAAAAACTCAATTTGATCTGATAACAAAACAAACTCACATTTATTATTATGTAAAGGAAAAGAAGTGTGCAGTAAAAATAAACACCTGATGTGGGAACAAGCCCTCGAGTTAAATATGTAAAGGGAAAGAAGTGTGCTGTAGAAATAAACACCTGATGTGGGAACAAGCACTCGAGTTAAATATGTAGTAGTAGGGATATGCCGATTGTAGACCAAATCTTAAATATGTAGTAGTAGGGATATGCCGATTGTAGACCAAATCTTAAATATGTAGTAGTAGGGATATGCCGATTGTAGACCAAATCTTAAATATGTAGTAGTAGGGATATGCCGATTGTAGACCAATTCTTAAATATGTAGTAGTAGGGATATGCCGATTGTAGACCAAATCTTAAATATGTAGTAGTAGGGATATGCCGATTGTAGACCAAATCTTAAATATGTAGTAGTAGGGATATGCCGATTGTAGACCAAATCTTAAATATGTAGTAGTAGGGATATGCCGATTGTAGACCAAATCTTAAATATGTAGTAGTAGGGATATGCCGATTGTAGACCAAATCTTAAATATGTAGTAGTAGGGATATGCCGATTGTAGACCAAATCTTAAAAAACTCAATTTGATCTGATAACAAAACAAACTCACATTTATTATTATGTAAAGGGAAAGAAGTGTGCAGTAGAAATAAACACCTGATGTGGGAACAAGCCCTCGAGTTAAATATGTCAAGGGAAATAAGTGTGCAGTAGAAATAAACACCTGATGTGGGAACAAGCCCTCGAGTTAAATATGTAGTAGTAGGGATACGCCGATTGTATACCAAATCTTAAAAAACTCAATTTGATCTGATAACAAAACAAACTCACATTTATTATTATGTAAAGGGAAAAAAGTGTGCAGTAGAAATAAACACCTGATGTGGGAACAAGCCCTCTTTTTAAATATGTAGTAGTAGGGATATGCCGATTGTAGACCAAATCTTAAATATGTAGTAGTAGGGATATGCCGATTGTAGACCAAATCTTAAATATGTAGTAGTAGGGATATGCCGATTGTAGACCAAATCTTAAATATGTAGTAGTAGGGATATGCCGATTGTAGACCAAATCTTAAATATGTAGTAGTAGGGATATGCCGATTGTAGACCAAATCTTAAATATGTAGTAGTAGGGATATGCCGATTGTAGACCAAATCTTAAATATGTAGTAGTAGGGATATGCCGATTGTAGACCAAATCTTAAATATGTAGTAGTAGGGATATGCCGATTGTAGACCAAATCTTAAATATGTAGTAGTAGTAGGGATATGCCGATTGTAGACCAAATCTTAAATATGTAGTAGTAGGGATAAGCCGATTGTAGACCAAATCTTAAATATGTAGTAGTAGGGATATGCCGATTGTAGACCAAATCTTAAATATGTAGTAGTAGGGATATGCCGATTGTAGACCAAATCTTAAATATGTAGTAGTAGGGATATGCCGATTGTAGACCAAATCTTAAATATGTAGTAGTAGGGATATGCCGATTGTAGACCAAATCTTAAATATGTAGTAGTAGGGATATGCCGATTGTAGACCAAATCTTAAATATGTAGTAGTAGGGATATGCCGATTGTAGACCAAATCTTAAATATGTAGTAGTAGGGATATGCCGATTGTAGACCAAATCTTAAATATGTAGTAGTAGGGATATGCCGATTGTAGACCAAATCTTAAATATGTAGTAGTAGGGATATGCCGATTGTAGACCAAATCTTAAATATGTAGTAGTAGGGATATGCCGATTGTAGACCAAATCTTAAATATGTAGTAGTAGGGATATGCCGATTGTAGACCAAATCTTAAATATGTAGTAGTAGGGATATGCCGATTGTAGACCAAATCTTAAATATGTAGTAGTAGGGATATGCCGATTGTAGACCAAATCTTAAATATGTAGTAGTAGGGATATGCCGATTGTAGACCAAATCTTAAATATGTAGTAGTAGGGATATGCCGATTGTAGACCAAATCTTAAATATGTAGTAGTAGGGATATGCCAATTGTAGACCAAATCTTAAATATGTAGTAGTAGGGATATGCCGATTGTAGACCAAATCTTAAATATGTAGTAGTAGGGATATGCCGATTGTAGACCAAATCTTAAATATGTTGTAGTAGGGATATGCCGATTGTAGACCAAATCTTAAATATGTAGTAGTAGGGATATGCCGATTGTAGACCAAATCTCAAATATGTAGTAGTAGGGATATGCCGATTGTAGACCAAATCTTAAATATGTAGTAGTAGGGATATGCCGATTGTAGACCAAATCTTAAATATGTAGTAGTAGGGATATGCCGATTGTAGACCAAATCTTAAATATGTAGTAGTAGGGATATGCCGATTGTAGACCAAATCTTAAATATGTAGTAGTAGGGATATGCCGATTGTAGACCAAATCTTAAATATGTAGTAGTAGGGATATGCCGATTGTAGACCAAATCTTAAATATGTAGTAGTAGGGATATGCCGATTGTAGACCAAATCTTAAATATGTAGTAGTAGGGATATGCCGATTGTAGACCAAATCTTAAATATGTAGTAGTAGGGATATGCCGATTGTAGACCAAATCTTAAAAAACTCAATTTGATCTGATAACAAAACAAACTCACATTTATTATTATGTAAAGGAAAAGAAGTGTGCAGTAAAAATAAACACCTGATGTGGGAACAAGCCCTCGAGTTAAATATGTAAAGGGAAAGAAGTGTGCTGTAGAAATAAACACCTGATGTGGGAACAAGCCCTCGAGTTAAATATGTAGTAGTAGGGATATGCCGATTGTAGACCAAATCTTAAATATGTAGTAGTAGGGATATGCCGATTGTAGACCAAATCTTAAATATGTAGTAGTAGGGATATGCCGATTGTAGACCAAATCTTAAATATGTAGTAGTAGGGATATGCCGATTGTAGACCAAATCTTAAATATGTAGTAGTAGGGATATGCCGATTGTAGACCAAATCTTAAATATGTAGTAGTAGGGATATGCCGATTGTAGACCAAATCTTAAAAAACTCAATTTGATCTGATAACAAAACAAACTCACATTTATTATTATGTAAAGGGAAAGAAGTGTGCAGTAGAAATAAACACCTGATGTGGGAACAAGCCCTCGAGTTAAATATGTCAAGGGAAATAAGTGTGCAGTAGAAATAAACACCTGATGTGGGAACAAGCCCTCGAGTTAAATATGTAGTAGTAGGGATACGCCGATTGTATACCAAATCTTAAAAAACTCAATTTGATCTGATAACAAAACAAACTCACATTTATTATTATGTAAAGGGAAAAAAGTGTGCAGTAGAAATAAACACCTGATGTGGGAACAAGCCCTCTTTTTAAATATGTAGTAGTAGGGATATGCCGATTGTAGACCAAATCTTAAATATGTAGTAGTAGGGATATGCCGATTGTAGACCAAATCTTAAATATGTAGTAGTAGGGATATGCCGATTGTAGACCAAATCTTAAATATGTAGTAGTAGGGATATGCCGATTGTAGACCAAATCTTAAATATGTAGTAGTAGGGATATGCCGATTGTAGACCAAATCTTAAATATGTAGTAGTAGGGATATGCCGATTGTAGACCAAATCTTAAATATGTAGTAGTAGGGATATGCCGATTGTAGACCAAATCTTAAATATGTAGTAGTAGGGATATGCCGATTGTAGACCAAATCTTAAATATGTAGTAGTAGTAGGGATATGCCGATTGTAGACCAAATCTTAAATATGTAGTAGTAGGGATAAGCCGATTGTAGACCAAATCTTAAATATGTAGTAGTAGGGATATGCCGATTGTAGACCAAATCTTAAATATGTAGTAGTAGGGATATGCCGATTGTAGACCAAATCTTAAATATGTAGTAGTAGGGATATGCCGATTGTAGACCAAATCTTAAATATGTAGTAGTAGGGATATGCCGATTGTAGACCAAATCTTAAATATGTAGTAGTAGGGATATGCCGATTGTAGACCAAATCTTAAATATGTAGTAGTAGGGATATGCCGATTGTAGACCAAATCTTAAATATGTAGTAGTAGGGATATGCCGATTGTAGACCAAATCTTAAATATGTAGTAGTAGGGATATGCCGATTGTAGACCAAATCTTAAATATGTAGTAGTAGGGATATGCCGATTGTAGACCAAATCTTAAATATGTAGTAGTAGGGATATGCCGATTGTAGACCAAATCTTAAATATGTAGTAGTAGGGATATGCCGATTGTAGACCAAATCTTAAATATGTAGTAGTAGGGATATGCCGATTGTAGACCAAATCTTAAATATGTAGTAGTAGGGATATGCCGATTGTAGACCAAATCTTAAATATGTAGTAGTAGGGATATGCCGATTGTAGACCAAATCTTAAATATGTAGTAGTAGGGATATGCCGATTGTAGACCAAATCTTAAAAAACTCAATTTGATCTGATAACAAAACAAACTCACATTTATTATTATGTAAAGGAAAAGAAGTGTGCAGTAAAAATAAACACCTGATGTGGGAACAAGCCCTCGAGTTAAATATGTAAAGGGAAAGAAGTGTGCTGTAGAAATAAACACCTGATGTGGGAACAAGCCCTCGAGTTAAATATGTAGTAGTAGGGATATGCCGATTGTAGACCAAATCTTAAATATGTAGTAGTAGGGATATGCCGATTGTAGACCAAATCTTAAATATGTAGTAGTAGGGATATGCCGATTGTAGACCAAATCTTAAATATGTAGTAGTAGGGATATGCCGATTGTAGACCAAATCTTAAATATGTAGTAGTAGGGATATGCCGATTGTAGACCAAATCTTAAATATGTAGTAGTAGGGATATGCCGATTGTAGACCAAATCTTAAATATGTAGTAGTAGGGATATGCCGATTGTAGACCAAATCTTAAAAAACTCAATTTGATCTGATAACAAAACAAACTCACATTTATTATTATGTAAAAGGAAAGAAGTGTACAGTAGAAATAAACACCTGATGTGGGAACAAGCCCTCGAGTTAAATATGTAGTAGAAGGGATATGCCGATTGTAGACCAAATCTTAAATATGTAGTAGTAGGGATATGCCGATTGTAGACCAAATCTTAAATATGTAGTAGTAGGGATATGCCGATTGTAGACCAAATCTTAAATATGTAGTAGTAGGGATATGCCGATTGTAGACCAAATCTTAAATATGTAGTAGTAGTAGGGATATGCCGATTGTAGACCAAATCTTAAATATGTAGTAGTAGGGATATGCCGATTGTAGACCAAATCTTAAATATGTAGTAGTAGGGATATGCCGATTGTAGACCAAATCTTAAATATGTAGTAGTAGGGATATGCCGATTGTAGACCAAATCTTAAATATGTAGTAGTAGGGATATGCCGATTGTAGACCAAATCTTAAATATGTAGTAGTAGGGATATGCCGATTGTAGACCAAATCTTAAATATGTAGAAGTAGGGATATGCCGATTGTAGACCAAATATTAAATATGTAGTAGTAGGGATATGCCGATTGTAGACCAAATCTTAAATATGTAGTAGTAGGGATATGCCGATTGTAGACCAAATCTTAAATATGTAGTAGTAGGGATATGCCGATTGTAGACCAAATCTTAAATATGTAGTAGTAGGGATATGCCGATTGTAGACCAAATCTTAAATATGTAGTAGTAGGGATATGCCGATTGTAGACCAAATCTTAAATATGTAGTAGTAGTAGGGATATGCCGATTGTAGACCAAATCTTAAATATGTAGTAGTAGGGATATGCCGATTGTAGACCAAATCTTAAATATGTAGTAGTAGGGATATGCCGATTGTAGACCAAATCTTAAATATGTAGTAGTAGGGATATGCCGATTGTAGACCAAATATTAAATATGTAGTAGTAGGGATATGCCGATTGTAGACCAAATCTTAAATATGTAGTAGTAGGGATATGCCGATTGTAGACCAAATCTTAAATATGTAGTAGTAGGGATATGCCGATTGTAGACCAAATCTTAAAAAACTCAATTTGATCTGATAACAAAACAAACTCACATTTATTATTATGTAAAGGGGAAGAAGTGTGCAGTAGAAATAAACACCTGATGTGGGAACAAGCCCTCGAGTTAACTATGTAGTAGTAGGGATATGCCGATTGTATACCAAATCTTAAATATGTAGTAGTAGGGATATGCCGATTGTAGACCAAATCTTAAATATGTAGTAGTAGGGATATGCCGATTGTAGACCAAATCTTAAAAAACTCAATTTGATCTGATAACAAAACAAACTCACATTTATTATTATGTAAAGGGAAAGAAGTGTGCAGTAGAAATAAACACCTGATGTGGGAACAAGCCCTCGAGTTAAATATGTAGTAGTAGGGATATGCCGATTGTAGACCAAATCTTAAATATGTAGTAGTAGGGATATGCCGATTGTAGACCAAATCTTAAATATGTAGTAGTAGGGATATGCCGATTGTAGACCAAATCTTAAATATGTAGTAGTAGGGATATGCCGATTGTAGACCAAATCTTAAATATGTAGTAGTAGGGATATGCCGATTGTAGACCAAATCTTAAATATGTAGTAGTAGGGATATGCCGATTGTAGACCAAATCTTAAATATGTAGTAGTAGGGATATGCCGATTGTAGACCAAATCTTAAATATGTAGTAGTAGGGATATGCCGATTGTAGACCAAATCTTAAATATGTAGTAGTAGGGATATGCCGATTGTAGACCAAATCTTAAATATGTAGTAGTAGGGATATGCCGATTGTAGACCAAATCTTAAATATGTAGTAGTAGGGATATGCCGATTGTAGACCAAATCTTAAATATGTAGTAGTAGTAGGGATATGCCGATTGTAGACCAAATCTTAAATATGTAGTAGTAGGGATATGCCGATTGTAGACCAAATCTTAAATATGTAGTAGTAGGGATATGCCGATTGTAGACCAAATCTTAAATATGTAGTAGTAGGGATATGCCGATTGTAGACCAAATCTTAAATATGTAGTAGTAGGGATATGCCGATTGTAGACAAAATCTTAAATATGTAGTAGTAGGGATATGCCGATTGTAGACCAAATCTTAAATATGTAGTAGTAGGGATATGCCGATTGTAGACCAAATCTTAAAAAACTCAATTTGATCTGATAAAAAAACAAACTCACATTTATTATTATGTAAAGGGAAAGAAGTGTGCAGTAGAAATAAACACCCGATGTGGAAACAAGCCCTCGAGTTAAATATGTAAAGGGAAATAAGTGTGCAGTAGAAATAAACACCTGATGTGGGAACAAGCCCTCGAATTAAATATGTAGTAGTAGGGATATGCCGATTGTAGACCAAATCTTAAATATGTAGTAGTAGGGATATGCCGATTGTAGACCAAATCTTAAATATGTAGTAGTAGGGATATGCCGATTGTAGACCAAATCTTAAATATGTAGTAGTAGTAGTAGGGATATGCCGATTGTAGACTAAATCTTAAATATGTAGTAGTAGGGATATGCCGATTGTAGACCAAATCTTAAATATGTAGTAGTAGGGATATGCCGATTGTAGACCAAATCTTAAATATGTAGTAGTAGGGATATGCCGATTGTAGACCAAATCTTAAATATGTAGTAGTAGGGATATGCCGATTGTAGACCAAATCTTAAATATGTAGTAGTAGTAGGGATATGCCGATTGTAGACCAAATCTTAAATATGTAGTAGTAGGGATATGCCGATTGTAGACCAAATCTTAAATATGTAGTAGTAGGGATATGCCGATTGTAGACCAAATCTTAAATATGTAGTAGTAGGGATATGCCGATTGTAGACCAAATCTTAAATATGTAGTAGTAGGGATATGCCGATTGTAGACCAAATCTTAAATATGTAGTAGTAGGGATATGCCGATTGTAGACCAAATCTTAAATATGTAGTAGTAGAGATATGCCGATTGTAGACCAAATCTTAAAAAACTCCATTTGATCTGATAACAAAACAAACTCACATTTATTATTATGTAAAGGGAAAGAAGTGTGCAGTAGAAATAAACACCTGATGTGGGAACAAGCCCTCGAGTTAAATATGTAAAGGGAAAGAAGTGTGCAGTATAAATAAACACCTGATGTGGGAACAAGCCCTCGAGTTAAATATGTAGTAGTAGGGATATGCCGATTGTAGACCAAATCTTAAATATGTAGTAGTAGTAGGGATATGCCGATTGTAGACCAAATCTTAAATATGTAGTAGTAGGGATATGCCGATTGTAGACCAAATCTTAAATATGTAGTAGTAGGGATATGCCGATTGTAGACCAAATCTTAAATATGTAGTAGTAGGGATATGCCGATTGTAGACCAAATCTTAAATATGTAGTAGTAGTAGGGATATGCCGATTGTAGACCAAATCTTAAATATGTAGTAGTAGGGATATGCCGATTGTAGACCAAATCTTAAATATGTAGTAGTAGGGATATGCCGATTGTAGACCAAATCTTAAATATGTAGTAGTAGGGATATGCCGATTGTAGACCAAATCTTAAATATGTAGTAGTAGGGATATGCCGATTGTAGACCAAATCTTAAATATGTAGTAGTAGGGATATGCCGATTGTAGACCAAATCTTAAATATGTAGTAGTAGGGATATGCCGATTGTAGACCAAATCTTAAATATGTAGTAGTAGGGATATGCCGATTGTAGACCAAATCTTAAATATGTAGTAGTAGGGATATGCCGATTGTAGACCAAATCTTAAATATGTAGTAGTAGGGATATGCCGATTGTAGACCAAATCTTAAATATGTAGTAGTAGGGATATGCCGATTGTAGACCAAATCTTAAATATGTAGTAGTAGGGATATGCCGATTGTAGACCAAATCTTAAAAAACTCAATTTGATCTGATAAAAAAACAAACTCACATTTATTATTATGTAAAGGGAAAGAAGTGTGCAGTAGAAATAAACACCCGATGTGGAAACAAGCCCTCGAGTTAAATATGTAAAGGGAAATAAGTGTGCAGTAGAAATAAACACCTGATGTGGGAACAAGCCCTCGAATTAAATATGTAGTAGTAGGGATATGCCGATTGTAGACCAAATCTTAAATATGTAGTAGTAGGGATATGCCGATTGTAGACCAAATCTTAAATATGTAGTAGTAGGGATATGCCGATTGTAGACCAAATCTTAAATATGTAGTAGTAGTAGGGATATGCCGATTGTAGACTAAATCTTAAATATGTAGTAGTAGGGATATGCCGATTGTAGACCAAATCTTAAATATGTAGTAGTAGGGATATGCCGATTGTAGACCAAATCTTAAATATGTAGTAGTAGGGATATGCCGATTGTAGACCAAATCTTAAATATGTAGTAGTAGGGATATGCCGATTGTAGACCAAATCTTAAATATGTAGTAGTAGTAGGGATATGCCGATTGTAGACCAAATCTTAAATATGTAGTAGTAGGGATATGCCGATTGTAGACCAAATCTTAAATATGTAGTAGTAGGGATATGCCGATTGTAGACCAAATCTTAAATATGTAGTAGTAGGGATATGCCGATTGTAGACCAAATCTTAAATATGTAGTAGTAGGGATATGCCGATTGTAGACCAAATCTTAAATATGTAGTAGTAGGGATATGCCGATTGTAGACCAAATCTTAAATATGTAGTAGTAGTAGGGATATGCCGATTGTAGACCAAATCTTAAATATGTAGTAGTAGGGATATGCCGATTGTAGACCAAATCTTAAATATGTAGTAGTAGGGATATGCCGATTGTAGACCAAATCTTAAATATGTAGTAGTAGGGATATGCCGATTGTAGACCAAATCTTAAATATGTAGTAGTAGGGATATGCCGATTGTAGACCAAATCTTAAATATGTAGTAGTAGGGATATGCCGATTGTAGACCAAATCTTAAATATGTAGTAGTAGGGATATGCCGATTGTAGACCAAATCTTAAATATGTAGTAGTAGGGATATGCCGATTGCAGACCAAATCTTAAATATGTAGTAGTAGGGATATGCCGATTGTAGACCAAATCTTAAATATGTAGTAGTAGGGATATGCCGATTGTAGACCAAATCTTAAATATGTAGTAGTAGGGATATGCCGATTGTAGACCAAATCTTAAATATGTAGTAGTAGGGATATGCCGATTGTAGACCAAATCTTAAATATGTAGTAGTAGTAGGGATATGCCGATTGTAGACTAAATCTTAAATATGTAGTAGTAGGGATATGCCGATTGTAGACCAAATCTTAAATATGTAGTAGTAGGGATATGCCGATTGTAGACCAAATCTTAAATATGTAGTAGTAGGGATATGCCGATTGTAGACCAAATCTTAAATATGTAGTAGTAGGGATATGCCGATTGTAGACCAAATCTTAAATATGTAGTAGTAGTAGGGATATGCCGATTGTAGACCAAATCTTAAATATGTAGTAGTAGGGATATGCCGATTGTAGACCAAATCTTAAATATGTAGTAGTAGGGATATGCCGATTGTAGACCAAATCTTAAATATGTAGTAGTAGGGATATGCCGATTGTAGACCAAATCTTAAATATGTAGTAGTAGGGATATGCCGATTGTAGACCAAATCTTAAATATGTAGTAGTAGGGATATGCCGATTGTAGACCAAATCTTAAATATGTAGTAGTAGAGATATGCCGATTGTAGACCAAATCTTAAAAAACTCCATTTGATCTGATAACAAAACAAACTCACATTTATTATTATGTAAAGGGAAAGAAGTGTGCAGTAGAAATAAACACCTGATGTGGGAACAAGCCCTCGAGTTAAATATGTAAAGGGAAAGAAGTGTGCAGTATAAATAAACACCTGATGTGGGAACACGCCCTCGAGTTAAATATGTAGTAGTAGGGATATGCCGATTGTAGACCAAATCTTAAATATGTAGTAGTAGTAGGGATATGCCGATTGTAGACCAAATCTTAAATATGTAGTAGTAGGGATATGCCGATTGTAGACCAAATCTTAAATATGTAGTAGTAGGGATATGCCGATTGTAGACCAAATCTTAAATATGTAGTAGTAGGGATATGCCGATTGTAGACCAAATCTTAAATATGTAGTAGTAGGGATATGCCGATTGTAGACCAAATCTTAAATATGTAGTAGTAGGGATATGCCGATTGTAGACCAAATCTTAAAAAACTCAATTTGATCTGATAACAAAACAAACTCACATTTATTATTATGTAAAGGGAAAGAAGTGTGCAGTAGAAATAAACACCTGATGTGGGAACAAGCCCTCGAGTTAAATATGTAAAGGGAAATAAGTGTGCAGTAGAAATAAACACCTGATGTGGGAACAAGCCCTCGAGTTAAATATGTAGTAGTAGGGATATGCCGATTGTAGACCAAATCTTAAATATGTAGTAGTAGGGATATGCCGATTGTAGACCAAATCTTAAATATGTAGTAGTAGGGATATGCCGATTGTAGACCAAATCTTAAATATGTAGTAGTAGTAGAGATATGCCGATTGTAGACCAAATCTTAAATATGTAGTAGTAGGGATATGCCGATTGTAGACCAAATCTTAAATATGTAGTAGTAGGGATATGCCGATTGTAGACCAAATCTTAAATATGTAGTAGTAGGGATATGCCGATTGTAGACCAAATCTTAAATATGTAGTAGTAGTAGGGATATGCCGATTGTAGACCAAATCTTAAATATGTAGTAGTAGTAGGGATATGCCGATTGTAGACCAAATCTTAAAAAACTCAATTTGATCTGATAACAAAACAAACTCACATTTATTATTATGTAAAGGGAAAGAAGTGTGCAGTAGAAATAAACACCTGATGTGGGAACAAGCCCTCGAGTTAAATATGTAAAGGGAAATAAGTGTGCAGTAGAAATAAACACCTGATGTGGGAACAAGCCCTCGAGTTAAATATGTAGTAGTAGGGATATGCCGATTGTAGACCAAATCTTAAATATGTAGTAGTAGGGATATGCCGATTGTAGACCAAATCTTAAATATGTAGTAGTAGGGATATGCCGATTGTAGACCAAATCTTAAATATGTAGTAGTAGGGATATGCCGATTGTAGACCAAATCTTAAATATGTAGTAGTAGGGATATGCCGATTGTAGACCAAATCTTAAATATGTAGTAGTAGGGATATGCCGATTGTAGACCAAATCTTAAATATGTAGTAGTAGTAGGGATATGCCGATTGTAGACCAAATCTTAAATATGTAGTAGTAGTAGGGATATGCCGATTGTAGACCAAATCTTAAATATGTAGTAGTAGGGATATGCCGATTGTAGACCAAATCTTAAATATGTAGTAGTAGGGATATGCCGATTGTAGACCAAATCTTAAATATGTAGTAGTAGGGATATGCCGATTGTAGACCAAATCTTAAATATGTAGTAGTAGGGATATGCCGATTGTAGACCAAATCTTAAATATGTAGTAGTAGGGATATGCCGATTGTAGACCAAATCTTAAATATGTAGTAGTAGGGATATGCCGATTGTAGACCAAATCTTAAAAAACTCCATTTGATCTGATAACAAAACAAACTCACATTTATTATTATGTAAAGGGAAAGAAGTGTGCAGTAGAAATAAACACCTGATGTGGGAACAAGCCCTCGAGTTAAATATGTAAAGGGAAAGAAGTGTGCAGTATAAATAAACACCTGATGTGGGAACAAGCCCTCGAGTTAAATATGTAGTAGTAGGGATATGCCGATTGTATACCAAATCTTAAATATGTAGTAGTAGGGATATGCCGATTGTAGACCAAATCTTAAATATGTAGTAGTAGGGATATGCCGATTGTAGACCAAATCTTAAATATGTAGTAGTAGGGATATGCCGATTGTAGACCAAATCTTAAATATGTAGTAGTAGGGATATGCCGATTGTAGACCAAATCTTAAATATGTAGTAGTAGGGATATGCCGATTGTAGACCAAATCTTAAATATGTAGTAGTAGGGATATGCCGATTGTAGACCAAATCTTAAATATGTAGTAGTAGGGATATGCCGATTGTAGACCAAATCTTAAATATGTAGTAGTAGGGATATGCCGATTGTAGACCAAATCTTAAATATGTAGTAGTAGGGATATGCCGATTGTAGACCAAATCTTAAATATGTAGTAGTAGGGATATGCCGATTGTAGACCAAATCTTAAATATGTAGTAGTAGGGATATGCCGATTGTAGACCAAATCTTAAATATGTAGTAGTAGGGATATGCCGATTGTAGACCAAATCTTAAAAAACTCAATTTGATCTGATAACAAAACAAACTCACATTTATTATTATGTAAAGGAAAAGAAGTGTGCAGTAGAAATAAACACCTGATGTGGGAACAAGCCCTCGAGTTAAATATGTAGTAGTAGGGATATGCCGATTGTAGACCAAATCTTAAATATGTAGTAGTAGGGATATGCCGATTGTAGACCAAATCTTAAATATGTAGTAGTAGGGATATGCCGATTGTAGACCAAATCTTAAAAAACTCAATTTGATCTGATAACAAAACAAACTCACATTTATTATTATGTAAAGGGAAAGAAGTGTGCAGTAGAAATAAACACCTGATGTGGGAACAAGCCCTCGAGTTAAATATGTAAAGGGAAATAAGTGTGCAGTAGAAATAAACACCTGATGTGGGAACAAGCCCTCGAGTTAAATATGTAGTAGTAGGGATATGCCGATTGTAGACCAAATCTTAAAAAACTCAATTTGATCTGATAACAAAACAAACTCACATTTATTATTATGTAAAGGGAAAGAAGTGTGCAGTAGAAATAAACACCTGATGTGGGAACAAGCCCTCGAGTTAAATATGTAAAGGGAAAGAAGTGTGCAGTATAAATAAACACCTGATGTGGGAACAAGCCCTCGAGTTAAATATGTAGTAGTAGGAATATGCCGATTGTAGACCAAATCTTAAATATGTAGTAGTAGGGATATGCCGATTGTAGACCAAATCTTAAATATGTAGTATTAGGGATATGCCGATTGTAGACCAAATCTATGTAGTAGTAGGGATATGCCGATTGTAGACCAAATCTTAAATATGTAGTAGTAGGGATATGCCGATTGTAGACCAAATCTTAAATATGTAGTAGTAGGGATATGCCGATTGTAGACCAAATCTTAAATATGTAGTAATAGGGATATGCCGATTGTAGACCAAATCTTAAATATGTAGTAGTAGGGATATGCCGATTGTAGACCAAATCTTAAATATGTAGTAGTAGGGATATGCCGGTTGTAGACCAAATCTTAAATATGTAGTAGTAGGGATATGCCGATTGTAGACCAAATCTTAAATATGTAGTAGTAGTAGGGATATGCCGATTGTAGACCAAATCTTAAATATGTAGTAGTAGGGATATGCCGATTGTAGACCAAATCTTAAATATGTAGTAGTAGGGATATGCCGATTGTAGACCAAATCTTAAATATGTAGTATTAGGGATATGCCGATTGTAGACCAAATCTATGTAGTAGTAGGGATATGCCGATTGTAGACCAAATCTTAAATATGTAGTAGTAGGGATATGCCGATTGTAGACCAAATCTTAAATATGTAGTAGTAGGGATATGCCGATTGTAGACCAAATCTTAAATATGTAGTAATAGGGATATGCCGATTGTAGACCAAATCTTAAATATGTAGTAGTAGGGATATGCCGATTGTAGACCAAATCTTAAATATGTAGTAGTAGGGATATGCCGGTTGTAGACCAAATCTTAAATATGTAGTAGTAGGGATATGCCGATTGTAGACCAAATCTTAAATATGTAGTAGTAGGGATATGCCGATTGTAGACCAAATCTTAAATATGTAGTAGTAGGGATATGCCGATTGTATACCAAATCTTAAATATGTAGTAGTAGGGATATGCCGATTGTAGACCAAATCTTAAATATGTAGTAGTAGGGATATGCCGATTGTAGACCAAATCTTAAATTTGTAGTAGTAGGGATATGCCGATTGTAGACCAAATTCTTAAATATGTAGTAGTAGGGATATTCCGATTGTAGACCAAATCTATGTAGTAGTAGGGAT
Organism: Crossaster papposus; assembly: GCA_037893245.1. NCBI lineage: Eukaryota > Metazoa > Echinodermata > Asteroidea > Velatida > Solasteridae > Crossaster > Crossaster papposus. The sequence goes on from JBAIAA010001301.1 coordinate 62,965, forward strand.
ATGCCGATTGTAGACCAAATCTTAAATATGTAGTAGTAGGGATATGCCGATTGTAGACCAAATCTTAAATATGTAGTAGTAGGGATATGCCGATTGTAGACCAAATCTTAAATATGTAGTAGTAGGGATATGCCGATTGTAGACCAAATCTTAAATATGTAGTAGTAGGGATATGCCGATTGTAGACCAAATCTTAAATATGTAGTAGTAGGGATATGCCGATTGTAGACCAAATCTTAAATATGTAGTATTAGGGATATGCCGATTGTAGACCAAATCTTAAAAAACTCAATTTGATCTGATAACAAAACAAACTCACATTTATTATTATGTAAAGGGAAAGAAGTGTGCAGTAGAAATAAACACCTGATGTGGGAACAAGCCCTCGAGTTAAATATGTAAAGGGAAATAAGTGTGCAGTATAAATAAACACCTGATGTGGGAACAAGCCCTCGAGTTAAATATGTAGTAGTAGGGATATGCCGATTGTATACCAAATCTTAAATATGTAGTAGTAGGGATATGCCGATTGTAGACCAAATCTTAAATATGTAGTAGTAGGGATATGCCGATTGTAGACCAAATCTTAAAAAACTCAATTTGATCTGATAACAAAACAAACTCACATTTATTATTATGTAAAGGGAAAGAAGTGTGCAGTAGAAATAAACACCTGATGTGGGAACAAGCCCTCGAGTTAAATATGTAAAGGAAAATAAGTGTGCAGTAGAAATAAACACCTGATGTGAGAACAAGCCCTCGAGTTAAATATGTAGTAGTAGGGATATGCCGATTGTAGACCAAATCTTAAAAAACTCAATTTGATCTGATAACAAAACAAACTCACATTTATTATTATGTAAAGGGAAAGAAGTGTGCAGTAGAAATAAACACCTGATGTGGGAACAAGCCCTCGAGTTAAATATGTAAAGGGAAAGAAGTGTGCAGTATAAATAAACACCTGATGTGGGAACAAGCCCTCGAGTTAAATATGTAGTAGTAGGAATATGCCGATTGTAGACCAAATCTTAAATATGTAGTAGTAGGGATATGCCGATTGTAGACCAAATCTTAAATATGTAGTATTAGGGATATGCCGATTGTAGACCAAATCTATGTAGTAGTAGGGATATGCCGATTGTAGACCAAATCTTAAATATGTAGTAGTAGGGATATGCCGATTGTAGACCAAATCTTAAATATGTAGTAGTAGGGATATGCCGATTGTAGACCAAATCTTAAATATGTAGTAGTAGGGATATGCCGATTGTAGACCAAATCTTAAATATGTAGTAGTAGGGATATGCCGATTGTAGACCAAATCTTAAATATGTAGTAGTAGGGATATGCCGATTGTAGACCAAATCTTAAATATGTAGTAGTAGGGATATGCCGATTGTAGACCAAATCTTAAATATGTAGTAGTAGGGATATGCCGATTGTAGACCAAATCTTAAATATGTAGTAGTAGGGATATGCCGATTGTAGACCAAATCTTAAATATGTAGTAGTAGGGATATGCCGATTGTAGACCAAATCTTAAATATGTATTAGTAGGGATATGCCGATTGTAGACCAAATCTTAAATATGTATTAGTAGGGATATGCCGATTGTAGACCAAATCTTAAATATGTAGTAGTAGGGATATGCCGATTGTAGACCAAATCTTAAATATGTAGTAGTAGGGATATGCCGATTGTAGACCAAATCTTAAATATGTAGTAGTAGGGATATGCCGATTGTAGACCAAATTCTTAAATATGTAGTAGTAGGGATATTCCGATTGTAGACCAAATCTTAAATATGTAGTAGTAGGGATATGCCGATTGTAGACCAAATCTTAAATATGTAGTAGTAGGGATATGCCGATTGTAGACCAAATCTTAAATATGTAGTAGTAGGGATATGCCGATTGTAGTCCAAATCTTAAATATGTAGTAGTAGGGATATGCCGATTGTAGACCAAATCTTAAATATGTAGTAGTAGTAGGGATATGCCGATTGTAGACCAAATCTTAAATATGTAGTAGTAGGGATATGCCGATTGTAGACCAAATCTTAAATATGTAGTAGTAGGGATATGCCGATTGTAGACCAAATCTTAAATATGTAGTAGTAGGGATATGCCGATTGTAGACCAAATCTTAAATATGTAGTAGTAGGGATATGCCGATTGTAGACCAAATCTTAAATATGTAGTAGTAGGGATATGCCGATTGTAGACCAAATCTTAAATATGTAGTAGTAGGGATATGCCGATTGTAGACCAAATCTTAAAAAACTCCATTTGATCTGATAACAAAACAAACTCACATTTATTATTATGTAAAGGGAAAGAAGTGTGCAGTAGAAATAAACACCTGATGTGGGAACAAGCCCTCGAGTTAAATATGTAAAGGGAAAGAAGTGTGCAGTATAAATAAACACCTGATGTGGGAACAAGCCCTCGAGTTAAATATGTAGTAGTAGGGATATGCCGATTGTATACCAAATCTTAAATATGTAGTAGTAGGGATATGCCGATTGTAGACCAAATCTTAAATATGTAGTAGTAGGGATATGCCGATTGTAGACCAAATCTTAAATATGTAGTAGTAGGGATATGCCGATTGTAGACCAAATTCTTAAATATGTAGTAGTAGGGATATTCCGATTGTAGACCAAATCTATGTAGTAGTAGGGATATGCCGATTGTAGACCAAATCTTAAATATGTAGTAGTAGAGATATGCCGATTGTAGACCAAATCTTAAAAAACTCCATTTGATCTGATAACAAAACAAACTCACATTTATTATTATGTAAAGGGAAAGAAGTGTGCAGTAGAAATAAACACCTGATGTGGGAACAAGCCCTCGAGTTAAATATGTAAAGGGAAAGAAGTGTGCAGTATAAATAAACACCTGATGTGGGAACACGCCCTCGAGTTAAATATGTAGTAGTAGGGATATGCCGATTGTAGACCAAATCTTAAATATGTAGTAGTAGGGATATGCCGATTGTAGACCAAATTCTTAAATATGTAGTAGTAGGGATATTCCGATTGTAGACCAAATCTATGTAGTAGTAGGGATATGCCGATTGTAGACCAAATCTTAAATATGTAGTAGTAGGGATATGCCGATTGTAGACCAAATCTTAAATATGTAGTAGTAGGGATATGCCGATTGTAGACCAAATCTTAAATATGTAGTAGTAGGGATATGCCGATTGTAGACCAAATCTTAAATATGTAGTAGTAGGGATATGCCGATTGTAGACCAAATCTTAAATATGTAGTAGTAGGGATATGCCGATTGTAGACCAAATCTTAAATATGTAGTAGTAGGGATATGCCGATTGTAGACCAAATCTTAAATATGTAGTAGTAGGGATATGCCGATTGTAGACCAAATCTTAAATATGTAGTAGTAGGGATATGCCGATTGTAGACCAAATCTTAAATATGTAGTAGTAGGGATATGCCGATTGTAGACCAAATCTTAAATATGTATTAGTAGGGATATGCCGATTGTAGACCAAATCTTAAATATGTATTAGTAGGGATATGCCGATTGTAGACCAAATCTTAAATATGTAGTAGTAGGGATATGCCGATTGTAGACCAAATCTTAAATATGTAGTAGTAGGGATATGCCGATTGTAGACCAAATCTTAAATATGTAGTAGTAGGGATATGCCGATTGTAGACCAAATTCTTAAATATGTAGTAGTAGGGATATTCCGATTGTAGACCAAATCTTAAATATGTAGTAGTAGGGATATGCCGATTGTAGACCAAATTCTTAAATATGTAGTAGTAGGGATATTCCGATTGTAGACCAAATCTTAAATATGTAGTAGTAGGGATATGCCGATTGTAGACCAAATCTTAAATATGTAGTAGTAGGGATATGCCGATTGTAGACCAAATCTTAAATATGTAGTAGTAGGGATATGCCGATTGTAGTCCAAATCTTAAATATGTAGTAGTAGGGATATGCCGATTGTAGACCAAATCTTAAATATGTAGTAGTAGTAGGGATATGCCGATTGTAGACCAAATCTTAAATATGTAGTAGTAGGGATATGCCGATTGTAGACCAAATCTTAAATATGTAGTAGTAGGGATATGCCGATTGTAGACCAAATCTTAAATATGTAGTAGTAGGGATATGCCGATTGTAGACCAAATCTTAAATATGTAGTAGTAGGGATATGCCGATTGTAGACCAAATCTTAAATATGTAGTAGTAGGGATATGCCGATTGTAGACCAAATCTTAAATATGTAGTAGTAGGGATATGCCGATTGTAGACCAAATCTTAAATATGTAGTAGTAGGGATATGCCGATTGTAGACCAAATCTTAAATATGTAGTAGTAGGGATATGCCGATTGTAGACCAAATCTTAAATATGTAGTAGTAGGGATATGCCGATTGTATACCAAATCTTAAATATGTAGTAGTAGGGATATGCCGATTGTAGACCAAATCTTAAATATGTAGTAGTAGGGATATGCCGATTGTAGACCAAATCTTAAATTTGTAGTAGTAGGGATATGCCGATTGTAGACCAAATTCTTAAATATGTAGTAGTAGGGATATTCCGATTGTAGACCAAATCTATGTAGTAGTAGGGATATGCCGATTGTAGACCAAATCTTAAATATGTAGTAGTAGGGATATGCCGATTGTAGACCAAATCTTAAATATGTAGTAGTAGGGATATGCCGATTGTAGACCAAATCTTAAATATGTAGCAGTAGGGATATGCCGATTGTAGACCAAATTCTTAAATATGTAGTAGTAGGGATATTCCGATTGTAGACCAAATCTATGTAGTAGTAGGGATATGCCGATTGTAGACCAAATCTTAAATATGTAGTAGTAGGGATATGCCGATTGTAGACCAAATCTTAAATATGTAGTAGTAGGGATATGCCGATTGTAGACCAAATCTTAAATATGTAGTAGTAGGGATATGCCGATTGTAGACCAAATCTTAAATATGTAGTAGTAGGGATATGCCGATTGTAGACCAAATCTTAAATATGTAGTAGTAGGGATATGCCGATTGTAGACCAAATCTTAAATATGTAGTAGTAGGGATATGCCGATTGTAGACCAAATCTTAAATATGTAGTAGTAGGGATATGCCGATTGTAGACCAAATCTTAAATATGTAGTAGTAGGGATATGCCGATTGTAGACCAAATCTTAAAAAACTCCATTTGATCTGATAACAAAACAAACTCACATTTATTATTATGTAAAGGGAAAGAAGTGTGCAGTAGAAATAAACACCTGATGTGGGAACAAGCCCTCGAGTTAAATATGTAAAGGGAAAGAAGTGTGCAGTATAAATAAACACCTGATGTGGGAACAAGCCCTCGAGTTAAATATGTAGTAGTAGGGATATGCCGATTGTATACCAAATCTTAAATATGTAGTAGTAGGGATATGCCGATTGTAGACCAAATCTTAAATATGTAGTAGTAGGGATATGCCGATTGTAGACCAAATCTTAAATATGTAGTAGTAGGGATATGCCGATTGTAGACCAAATTCTTAAATATGTAGTAGTAGGGATATTCCGATTGTAGACCAAATCTATGTAGTAGTAGGGATATGCCGATTGTAGACCAAATCTTAAATATGTAGTAGTAGAGATATGCCGATTGTAGACCAAATCTTAAAAAACTCCATTTGATCTGATAACAAAACAAACTCACATTTATTATTATGTAAAGGGAAAGAAGTGTGCAGTAGAAATAAACACCTGATGTGGGAACAAGCCCTCGAGTTAAATATGTAAAGGGAAAGAAGTGTGCAGTATAAATAAACACCTGATGTGGGAACACGCCCTCGAGTTAAATATGTAGTAGTAGGGATATGCCGATTGTAGACCAAATCTTAAATATGTAGTAGTAGGGATATGCCGATTGTAGACCAAATTCTTAAATATGTAGTAGTAGGGATATTCCGATTGTAGACCAAATCTATGTAGTAGTAGGGATATGCCGATTGTAGACCAAATCTTAAATATGTAGTAGTAGGGATATGCCGATTGTAGACCAAATCTTAAATATGTAGTAGTAGGGATATGCCGATTGTAGACCAAATCTTAAATATGTAGTAGTAGGGATATGCCGATTGTAGACCAAATCTTAAATATGTAGTAGTAGGGATATGCCGATTGTAGACCAAATCTTAAATATGTAGTAGTAGGGATATGCTGATTGTAGACCAAATCTTAAATATGTAGTAGTAGGGATATGCCGATTGTAGACCAAATCTTAAATATGTAGTAGTAGGGATATGCCGATTGTAGACCAAATCTTAAATATGTAGTAGTAGGGATATGCCGATTGTAGACCAAATCTTAAATATGTAGTAGTAGGGATATGCCGATTGTAGACCAAATCTTAAATATGTATTAGTAGGGATATGCCGATTGTAGACCAAATCTTAAATATGTATTAGTAGGGATATGCCGATTGTAGACCAAATCTTAAATATGTAGTAGTAGGGATATGCCGATTGTAGACCAAATCTTAAATATGTAGTAGTAGGGATATGCCGATTGTAGACCAAATCTTAAATATGTAGTAGTAGGGATATGCCGATTGTAGACCAAATTCTTAAATATGTAGTAGTAGGGATATTCCGATTGTAGACCAAATCTTAAATATGTAGTAGTAGGGATATGCCGATTGTAGACCAAATTCTTAAATATGTAGTAGTAGGGATATTCCGATTGTAGACCAAATCTTAAATATGTAGTAGTAGGGATATGCCGATTGTAGACCAAATCTTAAATATGTAGTAGTAGGGATATGCCGATTGTAGACCAAATCTTAAATATGTAGTAGTAGGGATATGCCGATTGTAGTCCAAATCTTAAATATGTAGTAGTAGGGATATGCCGATTGTAGACCAAATCTTAAATATGTAGTAGTAGTAGGGATATGCCGATTGTAGACCAAATCTTAAATATGTAGTAGTAGGGATATGCCGATTGTAGACCAAATCTTAAATATGTAGTAGTAGGGATATGCCGATTGTAGACCAAATCTTAAATATGTAGTAGTAGGGATATGCCGATTGTAGACCAAATCTTAAATATGTAGTAGTAGGGATATGCCGATTGTAGACCAAATCTTAAATATGTAGTAGTAGGGATATGCCGATTGTAGACCAAATCTTAAATATGTAGTAGTAGGGATATGCCGATTGTAGACCAAATCTTAAATATGTAGTAGTAGGGATATGCCGATTGTAGACCAAATCTTAAATATGTAGTAGTAGGGATATGCCGATTGTAGACCAAATCTTAAATATGTAGTAGTAGGGATATGCCGATTGTATACCAAATCTTAAATATGTAGTAGTAGGGATATGCCGATTGTAGACCAAATCTTAAATATGTAGTAGTAGGGATATGCCGATTGTAGACCAAATCTTAAATTTGTAGTAGTAGGGATATGCCGATTGTAGACCAAATTCTTAAATATGTAGTAGTAGGGATATTCCGATTGTAGACCAAATCTATGTAGTAGTAGGGATATGCCGATTGTAGACCAAATCTTAAATATGTAGTAGTAGGGATATGCCGATTGTAGACCAAATCTTAAATATGTAGTAGTAGGGATATGCCGATTGTAGACCAAATCTTAAATATGTAGTAGTAGGGATATGCCGATTGTAGACCAAATTCTTAAATATGTAGTAGTAGGGATATTCCGATTGTAGACCAAATCTATGTAGTAGTAGGGATATGCCGATTGTAGACCAAATCTTAAATATGTAGTAGTAGGGATATGCCGATTGTAGACCAAATCTTAAATATGTAGTAGTAGGGATATGCCGATTGTAGACCAAATCTTAAATATGTAGTAGTAGGGATATGCCGATTGTAGACCAAATCTTAAATATGTAGTAGTAGGGATATGCCGATTGTAGACCAAATCTTAAATATGTAGTAGTAGGGATATGCCGATTGTAGACCAAATCTTAAATATGTAGTAGTAGGGATATGCCGATTGTAGACCAAATCTTAAATATGTAGTAGTAGGGATATGCCGATTGTAGACCAAATCTTAAATATGTAGTAGTAGGGATATGCCGATTGTAGACCAAATCTTAAATATGTAGTAGTAGGGATATGCCGATTGTAGACCAAATCTTAAATATGTATTAGTAGGGATATGCCGATTGTAGACCAAATCTTAAATATGTATTAGTAGGGATATGCCGATTGTAGACCAAATCTTAAATATGTAGTAGTAGGGATATGCCGATTGTAGACCAAATCTTAAATATGTAGTAGTAGGGATATGCCGATTGTAGACCAAATCTTAAATATGTAGTAGTAGGGATATGCCGATTGTAGACCAAATTCTTAAATATGTAGTAGTAGGGATATTCCGATTGTAGACCAAATTTTAAATATGTAGTAGTAGGGATATGCCGATTGTAGACCAAATCTTAAATATGTAGTAGTAGGGATATGCCGATTGTAGACCAAATCTTAAATATGTAGTAGTAGGGATATGCCGATTGTAGTCCAAATCTTAAATATGTAGTAGTAGGGATATGCCGATTGTAGACCAAATCTTAAATATGTAGTAGTAGTAGGGATATGCCGATTGTAGACCAAATCTTAAATATGTAGTAGTAGGGATATGCCGATTGTAGACCAAATCTTAAATATGTAGTAGTAGGGATATGCCGATTGTAGACCAAATCTTAAATATGTAATAGTAGGGATATGCCGATTGTAGACCAAATCTTAAATATGTAGTAGTAGGGATATGCCGATTGTAGACCAAATCTTAAATATGTAGTAGTAGGGATATGCCGATTGTAGACCAAATCTTAAATATGTAGTAGTAGGGATATGCCGATTGTAGACCAAATCTTAAATATGTAGTAGTAGGGATATGCCGATTGTAGACCAAATCTTAAATATGTAGTAGTAGGGATATGCCGATTGTAGACCAAATCTTAAATATGTAGTAGTAGGGATATGCCGATTGTAGACCAAATCTTAAATATGTAGTAGTAGGGATATGCCGATTGTAGACCAAATCTTAAATATGTAGTAGTAGGGATATGCCGATTGTAGACCAAATCTTAAATATGTAGTAGTAGGGATATGCCGATTGTAGACCAAATCTTAAATATGTAGTAGTAGGGATATGCCGATTGTAGACCAAATCTTAAATATGTAGTAGTAGGGATATGCCGATTGTAGACCAAATCTTAAATATGTAGTAGTAGGGATATGCCGATTGTAGACCAAATCTTAAATATGTAGTAGTAGGGATATGCCGATTGTAGACCAAATCTTAAATATGTAGTAGTAGGGATATGCCGATTGTAGACCAAATCTTAAATATGTATTAGTAGGGATATGCCGATTGTAGACCAAATCTTAAATATGTATTAGTAGGGATATGCCGATTGTAGACCAAATCTTAAATATGTAGTAGTAGGGATATGCCGATTGTAGACCAAATCTTAAATATGTAGTAGTAGGGATATGCCGATTGTAGACCAAATCTTAAATATGTAGTAGTAGGGATATGCCGATTGTAGACCAAATTCTTAAATATGTAGTAGTAGGGATATTCCGATTGTAGACCAAATTTTAAATATGTAGTAGTAGGGATATGCCGATTGTAGACCAAATCTTAAATATGTAGTAGTAGGGATATGCCGATTGTAGACCAAATCTTAAATATGTAGTAGTAGGGATATGCCGATTGTAGTCCAAATCTTAAATATGTAGTAGTAGGGATATGCCGATTGTAGACCAAATCTTAAATATGTAGTAGTAGTAGGGATATGCCGATTGTAGACCAAATCTTAAATATGTAGTAGTAGGGATATGCCGATTGTAGACCAAATCTTAAATATGTAGTAGTAGGGATATGCCGATTGTAGACCAAATCTTAAATATGTAATAGTAGGGATATGCCGATTGTAGACCAAATCTTAAATATGTAGTAGTAGGGATATGCCGATTGTAGACCAAATCTTAAATATGTAGTAGTAGGGATATGCCGATTGTAGACCAAATCTTAAATATGTAGTAGTAGGGATATGCCGATTGTAGACCAAATCTTAAATATGTAGTAGTAGGGATATGCCGATTGTAGACCAAATCTTAAATATGTAGTAGTAGGGATATGCCGATTGTAGACCAAATCTTAAATATGTAGTAGTAGGGATATGCCGATTGTAGACCAAATCTTAAATATGTAGTAGTAGGGATATGCCGATTGTAGACCAAATCTTAAATATGTAGTAGTAGGGATATGCCGATTGTAGACCAAATTCTTAAATATGTAGTAGTAGGGATATTCCGATTGTAGACCAAATCTATGTAGTAGTAGGGATATGCCGATTGTAGACCAAATCTTAAATATGTAGTAGTAGGGATATGCCGATTGTAGACCAAATCTTAAATATGTAGTAGTAGGGATATGCCGATTGTAGACCAAATCTTAAATATGTAGTAGTAGGGATATGCCGATTGTAGACCAAATCTTAAATATGTAGTAGTAGGGATATGCCGATTGTAGACCAAATCTTAAATATGTAGTAGTAGGGATATGCCGATTGTAGACCAAATCTTAAATATGTAGTAGTAGGGATATGCCGATTGTAGACCAAATCTTAAATATGTAGTAGTAGGGATATGCCGATTGTAGACCAAATCTTAAATATGTAGTAGTAGGGATATGCCGATTGTAGACCAAATCTTAAATATGTAGTAGTAGGGATATGCCGATTGTAGACCAAATCTTAAATATGTATTAGTAGGGATATGCCGATTGTAGACCAAATCTTAAATATGTATTAGTAGGGATATGCCGATTGTAGACCAAATCTTAAATATGTAGTAGTAGGGATATGCCGATTGTAGACCAAATCTTAAATATGTAGTAGTAGGGATATGCCGATTGTAGACCAAATCTTAAATATGTAGTAGTAGGGATATGCCGATTGTAGACCAAATTCTTAAATATGTAGTAGTAGGGATATTCCGATTGTAGACCAAATCTTAAATATGTAGTAGTAGGGATATGCCGATTGTAGACCAAATCTTAAATATGTAGTAGTAGGGATATGCCGATTGTAGACCAAATCTTAAATATGTAGTAGTAGGGATATGCCGATTGTAGTCCAAATCTTAAATATGTAGTAGTAGGGATATGCCGATTGTAGACCAAATCTTAAATATGTAGTAGTAGTAGGGATATGCCGATTGTAGACCAAATCTTAAATATGTAGTAGTAGGGATATGCCGATTGTAGACCAAATCTTAAATATGTAGTAGTAGGGATATGCCGATTGTAGACCAAATCTTAAATATGTAGTAGTAGGGATATGCCGATTGTAGACCAAATCTTAAATATGTAGTAGTAGGGATATGCCGATTGTAGACCAAATCTTAAATATGTAGTAGTAGGGATATGCCGATTGTAGACCAAATCTTAAATATGTAGTAGTAGGGATATGCCGATTGTAGACCAAATCTTAAAAAACTCCATTTGATCTGATAACAAAACAAACTCACATTTATTATTATGTAAAGGGAAAGAAGTGTGCAGTAGAAATAAACACCTGATGTGGGAACAAGCCCTCGAGTTAAATATGTAAAGGGAAAGAAGTGTGCAGTATAAATAAACACCTGATGTGGGAACAAGCCCTCGAGTTAAATATGTAGTAGTAGGGATATGCCGATTGTATACCAAATCTTAAATATGTAGTAGTAGGGATATGCCGATTGTAGACCAAATCTTAAATATGTAGTAGTAGGGATATGCCGATTGTAGACCAAATCTTAAATATGTAGTAGTAGGGATATGCCGATTGTAGACCAAATCTTAAATATGTAGTAGTAGGGATATGCCGATTGTAGACCAAATCTTAAATATGTAGTAGTAGGGATATGCCGATTGTAGACCAAATCTTAAATATGTAGTAAAAGGGATATGCCGATTGTAGACCAAATCTTAAATATGTAGTAGTAGGGATATGCCGATTGTAGACCAAATCTTAAATATGTAGTAGTAGGGATATGCCGATTGTAGACCAAATCTTAAATATGTAGTAGTAGGGATATGCCGATTGTAGACCAAATCTTAAATATGTAGTAGTAGGGATATGCCGATTGTAGACCAAATCTTAAATATGTAGTAGTAGGGATATGCCGATTTTAGACCAAATCTTAAATATGTAGTAGTAGGGATATGCCGATTGTAGACCAAATCTTAAATATGTAGTAGTAGGGATATGCCGATTGTAGACCAAATCTTAAATATGTAGTAGTAGGGATATGCCGATTGTAGACCAAATCTTAAATATGTATTAGTAGGGATATGCCGATTGTAGACCAAATCTTAAATATGTATTAGTAGGGATATGCCGATTGTAGACCAAATCTTAAATATGTAGTAGTAGGGATATGCCGATTGTAGACCAAATCTTAAATATGTAGTAGTAGGGATATGCCGATTGTAGACCAAATCTTAAATATGTAGTAGTAGGGATATGCCGATTGTAGACCAAATTCTTAAATATGTAGTAGTAGGGATATTCCGATTGTAGACCAAATCTTAAATATGTAGTAGTAGGGATATGCCGATTGTAGACCAAATCTTAAATATGTAGTAGTAGGGATATGCCGATTGTAGACCAAATCTTAAATATGTAGTAAAAGGGATATGCCGATTGTAGACCAAATCTTAAATATGTAGTAGTAGGGATATGCCGATTGTAGACCAAATCTTAAATATGTAGTAGTAGGGATATGCCGATTGTAGACCAAATCTTAAATATGTAGTAGTAGGGATATGCCGATTGTAGACCAAATCTTAAATATGTAGTAGTAGGGATATGCCGATTGTAGACCAAATCTTAAATATGTAGTAGTAGGGATATGCCGATTGTAGACCAAATCTTAAATATGTAGTAGTAGGGATATGCCGATTGTAGACCAAATCTTAAATATGTAGTAGTAGGGATATGCCGATTGTAGACCAAATCTTAAATATGTAGTAGTAGGGATATGCCGATTGTAGACCAAATCTTAAATATGTAGTAGTAGGGATATGCCGATTGTAGACCAAATCTTAAATATGTATTAGTAGGGATATGCCGATTGTAGACCAAATCTTAAATATGTATTAGTAGGGATATGCCGATTGTAGACCAAATCTTAAATATGTAGTAGTAGGGATATGCCGATTGTAGACCAAATCTTAAATATGTAGTAGTAGGGATATGCCGATTGTAGACCAAATCTTAAATATGTAGTAGTAGGGATATGCCGATTGTAGACCAAATTCTTAAATATGTAGTAGTAGGGATATTCCGATTGTAGACCAAATCTTAAATATGTAGTAGTAGGGATATGCCGATTGTAGACCAAATCTTAAATATGTAGTAGTAGGGATATGCCGATTGTAGACCAAATCTTAAATATGTAGTAGTAGGGATATGCCGATTGTAGTCCAAATCTTAAATATGTAGTAGTAGGGATATGCCGATTGTAGACCAAATCTTAAATATGTAGTAGTAGTAGGGATATGCCGATTGTAGACCAAATCTTAAATATGTAGTAGTAGGGATATGCCGATTGTAGACCAAATCTTAAATATGTAGTAGTAGGGATATGCCGATTGTAGACCAAATCTTAAATATGTAGTAGTAGGGATATGCCGATTGTAGACCAAATCTTAAATATGTAGTAGTAGGGATATGCCGATTGTAGACCAAATCTTAAATATGTAGTAGTAGGGATATGCCGATTGTAGACCAAATCTTAAATATGTAGTAGTAGGGATATGCCGATTGTAGACCAAATCTTAAAAAACTCCATTTGATCTGATAACAAAACAAACTCACATTTATTATTATGTAAAGGGAAAGAAGTGTGCAGTAGAAATAAACACCTGATGTGGGAACAAGCCCTCGAGTTAAATATGTAAAGGGAAAGAAGTGTGCAGTATAAATAAACACCTGATGTGGGAACAAGCCCTCGAGTTAAATATGTAGTAGTAGGGATATGCCGATTGTATACCAAATCTTAAATATGTAGTAGTAGGGATATGCCGATTGTAGACCAAATCTTAAATATGTAGTAGTAGGGATATGCCGATTGTAGACCAAATCTTAAATATGTAGTAGTAGGGATATGCCGATTGTAGACCAAATCTTAAATATGTAGTAGTAGGGATATGCCGATTGTAGACCAAATCTTAAATATGTAGTAGTAGGGATATGCCGATTGTAGACCAAATCTTAAATATGTAGTAAAAGGGATATGCCGATTGTAGACCAAATCTTAAATATGTAGTAGTAGGGATATGCCGATTGTAGACCAAATCTTAAATATGTAGTAGTAGGGATATGCCGATTGTAGACCAAATCTTAAATATGTAGTAGTAGGGATATGCCGATTGTAGACCAAATCTTAAATATGTAGTAGTAGGGATATGCCGATTGTAGACCAAATCTTAAATATGTAGTAGTAGGGATATGCCGATTTTAGACCAAATCTTAAATATGTAGTAGTAGGGATATGCCGATTGTAGACCAAATCTTAAATATGTAGTAGTAGGGATATGCCGATTGTAGACCAAATCTTAAATATGTAGTAGTAGGGATATGCCGATTGTAGACCAAATCTTAAAAAACTCAATTTGATCTGATAACAAAACAAACTCACATTTATTATTATGTAAAGGGAAAGAAGTGTGCAGTAGAAATAAACACCTGATGTGGGAACAAGCCCTCGAGTTAAATATGTAAAGGGAAATAAGTGTGCAGTAGAAATAAACACCTGATGTGGGAACAAGCCCTCGAGTTAAATATGTAGTAGTAGGGATATGCCGATTGTAGACCAAATCTTAAAAAACTCAATTTGATCTGATAACAAAACAAACTCACATTTATTATTATGTAAAGGGAAAGAAGTGTGCAGTAGAAATAAACACCTGATGTGGGAAAAAGCCCTCGAGTTAAATATGTAAAGGGAAAGAAGTGTGCAGTATAAATAAACACCTGATGTGGGAACAAGCCCTCGAGTTAAATATGTAGTAGTAGGAATATGCCGATTGTAGACCAAATCTTAAATATGTAGTAGTAGTAGTAGGGATATGCCGATTGTAGACCAAATCTTAAATATGTAGTATTAGGGATATGCCGATTGTAGACCAAATCTTAAATATGTAGTAGTAGGGATATGCCGATTGTAGTCCAAATCTTAAATATGTAGTAGTAGGGATATGCCGATTGTAGACCAAATCTTAAATATGTAGTAGTAGGGATATGCCGATTGTAGACCAAATCTTAAATATGTAGTAGTAGTAGGGATATGCCGATTGTAGACCAAATCTTAAATATGTAGTAGTAGGGATATGCCGATTGTAGACCAAATCTTAAATATGTAGTAGTAGGGATATGCCGATTGTAGACCAAATCTTAAATATGTAGTAGTAGGGATATGCCGATTGTAGACCAAATCTTAAATATGTAGTAGTAGGGATATGCCGATTGTAGACCAAATCTTAAATATGTAGTAGTAGGGATATGCCGATTGTAGACCAAATCTTAAATATGTAGTAGTAGGGATATGCCGATTGTAGACCAAATCTTAAAAAACTCAATTTGATCTGATAACAAAACAAACTCACATTTATTATTATGTAAAGGGAAAGAAGTGTGCAGTATAAATAAACACCTGATGTGGGAACAAGCCCTCGAGTTAAATATATAAAGGGAAATAAGTGTGCAGTAGAAATAAACACCTGATGTGGGAACAAGCCCTCGAGTTAAATATGTAGTAGTAGGGATATGCCGATTGTAGACCAAATCTTAAAAAACCCAATTTGATCTGATAACAAAACAAACTCACATTTATTATTATGTAAAGGGAAAGAAGTGTGCAGTAGAAATAAACACCTGATGTGGGAACAAGCCCTCGAGTTAAATATGTAAAGGGAAAGAAGTGTGCAGTATAAATAAACACCTGATGTGGGAACAAGCCCTCGAGTTAAATATGTAGTAGTAGGAATATGCCGATTGTAGACCAAATCTTAAATATGTAGTAGTAGGGATATGCCGATTGTAGACCAAATCTTAAATATGTAGTATTAGGGATATGCCGATTGTAGACCAAATCTATGTAGTAGTAGGGATATGCCGATTGTAGACCAAATCTTAAATATGTAGTAGTAGGGATATGCCGATTGTAGACCAAATCTTAAATATGTAGTAGTAGGGATATGCCGATTGTAGACCAAATCTTAAATATGTAGTAGTAGGGATATGCCGATTGTAGACCAAATCTTAAATATGTAGTAGTAGGGATATGCCGATTGTAGACCAAATCTTAAATATGTAGTAGTAGGGATATGCCGATTGTAGACCAAATCTTAAATATGTAGTAGTAGGGATATGCCGATTGTAGACCAAATCTTAAATATGTAGTAGTAGGGATATGCCGATTGTAGACCAAATCTTAAATATGTAGTAGTAGGGATATGCCGATTGTAGACCAAATCTTAAATATGTAGTAGTAGGGATATGCCGATTGTAGACCAAATCTTAAATATGTAGTAGTAGGGATATGCCGATTGTAGACCAAATCTTAAATATGTAGTAGTAGGGATATGCCGATTGTAGACCAAATCTTAAATATGTAGTAGTAGGGATATGCCGATTGTAGACCAAATTCTTAAATATGTAGTAGTAGGGATATTCCGATTGTAGACCAAATCTTAAATATGTAGTAGTAGGGATATGCCGATTGTAGACCAAATCTTAAATATGTAGTAGTAGGGATATGCCGATTGTAGACCAAATCTTAAATATGTAGTAGTAGGGATATGCCGATTGTAGTCCAAATCTTAAATATGTAGTAGTAGGGATATGCCGATTGTAGACCAAATCTTAAATATGTAGTAGTAGGGATATGCCGATTGTAGAACAAATCTTAAATATGTAGTAGTAGGGATATGCCGATTGTAGACCAAATCTTAAATATGTAGTAGTAGGGATATGCCGATTGTAGACCAAATCTTAAATATGTAGTAGTAGGGATATGCCGATTGTAGACCAAATCTTAAATATGTAGTAGTAGGGATATGCCGATTGTAGACCAAATCTTAAATATGTAGTAGTAGGGATATGCCGATTGTAGACCAAATCTTAAATATGTAGTAGTAGGGATATGCCGATTGTAGACCACATCTTAAATATGTAGTAGTAGGGATATGCCGATTGTAGACCAAATCTTAAATATGTAGTAGTAGGGATATGCCGATTGTAGACCAAATCTTAAATATGTAGTAGTAGGGATATGCCGATTGTAGACCAAATCTTAAATATGTAGTAGTAGGGATATGCCGATTGTAGACCAAATCTTAAATATGTAGAAGTAGGGATATGCCGATTGTAGACCAAATCTTAAATATGTAGTAGTAGGGATATGCCGATTGTAGACCAAATCTTAAATATGTAGTAGTAGGGATATGCCGATTGTAGACCAAATCTTAAATATGTAGTAGTAGGGATATGCCGATTGTAGACCAAATCTTAAATATGTAGTAGTAGGGATATGCCGATTGTAGACCAAATCTTAAATTTGTAGTAGTAGGGATATGCCGATTGTAGACCAATTCTTAAATATGTAGTAGTAGTAGGGATATGCCGATTGTAGACCAAATCTTAAATATGTAGTAGTAGGGATATGCCGATTGTAGACCAAATCTACAATATGTAGTAGTAGGGATATGCCGATTGTAGACCAAATCTTAAATATGTAGTAGTAGGGATATGCCGATTGTAGACCAAATCTTAAATATGTAGTAGTAGGGATATGCCGATTGTAGACCAAATCTTAAATATGTAGTAGTAGGGATATGCCGATTGTAGACCAAATCTTAAATATGTAGTAGTAGGGATATGCCGATTGTAGACCAAATCTTAAATATGTAGTAGTAGGGATATGCCGATTGTAGACCAAATCTTAAATATGTAGTAGTAGGGATATGCCGATTGTAGACCAAATCTTAAATATGTAGTAGTAGGGATATGCCGATTGTAGACCAAATCTTAAATATGTAGTAGTAGGGATATGCCGATTGTAGACCAAATCTTAAATATGTAGTAGTAGGGATATGCCGATTGTAGACCAAATCTTAAATATGTAGTAGTAGGGATATGCCGATTGTAGACCAAATCTTAAATATGTAGTAGTAGGGATATGCCGATTGTAGACCAAATCTTAAATATGTAGTAGTAGGGATATGCCGATTGTAGACCAAATCTTAAATATGTAGTAGTAGGGATATGCCGATTGTAGACCAAATCTTAAATATGTAGTAGTAGGGATATGCCGATTGTAGACCAAATCTTAAATATGTAGTAGTAGGGATATGCCGATTGTAGACCAAATCTTAAATATGTAGTAGTAGTGATATGCCGATTGTAGACCAAATCTTAAATATGTAGTAGTAGGGATATGCCGATTGTAGACCAAATCTTAAAAAACTCAATTTGATCTGATAACAAAACAAACTCACATTTATTATTATGTAAAGGGAAAGAAGTGTGCAGTAGAAATAAACACCTGATGTGGGAACAAGCCCTCGAGTTAAATATGTAAAGGGAAATAAGTGTGCAGTAGAAATAAACACCTGATGTGGGAACAAGCCCTCGAGTTAAATATGTAGTAGTAGGGATATGCCGATTGTAGACCAAATCTCAAATATGTAGTAGTAGGGATATGTCGATTGTAGACCAAATCTTAAATATGTAGTAGTATGGATATGCCGATTGTAGACCAAATCTTAAATATGTAGTAGTAGGGATATGCCGATTGTAGACCAAATATTAAATATGTAGTAGTAGGGATATGCCGATTGTAGACCAAATCTTAAATATGTAGTAGTAGGGATATGCCGATTGTAGACCAAATCTTAAATATGTAGTAGTAGGGATATGCCGATTGTAGACCAAATCTTAAATATGTAGTAGTAGGGATATGCCGATTGTAGACCAAATCTTAAATATGTAGTAGTAGTAGGGATATGCCGATTGTAGACCAAATCTTAAATATGTAGTAGTAGGGATATGCCGATTGTAGACCAAATCTTAAATATGTAGTAGTAGGGATATGCCGATTGTAGACCAAATCTTAAATATGTAGTAGTAGGGATATGCCGATTGTAGAACAAATCTTAAATATGTAGTAGTAGTAGGGATATGCCGATTGTAGACCAAATCTTAAATATGTAGTAGTAGGGATATGCCGATTGTAGACCAAATCTTAAATATGTAGTAGTAGGGATATGCCGATTAATAGACCAAATCTTAAATATGTAGTAGTAGGGCTATGCCGATTGTAGACCAAATCTTAAATATGTAGTAGTAGGGATATGCCGATTGTATACCAAATCTTAAATATGTAGTAGTAGGGATATGCCGATTGTAGACCAAATCTTAAATATGTAGTAGTAGGGATATGCCGATTGTATACCAAATCTTAAATATGTAGTAGTAGGGATATGCCGATTGTAGACCAAATCTCAAATATGTAGTAGTAGGGATATGCCGATTGTAGACCAAATCTTAAATATGTAGTAGTATGGATATGCCGATTGTAGACCAAATCTTAAATATGTAGTAGTAGGGATATGCCGATTGTAGACCAAATCTTAAATATGTAGTAGTAGGGATATGCCGATTGTAGACCAAATCTTAAATATGTAGTAGTATGGATATGCCGATTGTAGACCAAATCTTAAAAAACTCAATTTGATCTGATAACAAAACAAACTCACATTTATTATTATGTAAAGGGAAAGAAGTGTGCAGTAGAAATAAACACCTGATGTGGGAACAAGTCCTCGAGTTAAATATGTAAAGGGAAATAAGTGTGCAGTATAAATAAACACCTGATGTGGGAACAAGCCCTCGAGTTAAATATGTAGTAGTAGGGATATGCCGATTGTAGACCAAATCTTAAATATGTAGTAGTAGGGATATGCCGATTGTAGACCAAATCTTAAATATGTAGTAGTAGTAGGGATATGCCGATTGTAGACCAAATCTTAAATATGTAGTAGTAGGGATATGCCGATTGTAGACCAAATCTTAAATATGTAGTAGTAGGGATATGCCGATTGTAGACCAAATCTTAAATATGTAGTAGTAGGGATATGCCGATTGTAGACCAAATCTTAAATATGTAGTAGTAGGGATATGCCGATTGTAGACCAAATCTTAAATATGTAGTAGCAGGGATATGCCGATTGTAGACCAAATCTTAAAAAACTCAATTTGATCTGATAACAAAACAAACTCACATTTATTATTATGTAAAGGGAAAGAAGTGTGCAGTAGAAATAAACACCTGATGTGGGAACAAGCCCTCGAGTTAAATATGTACAGGGAAAGAAGTGTGCAGTAGAAATAAACACCTGATGTGGGAACAAGCCCTCGAGATAAATATGTAGTAGTAGGGATATGCCGATTGTAGACCAAATCTTAAATATGTAGTAGTAGGGATATGCCGATTGTAGACCAAATCTTAAATATGTAGTAGTAGTAGGGATATTCCGATTGTAGACCAAATCTTAAATATGTAGTAGTAGGGATATGCCGATTGTAGACCAAATTATAAAAAAACACAATTTGATCTGATAACAAAACAAACTCACATTTATTATTATGTAAAGGGAAAGAAGTGTGCAGTAGAAATAAACACCTGATGTGGGAACAAGCCCTCGAGTTAAATATGTAAAGGGAAATAAGTGTGCAGTAGAAATAAACACCTGATGTGGGAACAAGCCCTCGAGTTAAATATGTAGTAGTAGGGATATGCCGATTGTAGACCAAATCTTAAATATGTAGTAGTAGGGATATGCCGATTGTAGACCAAATCTTAAATATGTAGTAGTAGGGATATGCCGATTGTAGACCAAATCTTAAATATGTAGTAGTAGGGATATGCCGATTGTAGACCAAATCTTAAATATGTAGTAGTAGGGATATGCCGATTGTAGACCAAATCTTAAATATGTAGTAGTAGGGATATGCCGATTGTAGACCAAATCTTAAATATGTAGTAGTAGGGATATGCCGATTGTATACCAAATCTTAAAAAACTCAATTTGATCTGATAACAAAACAACCTCACATTTATTATTATGTAAAGGGAAAGAAGTGTGCAGTAGAAATAAACACCTGATGTGGGAACAAGCCCTCGAGTTAAATATGTAGTAGTAGGGATACGCCGATTGTATACCAAATCTTAAAAAACTCAATTTGATCTGATAACAAAACAACCTCACATTTATTATTATGTAAAGGGAAAGAAGTGTGCAGTAGAAATAAACACCTGATGTGGGAACAAGCCCTCGAGTTAAATATGTAAAGGGAACGAAGTGTGCAGTAGAAATAAACACCTGATGTGGAAACAAGCCCTCGAGTTAAATATGTAAAGGGAAAGAAGTGTGCAGTAGAAATAAACACCTGATGTGGGAACAAGCCCTCGAGTTAAATATGTAAAGGGAAAGAAGTGTGCAGTAGAAATAAACACCTGATGTGGGAACAAGCCCTCGAGTTAAATATGTAGTAGTAGGGATATGCCGATTGTAGACTAAATCTTAAATATGTAGTAGTAGGGATATGCCGATTGTAGACCAAATCTTAAATATGTAGTAGTAGGGATATGCCGATTGTAGACCAAATCTTAAATATGTAGTAGTAGGGATATGCCGATTGTAGACCAAATCTTAAATATGTAGTAGTAGGGATATGCCGATTGTAGACCAAATCTTAAATATGTAGTAGTAGGGATATGCCGATTGTAGACCAAATCTTAAATATGTAGTAGTAGGGATATGCCGATTGTAGACCAAATCTTAAATATGTAGTAGTAGTAGTAGGGATATGCCGATTGTAGACCAAATCTTAAATATGTAGTAGTAGGGATATGCCGATTGTAGACCAAATCTTAAATATGTAGTAGTAGGGATATGCCGATTGTATACCAAATCTTAAATATGTAGTAGTAGGGATATGCCGATTGTAGACCAAATCTTAAATATGTAGTAGTAGGGATATGCCGATTGTAGACCAAATCTTAAATATGTAGTAGTAGGGATATGCCGATTGTAGACCAAATCTTAAATATGTAGTAGTAGGGATATGCCGATTGTAGACCAAATCTTAAATATGTAGTAGTTGGGATATGCCGATTGTAGACCAAATCTTAAAAAACTCAATTTGATCTGATAACAAAACAAACTCACATTTATTATTATGTAAAGGGAAAGAAGTGTGCAGTAGAAATAAACACCTGATGTGGGAACAAGCCCTCGAGTTAAATATGTAAAGGGAAATAAGTGTGCAGTAGAAATAAACACCTGATGTGGGAACAAGCCCTCGAGTTAAATATGTAGTAGTAGGGATACGCCGATTGTATACCAAATCTTAAAAAACTCAATTTGATCTGATAACAAAACAAACTCACATTTATTATTATGTAAAGGGAAAGAAGTGTGCAGTAGAAATAAACACCTGATGTGGGAACAAGCCCTCGAGTTAAATATGTAAAGGGAAAGAAGTGTGCAGTAGAAATAAACACCTGATGTGGGAACAAGCCCTCGAGTTAAATATGTAGTAGTAGGGATATGCCGATTGTAGACCAAATCTTAAATATGTAGTAGTAGGGATATGCCGATTGTAGACCAAATCTTAAATATGTAGTAGTAGGGATATGCCGATAGTAGACCAAATCTTAAATATGTAGTAGTAGGGATATGCCGATTGTAGACCAAATCTTAAATATGTAGTAGTAGTAGGGATATGCCGATTGTAGACCAAATCTTAAATATGTAGTAGTAGGGATATGCCGATTGTAGACCAAATCTTAAATATGTAGTAGTAGGGATATGCCGATTGTAGACCAAATCTTAAATATGTAGTAGTAGGGATATGCCGATTGTAGACCAAATCTTAAATATGTAGTAGTAGGGATATGCCGATTGTAGACCAAATCTTAAATATGTAGTAGTAGGGATATGCCGATTGTAGACCAAATCTTAAATATGTAGTAGTAGTAGGGATATGCCGATTGTAGACCAAATCTTAAATATGAAGTAGTAGGGATATGCCGATTGTAGACCAAATCTTAAATATGTAGTAGTAGGGATATGCCGATTGTAGACCAAATCTTATATATGTAGTAGTAGGGATATGCCGATTGTAGACCAAATCTTAAAAAACTCAATTTGATCTGATAACAAAACAAACTCACATTTATTATTATGTAAAGGGAAAGAAGTGTGCAGTAGAAATAAACACCTGATGTGGGAACAAGCCCTCGAGTTAAATATGTAAAGGGAAATAAGTGTGCAGTAGAAATAAACACCTGATGTGGGAACAAGCCCTCGAGTTAAATATGTAGTAGTAGGGATATGCCGATTGTAGACCAAATCTTAAATATGTAGTAGTAGGGATATGCCGATTGTAGACCAAATCTTAAATATGTAGTAGTAGGGATATGCCGATTGTAGACCAAATCTTACATATGTAGTAGTAGGGATATGCCGATTGTAGACCAAATCATATGTAGTAGTAGGGATATGCCGATTGTAGACCAAATCTTAAATATGTAATAGTAGGGATATGCCGATTGTAGACCAAATCTTAAATATGTAGTAGTAGGGATATGCCGATTGTAGACCAAATCTTAAATATGTAGTAGTAGGGATATGCCGATTGTAGACCAAATCTTAAATATGTAGTAGTAGGGATATGCCGATTGTAGACCAAATCTTAAATATGTAGCAGTAGGGATATGCCGATTGTAGACCAAATCTTAAATATGTAGTAGTAGGGATATGCCGATTGTAGACCAAATCTTAAATATGTAGTAGTAGGGATATGCCGATTGTAGACCAAATCTTAAATATGTAGTAGTAGGGATATGCCGATTGTAGACCAAATCTTAAATATGTAGTAGTAGGGATATGCCGATTGTAGACCAAATCTTAAATATGTAGTAGTAGGGATATGCCGACTGTAGACCAAATCTTAAATATGTAGTAGTAGGGATATGCCGATTGTAGACCAAATCTTAAATATGTAGTAGTAGGGATATGCCGATTGTAGACCAAATCTTAAATATGTAGTAGTAGGGATATGCCGATTGTAGACCAAATCTTAAATATGTAGTAGTAGGGATATGCCGATTGTAGACCAAATCTTAAATATGTAGTAGTAGGGATATGCCGATTGTAGTCCAAATCTTAAATATGTAGTAGTAGGGATATGCCGATTGTAGACCAAATCTTAAATATGTAGTAGTAGGGATATGCCGATTGTAGACCAAATCTTAAATATGTAGTAGTAGGAATATGCCGATTGTACACCAAATCTTAAATATGTAGTAGTAGGGATATGCCGATTGTAGACCAAATCTTAAATATGTAGTAGTAGGGATATGCCGATTGTAGACCAAATCTTAAAAAACTCAATTTGATCTGATAACAAAACAAACTCACATTTATTATTATGTAAAGGGAAAGAAGTGTGCAGTAGAAATAAACACCTGATGTGGGAACAAGCCCTTGAGTTAAATATGTAGTAGTAGGGATACGCCGATTGTATACCAAATCTTAAAAAAACTCAATTTGATCTGATAACAAAACAAACTCACATTTATTATTATGTAAAGGGAAAGAAGTGTGCAGTAGAAATAAACACCTGATGTGGGAACAAGCCCTCGAGTTAAATATGTAGTAGTAGGGATATGCCGATTGTAGACCAAATCTTAAATATGTAGTAGTAGGGATATGCCGATTGTAGACCAAATCTTAAATATGTAGTAGTAGGGATATGCCGATTGTAGACCAAATCTTAAATATGTAGTAGTAGGGATATGCCGATTGTAGACCAAATCTTAAATATGTAGTAGTAGGGATATGCCGATTGTAGACCAAATCTTAAATATGTAGTAGTAGGGATATGCCGATTGTAGACCAAATCTTAAATATGTAGTAGTAGGGATATGCCGATTGTAGACCAAATCTTAAATATGTAGTAGTAGGGATATGCCGATTGTAGACCAAATCTTAAATATGTAGTAGTAGGGATATGCCGATTGTAGACCAAATCTTAAATATGTAGTAGTAGGGATATGCCGATTGTAGACCAAATCTTAAATATGTAGTAGTAGAGATATGCCGATTGTAGACCAAATCTTAAATATGTAGTAGTAGGGATATGCCGATTGTAGACCAAATCTTAAATATGTAGTAGTAGGGATATGCCGATTGTAGACCAAATCTTAAATATGTAGTAGTAGGGATATGCCGATTGTAGACCAAATCTTAAACATGTAGTAGTAGGGATATGCCGATTGTAGACCAAATCTTAAATATGTAGTAGTAGGGATATGCCGATTGTAGACCAAATCTTAAATATGTAGTAGTAGGGATATGCCGATTGTAGACCAAATCTTAAATATGTAGTAGTAGGGATATGCCGATTGTAGACCAAATCTTAAATATGTAGTAGTAGGGATATGCCGATTGTAGACCAAATCTTAAATATGTAGTAGTAGGGATATGCCGATTGTAGACCAAATCTTAAATATGTAGTAGTAGGGATATACCGATTGTAGACCAAATCTTAAATATGTAGTAGTAGGGATATGCCGATTGTATACCAAATCTTAAATATGTAGTAGTAGGGATATGCCGATTGTAGACCAAATCTTAAATATGTAGTAGTAGGGATATGCCGATTGTATACCAAATCTTAAATATGTAGTAGTAGGGATATGCCGATTGTAGACCAAATCTTAAATATGTAGTAGTAGGGATATGCCGATTGTAGACCAAATCTTAAATATGTAGTAGTAGGGATATGCCGATTGTAGACCAAATCTTAAATATGTAGTAGTAGGGATATGCCGATTGTAGACCAAATCTTAAATATGTAGTAGTAGGGATATGCCGATTGTAGACCAAATCTTAAATATGTAGTAGTAGGGATATGGCGATTGTAGACCAAATCTTAAATATGTAGTAGTAGGGATATGCCGATTGTAGACCAAATCTTAAATATGTAGTAGTAGGGATATGCCGATTGTAGACCAAATATTAAATATGTAGTAGTAGGGATATGCCGATTGTAGACCAAATCTTAAATATGTAGTAGTAGGGATATGCCGATTGTAGACCAAATCTTAAATATGTAGTAGTAGGGATATGCCGATTGTAGACCAAATCTTAACAAACTCAATTTGATCTGATAACAAAACAAACTCACATTTATTATTATGTAAAGGGAAAGAAGTGTGCAGTAGAAATAAACACCTAATGTGGGAACAAGCCCTCGAGTTAAATATGTAGTAGTAGGGATATGCCGATTGTAGACCAAATCTTAAATATGTAGTAGTAGGGATATGCCGATTGTAGACCAAATCTTAAATATGTAGTAGTAGGGATATGCCGAATGTAGACCAAATCTTAAAAAACTCAATTTGATCTGATAACAAAACAAACTCACATTTATTATTATGTAAAGGGAAAGAAGTGTGCAGTAGAAATAAACACCTGATGTGGGAACAAGCCCTCGAGTTAAATATGTAAAGGAAAATAAGTGTGCAGTATAAATAAACACCTGATGTGGGAACAAGCCCTCGAGTTAAATATGTAGTAGTAGGGATATGCCGATTGTAGACCAAATCTTAAAAAACTCAATTTGATCTGATAACAAAACAAACTCACATTTATTATTATGTAAAGGGAAAGAAGTGTGCAGTAGAAATAAACACCTGATGTGGGAACAAGCCCTCGAGTTAAATATGTAGTAGTAGGGATATGCCGATTGTAGACCAAATCTTACAAAACTCAATTTGATCTGATAACAAAACAAATTCACATTTATTATTATGTAAAGGGAAAGAAGTGTGCAGTAGAAATAAACACCTGATGTGGGAACAAGCCCTCGAGTTAAATATGTAAAGGGAAAGAAGTGTGCAGTAGAAATAAACACCCGATGTGGGAACAAGCCCTCGAGTTAAATATGTAGTAGTAGGGATATGCCGATTGTAGACCAAATCTTAAATATGTAGTAGTAGGGATATGCCGATTGTAGACCAAATCTTAAATATGTAGTAGTAGGGATATGCCGATTGTAGACCAAATCTTAAATATGTAGTAGTAGAGATATGCCGATTGTAGACCAAATCTTAAATATGTAGTAGTAGGGATATGCCGATTGTAGACCAAATCTTAAATATGTAGTAGTAGGGATATGCCGATTGTAGACCAAATCTTAAATATGTAGTAGTAGGGATATGCCGATTGTAGACCAAATCTTAAATATGTAGTAGTAGGGATATGCCGATTGTAGACCAAATCTTAAATATGTAGTAGTAGGGATATGCCGATTGTAGACCAAATCTTAAATATGTAGTAGTAGGGATATGCCGATTGTAGACCAAATCTTAAATATGTAGTAGTAGGGATATGCCGATTGTAGACCAAATCTTAAATATGTAGTAGTAGGGATATGCCGATTGTAGACCAAATCTTAAATATGTAGTAGTAGGGATATGCCGATTGTAGACCAAATCTTAAATATGTAGTAGTAGGGATATGCCGATTGTAGACCAAATCTTAAATATGTAGTAGTAGGGATATGCCGATTGTAGACCAAATCTTAAATATGTAGTAGTAGGGATATGCCGATTGTAGACCAAATCTTAAATATGTAGTAGTAGGGATATGCCGATTGTAGACCAAATCTTAAATATGTAGTAGTAGGGATATGCCGATTGTAGACCAAATCTTAAATATGTAGTAGTAGGGATATGCCGATTGTAGACCAAATCTTAAATATGTAGTAGTAGGGATATGCCGATTGTAGACCAAATCTTAAATATGTAGTAGTAGGGATATGCCGATTGTAGACCAAATCTTAAATATGTAGTAGTAGGGATATGCCGATTGTAGACCAAATCTTAAATATGTAGTAGTAGGGATATGCCGATTGTAGACCAAATCTTAAATATGTAGTAGTAGGGATATGCCGATTGTAGACCAAATCTTAAATATGTAGTAGTAGGGATATGCCGATTGTAGACCAAATCTTAAATATGTAGTAGTAGGGATATGCCGATTGTAGACCAAATCTTAAATATGTAGTAGTAGGGATATGCCGATTGTAGACCAAATCTTAAATATGTAGTAGTAGGGATATGCCGATTGTAGACCAAATCTTAAATATGTAGTAGTAGGGATATGCCGATTGTAGACCAAATCTTAAATATGTAGTAGTAGGGATATGCCGATTGTAGACCAAATCTTAAATATGTAGTAGTAGGGATATGCCGATTGTAGACCAAATCTTAAATATGTTGTAGTAGGGATATGCCGATTGTAGACCAAATCTTAAATATGTAGTAGTAGGGATATGCCGATTGTAG
>JBAIAA010001302.1:0-100678 GCA_037893245.1 Crossaster papposus
TAACACCCAGCCCCTTCCCGGGGCATGCTTTCCTTCATGCCCTTATTTGTGGGCGGGGATTGTGTGCACAAACCTATGGCGAATTTGAAACGCGTGTGTTAACGTTATAATTTTCAGAAAATCGAAATAAAATACTAACAAAGCATGCCCCGGGTCAAATTGCTAATTTTGCCATTCCTGGAGGCCCCCCTCTATCTCCTAACACCCAGCCCCTTCCCGGGGCATGCTTTCCTTCATGCCCTTATTTGTGGGCGGGGATTGTGTGCACAAACCTATGGCGAATTTGAAACGCGTGTGTTAACGTTATAATTTTCAGAAAATCGAAATAAAATACTAACAAAGCATGCCCCGGGTCAAATTGCTAATTTTGCCATTCCTGGAGGCCCCCCTCTATCTCCTAACACCCAGCCCCTTCCCGGGGCATGCTTTCCTTCATGCCCTTATTTGTGGGCGGGGATTGTGTGCACAAACCTATGGCGAATTTGAAACGCGTGTGTTAACGTTATAATTTTCAGAAAATCGAAATAAAATACTAACAAAGCATGCCCCGGGTCAAATTGCTAATTTTGCCATTCCTGGAGGCCCCCCTCTATCTCCTAACACCCAGCCCCTTCCCGGGGCATGCTTTCCTTCATGCCCTTATTTGTGGGCGGGGATTGTGTGCACAAACCTATGGCGAATTTGAAACGCGTGTGTTAACGTTATAATTTTCAGAAAATCGAAATAAAATACTAACAAAGCATGCCCCGGGTCAAATTGCTAATTTTGCCATTCCTGGAGGCCCCCCTCTATCTCCTAACACCCAGCCCCTTCCCGGGGCATGCTTTCCTTCATGCCCTTATTTGTGGGCGGGGATTGTGTGCACAAACCTATGGCGAATTTGAAACGCGTGTGTTAACGTTATAATTTTCAGAAAATCGAAATAAAATACTAACAAAGCATGCCCCGGGTCAAATTGCTAATTTTGCCATTCCTGGAGGCCCCCCTCTATCTCCTAACACCCAGCCCCTTCCCGGGGCATGCTTTCCTTCATGCCCTTATTTGTGGGCGGGGATTGTGTGCACAAACCTATGGCGAATTTGAAACGCGTGTGTTAACGTTATAATTTTCAGAAAATCGAAATAAAATACTAACAAAGCATGCCCCGGGTCAAATTGCTAATTTTGCCATTCCTGGAGGCCCCCCTCTATCTCCTAACACCCAGCCCCTTCCCGGGGCATGCTTTCCTTCATGCCCTTATTTGTGGGCGGGGATTGTGTGCACAAACCTATGGCGAATTTGAAACGCGTGTGTTAACGTTATAATTTTCAGAAAATCGAAATAAAATACTAACAAAGCATGCCCCGGGTCAAATTGCTAATTTTGCCATTCCTGGAGGCCCCCCTCTATCTCCTAACACCCAGCCCCTTCCCGGGGCATGCTTTCCTTCATGCCCTTATTTGTGGGCGGGGATTGTGTGCACAAACCTATGGCGAATTTGAAACGCGTGTGTTAACGTTATAATTTTCAGAAAATCGAAATAAAATACTAACAAAGCATGCCCCGGGTCAAATTGCTAATTTTGCCATTCCTGGAGGCCCCCCTCTATCTCCTAACACCCAGCCCCTTCCCGGGGCATGCTTTCCTTCATGCCCTTATTTGTGGGCGGGGATTGTGTGCACAAACCTATGGCGAATTTGAAACGCGTGTGTTAACGTTATAATTTTCAGAAAATCGAAATAAAATACTAACAAAGCATGCCCCGGGTCAAATTGCTAATTTTGCCATTCCTGGAGGCCCCCCTCTATCTCCTAACACCCAGCCCCTTCCCGGGGCATGCTTTCCTTCATGCCCTTATTTGTGGGCGGGGATTGTGTGCACAAACCTATGGCGAATTTGAAACGCGTGTGTTAACGTTATAATTTTCAGAAAATCGAAATAAAATACTAACAAAGCATGCCCCGGGTCAAATTGCTAATTTTGCCATTCCTGGAGGCCCCCCTCTATCTCCTAACACCCAGCCCCTTCCCGGGGCATGCTTTCCTTCATGCCCTTATTTGTGGGCGGGGATTGTGTGCACAAACCTATGGCGAATTTGAAACGCGTGTGTTAACGTTATAATTTTCAGAAAATCGAAATAAAATACTAACAAAGCATGCCCCGGGTCAAATTGCTAATTTTGCCATTCCTGGAGGCCCCCCTCTATCTCCTAACACCCAGCCCCTTCCCGGGGCATGCTTTCCTTCATGCCCTTATTTGTGGGCGGGGATTGTGTGCACAAACCTATGGCGAATTTGAAACGCGTGTGTTAACGTTATAATTTTCAGAAAATCGAAATAAAATACTAACAAAGCATGCCCCGGGTCAAATTGCTAATTTTGCCATTCCTGGAGGCCCCCCTCTATCTCCTAACACCCAGCCCCTTCCCGGGGCATGCTTTCCTTCATGCCCTTATTTGTGGGCGGGGATTGTGTGCACAAACCTATGGCGAATTTGAAACGCGTGTGTTAACGTTATAATTTTCAGAAAATCGAAATAAAATACTAACAAAGCATGCCCCGGGTCAAATTGCTAATTTTGCCATTCCTGGAGGCCCCCCTCTATCTCCTAACACCCAGCCCCTTCCCGGGGCATGCTTTCCTTCATGCCCTTATTTGTGGGCGGGGATTGTGTGCACAAACCTATGGCGAATTTGAAACGCGTGTGTTAACGTTATAATTTTCAGAAAATCGAAATAAAATACTAACAAAGCATGCCCCGGGTCAAATTGCTAATTTTGCCATTCCTGGAGGCCCCCCTCTATCTCCTAACACCCAGCCCCTTCCCGGGGCATGCTTTCCTTCATGCCCTTATTTGTGGGCGGGGATTGTGTGCACAAACCTATGGCGAATTTGAAACGCGTGTGTTAACGTTATAATTTTCAGAAAATCGAAATAAAATACTAACAAAGCATGCCCCGGGTCAAATTGCTAATTTTGCCATTCCTGGAGGCCCCCCTCTATCTCCTAACACCCAGCCCCTTCCCGGGGCATGCTTTCCTTCATGCCCTTATTTGTGGGCGGGGATTGTGTGCACAAACCTATGGCGAATTTGAAACGCGTGTGTTAACGTTATAATTTTCAGAAAATCGAAATAAAATACTAACAAAGCATGCCCCGGGTCAAATTGCTAATTTTGCCATTCCTGGAGGCCCCCCTCTATCTCCTAACACCCAGCCCCTTCCCGGGGCATGCTTTCCTTCATGCCCTTATTTGTGGGCGGGGATTGTGTGCACAAACCTATGGCGAATTTGAAACGCGTGTGTTAACGTTATAATTTTCAGAAAATCGAAATAAAATACTAACAAAGCATGCCCCGGGTCAAATTGCTAATTTTGCCATTCCTGGAGGCCCCCCTCTATCTCCTAACACCCAGCCCCTTCCCGGGGCATGCTTTCCTTCATGCCCTTATTTGTGGGCGGGGATTGTGTGCACAAACCTATGGCGAATTTGAAACGCGTGTGTTAACGTTATAATTTTCAGAAAATCGAAATAAAATACTAACAAAGCATGCCCCGGGTCAAATTGCTAATTTTGCCATTCCTGGAGGCCCCCCTCTATCTCCTAACACCCAGCCCCTTCCCGGGGCATGCTTTCCTTCATGCCCTTATTTGTGGGCGGGGATTGTGTGCACATACCTATGGCGAATTTGAAACGCGTGTGTTAACGTTATAATTTTCAGAAAATCGAAATAAAATACTAACAAAGCATGCCCCGGGTCAAATTGCTAATTTTGCCATTCCTGGAGGCCCCCCTCTATCTCCTAACACCCAGCCCCTTCCCGGGGCATGCTTTCCTTCATGCCCTTATTTGTGGGCGGGGATTGTGTGCACAAACCTATGGCGAATTTGAAACGCGTGTGTTAACGTTATAATTTTCAGAAAATCGAAATAAAATACTAACAAAGCATGCCCCGGGTCAAATTGCTAATTTTGCCATTCCTGGAGGCCCCCCTCTATCTCCTAACACCCAGCCCCTTCCCGGGGCATGCTTTCCTTCATGCCCTTATTTGTGGGCGGGGATTGTGTGCACAAACCTATGGCGAATTTGAAACGCGTGTGTTAACGTTATAATTTTCAGAAAATCGAAATAAAATACTAACAAAGCATGCCCCGGGTCAAATTGCTAATTTTGCCATTCCTGGAGGCCCCCCTCTATCTCCTAACACCCAGCCCCTTCCCGGGGCATGCTTTCCTTCATGCCCTTATTTGTGGGCGGGGATTGTGTGCACAAACCTATGGCGAATTTGAAACGCGTGTGTTAACGTTATAATTTTCAGAAAATCGAAATAAAATACTAACAAAGCATGCCCCGGGTCAAATTGCTAATTTTGCCATTCCTGGAGGCCCCCCTCTATCTCCTAACACCCAGCCCCTTCCCGGGGCATGCTTTCCTTCATGCCCTTATTTGTGGGCGGGGATTGTGTGCACAAACCTATGGCGAATTTGAAACGCGTGTGTTAACGTTATAATTTTCAGAAAATCGAAATAAAATACTAACAAAGCATGCCCCGGGTCAAATTGCTAATTTTGCCATTCCTGGAGGCCCCCCTCTATCTCCTAACACCCAGCCCCTTCCCGGGGCATGCTTTCCTTCATGCCCTTATTTGTGGGCGGGGATTGTGTGCACAAACCTATGGCGAATTTGAAACGCGTGTGTTAACGTTATAATTTTCAGAAAATCGAAATAAAATACTAACAAAGCATGCCCCGGGTCAAATTGCTAATTTTGCCATTCCTGGAGGCCCCCCTCTATCTCCTAACACCCAGCCCCTTCCCGGGGCATGCTTTCCTTCATGCCCTTATTTGTGGGCGGGGATTGTGTGCACAAACCTATGGCGAATTTGAAACGCGTGTGTTAACGTTATAATTTTCAGAAAATCGAAATAAAATACTAACAAAGCATGCCCCGGGTCAAATTGCTAATTTTGCCATTCCTGGAGGCCCCCCTCTATCTCCTAACACCCAGCCCCTTCCCGGGGCATGCTTTCCTTCATGCCCTTATTTGTGGGCGGGGATTGTGTGCACAAACCTATGGCGAATTTGAAACGCGTGTGTTAACGTTATAATTTTCAGAAAATCGAAATAAAATACTAACAAAGCATGCCCCGGGTCAAATTGCTAATTTTGCCATTCCTGGAGGCCCCCCTCTATCTCCTAACACCCAGCCCCTTCCCGGGGCATGCTTTCCTTCATGCCCTTATTTGTGGGCGGGGATTGTGTGCACAAACCTATGGCGAATTTGAAACGCGTGTGTTAACGTTATAATTTTCAGAAAATCGAAATAAAATACTAACAAAGCATGCCCCGGGTCAAATTGCTAATTTTGCCATTCCTGGAGGCCCCCCTCTATCTCCTAACACCCAGCCCCTTCCCGGGGCATGCTTTCCTTCATGCCCTTATTTGTGGGCGGGGATTGTGTGCACAAACCTATGGCGAATTTGAAACGCGTGTGTTAACGTTATAATTTTCAGAAAATCGAAATAAAATACTAACAAAGCATGCCCCGGGTCAAATTGCTAATTTTGCCATTCCTGGAGGCCCCCCTCTATCTCCTAACACCCAGCCCCTTCCCGGGGCATGCTTTCCTTCATGCCCTTATTTGTGGGCGGGGATTGTGTGCACAAACCTATGGCGAATTTGAAACGCGTGTGTTAACGTTATAATTTTCAGAAAATCGAAATAAAATACTAACAAAGCATGCCCCGGGTCAAATTGCTAATTTTGCCATTCCTGGAGGCCCCCCTCTATCTCCTAACACCCAGCCCCTTCCCGGGGCATGCTTTCCTTCATGCCCTTATTTGTGGGCGGGGATTGTGTGCACAAACCTATGGCGAATTTGAAACGCGTGTGTTAACGTTATAATTTTCAGAAAATCGAAATAAAATACTAACAAAGCATGCCCCGGGTCAAATTGCTAATTTTGCCATTCCTGGAGGCCCCCCTCTATCTCCTAACACCCAGCCCCTTCCCGGGGCATGCTTTCCTTCATGCCCTTATTTGTGGGCGGGGATTGTGTGCACAAACCTATGGCGAATTTGAAACGCGTGTGTTAACGTTATAATTTTCAGAAAATCGAAATAAAATACTAACAAAGCATGCCCCGGGTCAAATTGCTAATTTTGCCATTCCTGGAGGCCCCCCTCTATCTCCTAACACCCAGCCCCTTCCCGGGGCATGCTTTCCTTCATGCCCTTATTTGTGGGCGGGGATTGTGTGCACAAACCTATGGCGAATTTGAAACGCGTGTGTTAACGTTATAATTTTCAGAAAATCGAAATAAAATACTAACAAAGCATGCCCCGGGTCAAATTGCTAATTTTGCCATTCCTGGAGGCCCCCCTCTATCTCCTAACACCCAGCCCCTTCCCGGGGCATGCTTTCCTTCATGCCCTTATTTGTGGGCGGGGATTGTGTGCACAAACCTATGGCGAATTTGAAACGCGTGTGTTAACGTTATAATTTTCAGAAAATCGAAATAAAATACTAACAAAGCATGCCCCGGGTCAAATTGCTAATTTTGCCATTCCTGGAGGCCCCCCTCTATCTCCTAACACCCAGCCCCTTCCCGGGGCATGCTTTCCTTCATGCCCTTATTTGTGGGCGGGGATTGTGTGCACAAACCTATGGCGAATTTGAAACGCGTGTGTTAACGTTATAATTTTCAGAAAATCGAAATAAAATACTAACAAAGCATGCCCCGGGTCAAATTGCTAATTTTGCCATTCCTGGAGGCCCCCCTCTATCTCCTAACACCCAGCCCCTTCCCGGGGCATGCTTTCCTTCATGCCCTTATTTGTGGGCGGGGATTGTGTGCACAAACCTATGGCGAATTTGAAACGCGTGTGTTAACGTTATAATTTTCAGAAAATCGAAATAAAATACTAACAAAGCATGCCCCGGGTCAAATTGCTAATTTTGCCATTCCTGGAGGCCCCCCTCTATCTCCTAACACCCAGCCCCTTCCCGGGGCATGCTTTCCTTCATGCCCTTATTTGTGGGCGGGGATTGTGTGCACAAACCTATGGCGAATTTGAAACGCGTGTGTTAACGTTATAATTTTCAGAAAATCGAAATAAAATACTAACAAAGCATGCCCCGGGTCAAATTGCTAATTTTGCCATTCCTGGAGGCCCCCCTCTATCTCCTAACACCCAGCCCCTTCCCGGGGCATGCTTTCCTTCATGCCCTTATTTGTGGGCGGGGATTGTGTGCACAAACCTATGGCGAATTTGAAACGCGTGTGTTAACGTTATAATTTTCAGAAAATCGAAATAAAATACTAACAAAGCATGCCCCGGGTCAAATTGCTAATTTTGCCATTCCTGGAGGCCCCCCTCTATCTCCTAACACCCAGCCCCTTCCCGGGGCATGCTTTCCTTCATGCCCTTATTTGTGGGCGGGGATTGTGTGCACAAACCTATGGCGAATTTGAAACGCGTGTGTTAACGTTATAATTTTCAGAAAATCGAAATAAAATACTAACAAAGCATGCCCCGGGTCAAATTGCTAATTTTGCCATTCCTGGAGGCCCCCCTCTATCTCCTAACACCCAGCCCCTTCCCGGGGCATGCTTTCCTTCATGCCCTTATTTGTGGGCGGGGATTGTGTGCACAAACCTATGGCGAATTTGAAACGCGTGTGTTAACGTTATAATTTTCAGAAAATCGAAATAAAATACTAACAAAGCATGCCCCGGGTCAAATTGCTAATTTTGCCATTCCTGGAGGCCCCCCTCTATCTCCTAACACCCAGCCCCTTCCCGGGGCATGCTTTCCTTCATGCCCTTATTTGTGGGCGGGGATTGTGTGCACAAACCTATGGCGAATTTGAAACGCGTGTGTTAACGTTATAATTTTCAGAAAATCGAAATAAAATACTAACAAAGCATGCCCCGGGTCAAATTGCTAATTTTGCCATTCCTGGAGGCCCCCCTCTATCTCCTAACACCCAGCCCCTTCCCGGGGCATGCTTTCCTTCATGCCCTTATTTGTGGGCGGGGATTGTGTGCACAAACCTATGGCGAATTTGAAACGCGTGTGTTAACGTTATAATTTTCAGAAAATCGAAATAAAATACTAACAAAGCATGCCCCGGGTCAAATTGCTAATTTTGCCATTCCTGGAGGCCCCCCTCTATCTCCTAACACCCAGCCCCTTCCCGGGGCATGCTTTCCTTCATGCCCTTATTTGTGGGCGGGGATTGTGTGCACAAACCTATGGCGAATTTGAAACGCGTGTGTTAACGTTATAATTTTCAGAAAATCGAAATAAAATACTAACAAAGCATGCCCCGGGTCAAATTGCTAATTTTGCCATTCCTGGAGGCCCCCCTCTATCTCCTAACACCCAGCCCCTTCCCGGGGCATGCTTTCCTTCATGCCCTTATTTGTGGGCGGGGATTGTGTGCACAAACCTATGGCGAATTTGAAACGCGTGTGTTAACGTTATAATTTTCAGAAAATCGAAATAAAATACTAACAAAGCATGCCCCGGGTCAAATTGCTAATTTTGCCATTCCTGGAGGCCCCCCTCTATCTCCTAACACCCAGCCCCTTCCCGGGGCATGCTTTCCTTCATGCCCTTATTTGTGGGCGGGGATTGTGTGCACAAACCTATGGCGAATTTGAAACGCGTGTGTTAACGTTATAATTTTCAGAAAATCGAAATAAAATACTAACAAAGCATGCCCCGGGTCAAATTGCTAATTTTGCCATTCCTGGAGGCCCCCCTCTATCTCCTAACACCCAGCCCCTTCCCGGGGCATGCTTTCCTTCATGCCCTTATTTGTGGGCGGGGATTGTGTGCACAAACCTATGGCGAATTTGAAACGCGTGTGTTAACGTTATAATTTTCAGAAAATCGAAATAAAATACTAACAAAGCATGCCCCGGGTCAAATTGCTAATTTTGCCATTCCTGGAGGCCCCCCTCTATCTCCTAACACCCAGCCCCTTCCCGGGGCATGCTTTCCTTCATGCCCTTATTTGTGGGCGGGGATTGTGTGCACAAACCTATGGCGAATTTGAAACGCGTGTGTTAACGTTATAATTTTCAGAAAATCGAAATAAAATACTAACAAAGCATGCCCCGGGTCAAATTGCTAATTTTGCCATTCCTGGAGGCCCCCCTCTATCTCCTAACACCCAGCCCCTTCCCGGGGCATGCTTTCCTTCATGCCCTTATTTGTGGGCGGGGATTGTGTGCACAAACCTATGGCGAATTTGAAACGCGTGTGTTAACGTTATAATTTTCAGAAAATCGAAATAAAATACTAACAAAGCATGCCCCGGGTCAAATTGCTAATTTTGCCATTCCTGGAGGCCCCCCTCTATCTCCTAACACCCAGCCCCTTCCCGGGGCATGCTTTCCTTCATGCCCTTATTTGTGGGCGGGGATTGTGTGCACAAACCTATGGCGAATTTGAAACGCGTGTGTTAACGTTATAATTTTCAGAAAATCGAAATAAAATACTAACAAAGCATGCCCCGGGTCAAATTGCTAATTTTGCCATTCCTGGAGGCCCCCCTCTATCTCCTAACACCCAGCCCCTTCCCGGGGCATGCTTTCCTTCATGCCCTTATTTGTGGGCGGGGATTGTGTGCACAAACCTATGGCGAATTTGAAACGCGTGTGTTAACGTTATAATTTTCAGAAAATCGAAATAAAATACTAACAAAGCATGCCCCGGGTCAAATTGCTAATTTTGCCATTCCTGGAGGCCCCCCTCTATCTCCTAACACCCAGCCCCTTCCCGGGGCATGCTTTCCTTCATGCCCTTATTTGTGGGCGGGGATTGTGTGCACAAACCTATGGCGAATTTGAAACGCGTGTGTTAACGTTATAATTTTCAGAAAATCGAAATAAAATACTAACAAAGCATGCCCCGGGTCAAATTGCTAATTTTGCCATTCCTGGAGGCCCCCCTCTATCTCCTAACACCCAGCCCCTTCCCGGGGCATGCTTTCCTTCATGCCCTTATTTGTGGGCGGGGATTGTGTGCACAAACCTATGGCGAATTTGAAACGCGTGTGTTAACGTTATAATTTTCAGAAAATCGAAATAAAATACTAACAAAGCATGCCCCGGGTCAAATTGCTAATTTTGCCATTCCTGGAGGCCCCCCTCTATCTCCTAACACCCAGCCCCTTCCCGGGGCATGCTTTCCTTCATGCCCTTATTTGTGGGCGGGGATTGTGTGCACAAACCTATGGCGAATTTGAAACGCGTGTGTTAACGTTATAATTTTCAGAAAATCGAAATAAAATACTAACAAAGCATGCCCCGGGTCAAATTGCTAATTTTGCCATTCCTGGAGGCCCCCCTCTATCTCCTAACACCCAGCCCCTTCCCGGGGCATGCTTTCCTTCATGCCCTTATTTGTGGGCGGGGATTGTGTGCACAAACCTATGGCGAATTTGAAACGCGTGTGTTAACGTTATAATTTTCAGAAAATCGAAATAAAATACTAACAAAGCATGCCCCGGGTCAAATTGCTAATTTTGCCATTCCTGGAGGCCCCCCTCTATCTCCTAACACCCAGCCCCTTCCCGGGGCATGCTTTCCTTCATGCCCTTATTTGTGGGCGGGGATTGTGTGCACAAACCTATGGCGAATTTGAAACGCGTGTGTTAACGTTATAATTTTCAGAAAATCGAAATAAAATACTAACAAAGCATGCCCCGGGTCAAATTGCTAATTTTGCCATTCCTGGAGGCCCCCCTCTATCTCCTAACACCCAGCCCCTTCCCGGGGCATGCTTTCCTTCATGCCCTTATTTGTGGGCGGGGATTGTGTGCACAAACCTATGGCGAATTTGAAACGCGTGTGTTAACGTTATAATTTTCAGAAAATCGAAATAAAATACTAACAAAGCATGCCCCGGGTCAAATTGCTAATTTTGCCATTCCTGGAGGCCCCCCTCTATCTCCTAACACCCAGCCCCTTCCCGGGGCATGCTTTCCTTCATGCCCTTATTTGTGGGCGGGGATTGTGTGCACAAACCTATGGCGAATTTGAAACGCGTGTGTTAACGTTATAATTTTCAGAAAATCGAAATAAAATACTAACAAAGCATGCCCCGGGTCAAATTGCTAATTTTGCCATTCCTGGAGGCCCCCCTCTATCTCCTAACACCCAGCCCCTTCCCGGGGCATGCTTTCCTTCATGCCCTTATTTGTGGGCGGGGATTGTGTGCACAAACCTATGGCGAATTTGAAACGCGTGTGTTAACGTTATAATTTTCAGAAAATCGAAATAAAATACTAACAAAGCATGCCCCGGGTCAAATTGCTAATTTTGCCATTCCTGGAGGCCCCCCTCTATCTCCTAACACCCAGCCCCTTCCCGGGGCATGCTTTCCTTCATGCCCTTATTTGTGGGCGGGGATTGTGTGCACAAACCTATGGCGAATTTGAAACGCGTGTGTTAACGTTATAATTTTCAGAAAATCGAAATAAAATACTAACAAAGCATGCCCCGGGTCAAATTGCTAATTTTGCCATTCCTGGAGGCCCCCCTCTATCTCCTAACACCCAGCCCCTTCCCGGGGCATGCTTTCCTTCATGCCCTTATTTGTGGGCGGGGATTGTGTGCACAAACCTATGGCGAATTTGAAACGCGTGTGTTAACGTTATAATTTTCAGAAAATCGAAATAAAATACTAACAAAGCATGCCCCGGGTCAAATTGCTAATTTTGCCATTCCTGGAGGCCCCCCTCTATCTCCTAACACCCAGCCCCTTCCCGGGGCATGCTTTCCTTCATGCCCTTATTTGTGGGCGGGGATTGTGTGCACAAACCTATGGCGAATTTGAAACGCGTGTGTTAACGTTATAATTTTCAGAAAATCGAAATAAAATACTAACAAAGCATGCCCCGGGTCAAATTGCTAATTTTGCCATTCCTGGAGGCCCCCCTCTATCTCCTAACACCCAGCCCCTTCCCGGGGCATGCTTTCCTTCATGCCCTTATTTGTGGGCGGGGATTGTGTGCACAAACCTATGGCGAATTTGAAACGCGTGTGTTAACGTTATAATTTTCAGAAAATCGAAATAAAATACTAACAAAGCATGCCCCGGGTCAAATTGCTAATTTTGCCATTCCTGGAGGCCCCCCTCTATCTCCTAACACCCAGCCCCTTCCCGGGGCATGCTTTCCTTCATGCCCTTATTTGTGGGCGGGGATTGTGTGCACAAACCTATGGCGAATTTGAAACGCGTGTGTTAACGTTATAATTTTCAGAAAATCGAAATAAAATACTAACAAAGCATGCCCCGGGTCAAATTGCTAATTTTGCCATTCCTGGAGGCCCCCCTCTATCTCCTAACACCCAGCCCCTTCCCGGGGCATGCTTTCCTTCATGCCCTTATTTGTGGGCGGGGATTGTGTGCACAAACCTATGGCGAATTTGAAACGCGTGTGTTAACGTTATAATTTTCAGAAAATCGAAATAAAATACTAACAAAGCATGCCCCGGGTCAAATTGCTAATTTTGCCATTCCTGGAGGCCCCCCTCTATCTCCTAACACCCAGCCCCTTCCCGGGGCATGCTTTCCTTCATGCCCTTATTTGTGGGCGGGGATTGTGTGCACAAACCTATGGCGAATTTGAAACGCGTGTGTTAACGTTATAATTTTCAGAAAATCGAAATAAAATACTAACAAAGCATGCCCCGGGTCAAATTGCTAATTTTGCCATTCCTGGAGGCCCCCCTCTATCTCCTAACACCCAGCCCCTTCCCGGGGCATGCTTTCCTTCATGCCCTTATTTGTGGGCGGGGATTGTGTGCACAAACCTATGGCGAATTTGAAACGCGTGTGTTAACGTTATAATTTTCAGAAAATCGAAATAAAATACTAACAAAGCATGCCCCGGGTCAAATTGCTAATTTTGCCATTCCTGGAGGCCCCCCTCTATCTCCTAACACCCAGCCCCTTCCCGGGGCATGCTTTCCTTCATGCCCTTATTTGTGGGCGGGGATTGTGTGCACAAACCTATGGCGAATTTGAAACGCGTGTGTTAACGTTATAATTTTCAGAAAATCGAAATAAAATACTAACAAAGCATGCCCCGGGTCAAATTGCTAATTTTGCCATTCCTGGAGGCCCCCCTCTATCTCCTAACACCCAGCCCCTTCCCGGGGCATGCTTTCCTTCATGCCCTTATTTGTGGGCGGGGATTGTGTGCACAAACCTATGGCGAATTTGAAACGCGTGTGTTAACGTTATAATTTTCAGAAAATCGAAATAAAATACTAACAAAGCATGCCCCGGGTCAAATTGCTAATTTTGCCATTCCTGGAGGCCCCCCTCTATCTCCTAACACCCAGCCCCTTCCCGGGGCATGCTTTCCTTCATGCCCTTATTTGTGGGCGGGGATTGTGTGCACAAACCTATGGCGAATTTGAAACGCGTGTGTTAACGTTATAATTTTCAGAAAATCGAAATAAAATACTAACAAAGCATGCCCCGGGTCAAATTGCTAATTTTGCCATTCCTGGAGGCCCCCCTCTATCTCCTAACACCCAGCCCCTTCCCGGGGCATGCTTTCCTTCATGCCCTTATTTGTGGGCGGGGATTGTGTGCACAAACCTATGGCGAATTTGAAACGCGTGTGTTAACGTTATAATTTTCAGAAAATCGAAATAAAATACTAACAAAGCATGCCCCGGGTCAAATTGCTAATTTTGCCATTCCTGGAGGCCCCCCTCTATCTCCTAACACCCAGCCCCTTCCCGGGGCATGCTTTCCTTCATGCCCTTATTTGTGGGCGGGGATTGTGTGCACAAACCTATGGCGAATTTGAAACGCGTGTGTTAACGTTATAATTTTCAGAAAATCGAAATAAAATACTAACAAAGCATGCCCCGGGTCAAATTGCTAATTTTGCCATTCCTGGAGGCCCCCCTCTATCTCCTAACACCCAGCCCCTTCCCGGGGCATGCTTTCCTTCATGCCCTTATTTGTGGGCGGGGATTGTGTGCACAAACCTATGGCGAATTTGAAACGCGTGTGTTAACGTTATAATTTTCAGAAAATCGAAATAAAATACTAACAAAGCATGCCCCGGGTCAAATTGCTAATTTTGCCATTCCTGGAGGCCCCCCTCTATCTCCTAACACCCAGCCCCTTCCCGGGGCATGCTTTCCTTCATGCCCTTATTTGTGGGCGGGGATTGTGTGCACAAACCTATGGCGAATTTGAAACGCGTGTGTTAACGTTATAATTTTCAGAAAATCGAAATAAAATACTAACAAAGCATGCCCCGGGTCAAATTGCTAATTTTGCCATTCCTGGAGGCCCCCCTCTATCTCCTAACACCCAGCCCCTTCCCGGGGCATGCTTTCCTTCATGCCCTTATTTGTGGGCGGGGATTGTGTGCACAAACCTATGGCGAATTTGAAACGCGTGTGTTAACGTTATAATTTTCAGAAAATCGAAATAAAATACTAACAAAGCATGCCCCGGGTCAAATTGCTAATTTTGCCATTCCTGGAGGCCCCCCTCTATCTCCTAACACCCAGCCCCTTCCCGGGGCATGCTTTCCTTCATGCCCTTATTTGTGGGCGGGGATTGTGTGCACAAACCTATGGCGAATTTGAAACGCGTGTGTTAACGTTATAATTTTCAGAAAATCGAAATAAAATACTAACAAAGCATGCCCCGGGTCAAATTGCTAATTTTGCCATTCCTGGAGGCCCCCCTCTATCTCCTAACACCCAGCCCCTTCCCGGGGCATGCTTTCCTTCATGCCCTTATTTGTGGGCGGGGATTGTGTGCACAAACCTATGGCGAATTTGAAACGCGTGTGTTAACGTTATAATTTTCAGAAAATCGAAATAAAATACTAACAAAGCATGCCCCGGGTCAAATTGCTAATTTTGCCATTCCTGGAGGCCCCCCTCTATCTCCTAACACCCAGCCCCTTCCCGGGGCATGCTTTCCTTCATGCCCTTATTTGTGGGCGGGGATTGTGTGCACAAACCTATGGCGAATTTGAAACGCGTGTGTTAACGTTATAATTTTCAGAAAATCGAAATAAAATACTAACAAAGCATGCCCCGGGTCAAATTGCTAATTTTGCCATTCCTGGAGGCCCCCCTCTATCTCCTAACACCCAGCCCCTTCCCGGGGCATGCTTTCCTTCATGCCCTTATTTGTGGGCGGGGATTGTGTGCACAAACCTATGGCGAATTTGAAACGCGTGTGTTAACGTTATAATTTTCAGAAAATCGAAATAAAATACTAACAAAGCATGCCCCGGGTCAAATTGCTAATTTTGCCATTCCTGGAGGCCCCCCTCTATCTCCTAACACCCAGCCCCTTCCCGGGGCATGCTTTCCTTCATGCCCTTATTTGTGGGCGGGGATTGTGTGCACAAACCTATGGCGAATTTGAAACGCGTGTGTTAACGTTATAATTTTCAGAAAATCGAAATAAAATACTAACAAAGCATGCCCCGGGTCAAATTGCTAATTTTGCCATTCCTGGAGGCCCCCCTCTATCTCCTAACACCCAGCCCCTTCCCGGGGCATGCTTTCCTTCATGCCCTTATTTGTGGGCGGGGATTGTGTGCACAAACCTATGGCGAATTTGAAACGCGTGTGTTAACGTTATAATTTTCAGAAAATCGAAATAAAATACTAACAAAGCATGCCCCGGGTCAAATTGCTAATTTTGCCATTCCTGGAGGCCCCCCTCTATCTCCTAACACCCAGCCCCTTCCCGGGGCATGCTTTCCTTCATGCCCTTATTTGTGGGCGGGGATTGTGTGCACAAACCTATGGCGAATTTGAAACGCGTGTGTTAACGTTATAATTTTCAGAAAATCGAAATAAAATACTAACAAAGCATGCCCCGGGTCAAATTGCTAATTTTGCCATTCCTGGAGGCCCCCCTCTATCTCCTAACACCCAGCCCCTTCCCGGGGCATGCTTTCCTTCATGCCCTTATTTGTGGGCGGGGATTGTGTGCACAAACCTATGGCGAATTTGAAACGCGTGTG
Organism: Crossaster papposus; assembly: GCA_037893245.1. Taxonomy (NCBI): domain Eukaryota; kingdom Metazoa; phylum Echinodermata; class Asteroidea; order Velatida; family Solasteridae; genus Crossaster; species Crossaster papposus. Next base: position 16,019 of record JBAIAA010001302.1, read on the forward strand.
TTAACGTTATAATTTTCAGAAAATCGAAATAAAATACTAACAAAGCATGCCCCGGGTCAAATTGCTAATTTTGCCATTCCTGGAGGCCCCCCTCTATCTCCTAACACCCAGCCCCTTCCCGGGGCATGCTTTCCTTCATGCCCTTATTTGTGGGCGGGGATTGTGTGCACAAACCTATGGCGAATTTGAAACGCGTGTGTTAACGTTATAATTTTCAGAAAATCGAAATAAAATACTAACAAAGCATGCCCCGGGTCAAATTGCTAATTTTGCCATTCCTGGAGGCCCCCCTCTATCTCCTAACACCCAGCCCCTTCCCGGGGCATGCTTTCCTTCATGCCCTTATTTGTGGGCGGGGATTGTGTGCACAAACCTATGGCGAATTTGAAACGCGTGTGTTAACGTTATAATTTTCAGAAAATCGAAATAAAATACTAACAAAGCATGCCCCGGGTCAAATTGCTAATTTTGCCATTCCTGGAGGCCCCCCTCTATCTCCTAACACCCAGCCCCTTCCCGGGGCATGCTTTCCTTCATGCCCTTATTTGTGGGCGGGGATTGTGTGCACAAACCTATGGCGAATTTGAAACGCGTGTGTTAACGTTATAATTTTCAGAAAATCGAAATAAAATACTAACAAAGCATGCCCCGGGTCAAATTGCTAATTTTGCCATTCCTGGAGGCCCCCCTCTATCTCCTAACACCCAGCCCCTTCCCGGGGCATGCTTTCCTTCATGCCCTTATTTGTGGGCGGGGATTGTGTGCACAAACCTATGGCGAATTTGAAACGCGTGTGTTAACGTTATAATTTTCAGAAAATCGAAATAAAATACTAACAAAGCATGCCCCGGGTCAAATTGCTAATTTTGCCATTCCTGGAGGCCCCCCTCTATCTCCTAACACCCAGCCCCTTCCCGGGGCATGCTTTCCTTCATGCCCTTATTTGTGGGCGGGGATTGTGTGCACAAACCTATGGCGAATTTGAAACGCGTGTGTTAACGTTATAATTTTCAGAAAATCGAAATAAAATACTAACAAAGCATGCCCCGGGTAAAATTGCTAATTTTGCCATTCCTGGAGGCCCCCCTCTATCTCCTAACACCCAGCCCCTTCCCGGGGCATGCTTTCCTTCATGCCCTTATTTGTGGGCGGGGATTGTGTGCACAAACCTATGGCGAATTTGAAACGCGTGTGTTAACGTTATAATTTTCAGAAAATCGAAATAAAATACTAACAAAGCATGCCCCGGGTCAAATTGCTAATTTTGCCATTCCTGGAGGCCCCCCTCTATCTCCTAACACCCAGCCCCTTCCCGGGGCATGCTTTCCTTCATGCCCTTATTTGTGGGCGGGGATTGTGTGCACAAACCTATGGCGAATTTGAAACGCGTGTGTTAACGTTATAATTTTCAGAAAATCGAAATAAAATACTAACAAAGCATGCCCCGGGTCAAATTGCTAATTTTGCCATTCCTGGAGGCCCCCCTCTATCTCCTAACACCCAGCCCCTTCCCGGGGCATGCTTTCCTTCATGCCCTTATTTGTGGGCGGGGATTGTGTGCACAAACCTATGGCGAATTTGAAACGCGTGTGTTAACGTTATAATTTTCAGAAAATCGAAATAAAATACTAACAAAGCATGCCCCGGGTCAAATTGCTAATTTTGCCATTCCTGGAGGCCCCCCTCTATCTCCTAACACCCAGCCCCTTCCCGGGGCATGCTTTCCTTCATGCCCTTATTTGTGGGCGGGGATTGTGTGCACAAACCTATGGCGAATTTGAAACGCGTGTGTTAACGTTATAATTTTCAGAAAATCGAAATAAAATACTAACAAAGCATGCCCCGGGTCAAATTGCTAATTTTGCCATTCCTGGAGGCCCCCCTCTATCTCCTAACACCCAGCCCCTTCCCGGGGCATGCTTTCCTTCATGCCCTTATTTGTGGGCGGGGATTGTGTGCACAAACCTATGGCGAATTTGAAACGCGTGTGTTAACGTTATAATTTTCAGAAAATCGAAATAAAATACTAACAAAGCATGCCCCGGGTCAAATTGCTAATTTTGCCATTCCTGGAGGCCCCCCTCTATCTCCTAACACCCAGCCCCTTCCCGGGGCATGCTTTCCTTCATGCCCTTATTTGTGGGCGGGGATTGTGTGCACAAACCTATGGCGAATTTGAAACGCGTGTGTTAACGTTATAATTTTCAGAAAATCGAAATAAAATACTAACAAAGCATGCCCCGGGTCAAATTGCTAATTTTGCCATTCCTGGAGGCCCCCCTCTATCTCCTAACACCCAGCCCCTTCCCGGGGCATGCTTTCCTTCATGCCCTTATTTGTGGGCGGGGATTGTGTGCACAAACCTATGGCGAATTTGAAACGCGTGTGTTAACGTTATAATTTTCAGAAAATCGAAATAAAATACTAACAAAGCATGCCCCGGGTCAAATTGCTAATTTTGCCATTCCTGGAGGCCCCCCTCTATCTCCTAACACCCAGCCCCTTCCCGGGGCATGCTTTCCTTCATGCCCTTATTTGTGGGCGGGGATTGTGTGCACAAACCTATGGCGAATTTGAAACGCGTGTGTTAACGTTATAATTTTCAGAAAATCGAAATAAAATACTAACAAAGCATGCCCCGGGTCAAATTGCTAATTTTGCCATTCCTGGAGGCCCCCCTCTATCTCCTAACACCCAGCCCCTTCCCGGGGCATGCTTTCCTTCATGCCCTTATTTGTGGGCGGGGATTGTGTGCACAAACCTATGGCGAATTTGAAACGCGTGTGTTAACGTTATAATTTTCAGAAAATCGAAATAAAATACTAACAAAGCATGCCCCGGGTCAAATTGCTAATTTTGCCATTCCTGGAGGCCCCCCTCTATCTCCTAACACCCAGCCCCTTCCCGGGGCATGCTTTCCTTCATGCCCTTATTTGTGGGCGGGGATTGTGTGCACAAACCTATGGCGAATTTGAAACGCGTGTGTTAACGTTATAATTTTCAGAAAATCGAAATAAAATACTAACAAAGCATGCCCCGGGTCAAATTGCTAATTTTGCCATTCCTGGAGGCCCCCCTCTATCTCCTAACACCCAGCCCCTTCCCGGGGCATGCTTTCCTTCATGCCCTTATTTGTGGGCGGGGATTGTGTGCACAAACCTATGGCGAATTTGAAACGCGTGTGTTAACGTTATAATTTTCAGAAAATCGAAATAAAATACTAACAAAGCATGCCCCGGGTCAAATTGCTAATTTTGCCATTCCTGGAGGCCCCCCTCTATCTCCTAACACCCAGCCCCTTCCCGGGGCATGCTTTCCTTCATGCCCTTATTTGTGGGCGGGGATTGTGTGCACAAACCTATGGCGAATTTGAAACGCGTGTGTTAACGTTATAATTTTCAGAAAATCGAAATAAAATACTAACAAAGCATGCCCCGGGTCAAATTGCTAATTTTGCCATTCCTGGAGGCCCCCCTCTATCTCCTAACACCCAGCCCCTTCCCGGGGCATGCTTTCCTTCATGCCCTTATTTGTGGGCGGGGATTGTGTGCACAAACCTATGGCGAATTTGAAACGCGTGTGTTAACGTTATAATTTTCAGAAAATCGAAATAAAATACTAACAAAGCATGCCCCGGGTCAAATTGCTAATTTTGCCATTCCTGGAGGCCCCCCTCTATCTCCTAACACCCAGCCCCTTCCCGGGGCATGCTTTCCTTCATGCCCTTATTTGTGGGCGGGGATTGTGTGCACAAACCTATGGCGAATTTGAAACGCGTGTGTTAACGTTATAATTTTCAGAAAATCGAAATAAAATACTAACAAAGCATGCCCCGGGTCAAATTGCTAATTTTGCCATTCCTGGAGGCCCCCCTCTATCTCCTAACACCCAGCCCCTTCCCGGGGCATGCTTTCCTTCATGCCCTTATTTGTGGGCGGGGATTGTGTGCACAAACCTATGGCGAATTTGAAACGCGTGTGTTAACGTTATAATTTTCAGAAAATCGAAATAAAATACTAACAAAGCATGCCCCGGGTCAAATTGCTAATTTTGCCATTCCTGGAGGCCCCCCTCTATCTCCTAACACCCAGCCCCTTCCCGGGGCATGCTTTCCTTCATGCCCTTATTTGTGGGCGGGGATTGTGTGCACAAACCTATGGCGAATTTGAAACGCGTGTGTTAACGTTATAATTTTCAGAAAATCGAAATAAAATACTAACAAAGCATGCCCCGGGTCAAATTGCTAATTTTGCCATTCCTGGAGGCCCCCCTCTATCTCCTAACACCCAGCCCCTTCCCGGGGCATGCTTTCCTTCATGCCCTTATTTGTGGGCGGGGATTGTGTGCACAAACCTATGGCGAATTTGAAACGCGTGTGTTAACGTTATAATTTTCAGAAAATCGAAATAAAATACTAACAAAGCATGCCCCGGGTCAAATTGCTAATTTTGCCATTCCTGGAGGCCCCCCTCTATCTCCTAACACCCAGCCCCTTCCCGGGGCATGCTTTCCTTCATGCCCTTATTTGTGGGCGGGGATTGTGTGCACAAACCTATGGCGAATTTGAAACGCGTGTGTTAACGTTATAATTTTCAGAAAATCGAAATAAAATACTAACAAAGCATGCCCCGGGTCAAATTGCTAATTTTGCCATTCCTGGAGGCCCCCCTCTATCTCCTAACACCCAGCCCCTTCCCGGGGCATGCTTTCCTTCATGCCCTTATTTGTGGGCGGGGATTGTGTGCACAAACCTATGGCGAATTTGAAACGCGTGTGTTAACGTTATAATTTTCAGAAAATCGAAATAAAATACTAACAAAGCATGCCCCGGGTCAAATTGCTAATTTTGCCATTCCTGGAGGCCCCCCTCTATCTCCTAACACCCAGCCCCTTCCCGGGGCATGCTTTCCTTCATGCCCTTATTTGTGGGCGGGGATTGTGTGCACAAACCTATGGCGAATTTGAAACGCGTGTGTTAACGTTATAATTTTCAGAAAATCGAAATAAAATACTAACAAAGCATGCCCCGGGTCAAATTGCTAATTTTGCCATTCCTGGAGGCCCCCCTCTATCTCCTAACACCCAGCCCCTTCCCGGGGCATGCTTTCCTTCATGCCCTTATTTGTGGGCGGGGATTGTGTGCACAAACCTATGGCGAATTTGAAACGCGTGTGTTAACGTTATAATTTTCAGAAAATCGAAATAAAATACTAACAAAGCATGCCCCGGGTCAAATTGCTAATTTTGCCATTCCTGGAGGCCCCCCTCTATCTCCTAACACCCAGCCCCTTCCCGGGGCATGCTTTCCTTCATGCCCTTATTTGTGGGCGGGGATTGTGTGCACAAACCTATGGCGAATTTGAAACGCGTGTGTTAACGTTATAATTTTCAGAAAATCGAAATAAAATACTAACAAAGCATGCCCCGGGTCAAATTGCTAATTTTGCCATTCCTGGAGGCCCCCCTCTATCTCCTAACACCCAGCCCCTTCCCGGGGCATGCTTTCCTTCATGCCCTTATTTGTGGGCGGGGATTGTGTGCACAAACCTATGGCGAATTTGAAACGCGTGTGTTAACGTTATAATTTTCAGAAAATCGAAATAAAATACTAACAAAGCATGCCCCGGGTCAAATTGCTAATTTTGCCATTCCTGGAGGCCCCCCTCTATCTCCTAACACCCAGCCCCTTCCCGGGGCAGCATGCTTTCCTTCATGCCCTTATTTGTGGGCGGGGATTGTGTGCACAAACCTATGGCGAATTTGAAACGCGTGTGTTAACGTTATAATTTTCAGAAAATCGAAATAAAATACTAACAAAGCATGCCCCGGGTCAAATTGCTAATTTTGCCATTCCTGGAGGCCCCCCTCTATCTCCTAACACCCAGCCCCTTCCCGGGGCATGCTTTCCTTCATGCCCTTATTTGTGGGCGGGGATTGTGTGCACAAACCTATGGCGAATTTGAAACGCGTGTGTTAACGTTATAATTTTCAGAAAATCGAAATAAAATACTAGACAAAGCATGCCCCGGGTCAAATTGCTAATTTTGCCATTCCTGGAGGCCCCCCTCTATCTCCTAACACCCAGCCCCTTCCCGGGGCATGCTTTCCTTCATGCCCTTATTTGTGGGCGGGGATTGTGTGCACAAACCTATGGCGAATTTGAAACGCGTGTGTTAACGTTATAATTTTCAGAAAATCGAAATAAAATACTAACAAAGCATGCCCCGGGTCAAATTGCTAATTTTGCCATTCCTGGAGGCCCCCCTCTATCTCCTAACACCCAGCCCCTTCCCGGGGCATGCTTTCCTTCATGCCCTTATTTGTGGGCGGGGATTGTGTGCACAAACCTATGGCGAATTTGAAACGCGTGTGTTAACGTTATAATTTTCAGAAAATCGAAATAAAATACTAACAAAGCATGCCCCGGGTCAAATTGCTAATTTTGCCATTCCTGGAGGCCCCCCTCTATCTCCTAACACCCAGCCCCTTCCCGGGGCATGCTTTCCTTCATGCCCTTATTTGTGGGCGGGGATTGTGTGCACAAACCTATGGCGAATTTGAAACGCGTGTGTTAACGTTATAATTTTCAGAAAATCGAAATAAAATACTAACAAAGCATGCCCCGGGTCAAATTGCTAATTTTGCCATTCCTGGAGGCCCCCCTCTATCTCCTAACACCCAGCCCCTTCCCGGGGCATGCTTTCCTTCATGCCCTTATTTGTGGGCGGGGATTGTGTGCACAAACCTATGGCGAATTTGAAACGCGTGTGTTAACGTTATAATTTTCAGAAAATCGAAATAAAATACTAACAAAGCATGCCCCGGGTCAAATTGCTAATTTTGCCATTCCTGGAGGCCCCCCTCTATCTCCTAACACCCAGCCCCTTCCCGGGGCATGCTTTCCTTCATGCCCTTATTTGTGGGCGGGGATTGTGTGCACAAACCTATGGCGAATTTGAAACGCGTGTGTTAACGTTATAATTTTCAGAAAATCGAAATAAAATACTAACAAAGCATGCCCCGGGTCAAATTGCTAATTTTGCCATTCCTGGAGGCCCCCCTCTATCTCCTAACACCCAGCCCCTTCCCGGGGCATGCTTTCCTTCATGCCCTTATTTGTGGGCGGGGATTGTGTGCACAAACCTATGGCGAATTTGAAACGCGTGTGTTAACGTTATAATTTTCAGAAAATCGAAATAAAATACTAACAAAGCATGCCCCGGGTCAAATTGCTAATTTTGCCATTCCTGGAGGCCCCCCTCTATCTCCTAACACCCAGCCCCTTCCCGGGGCATGCTTTCCTTCATGCCCTTATTTGTGGGCGGGGATTGTGTGCACAAACCTATGGCGAATTTGAAACGCGTGTGTTAACGTTATAATTTTCAGAAAATCGAAATAAAATACTAACAAAGCATGCCCCGGGTCAAATTGCTAATTTTGCCATTCCTGGAGGCCCCCCTCTATCTCCTAACACCCAGCCCCTTCCCGGGGCATGCTTTCCTTCATGCCCTTATTTGTGGGCGGGGATTGTGTGCACAAACCTATGGCGAATTTGAAACGCGTGTGTTAACGTTATAATTTTCAGAAAATCGAAATAAAATACTAACAAAGCATGCCCCGGGTCAAATTGCTAATTTTGCCATTCCTGGAGGCCCCCCTCTATCTCCTAACACCCAGCCCCTTCCCGGGGCATGCTTTCCTTCATGCCCTTATTTGTGGGCGGGGATTGTGTGCACAAACCTATGGCGAATTTGAAACGCGTGTGTTAACGTTATAATTTTCAGAAAATCGAAATAAAATACTAACAAAGCATGCCCCGGGTCAAATTGCTAATTTTGCCATTCCTGGAGGCCCCCCTCTATCTCCTAACACCCAGCCCCTTCCCGGGGCATGCTTTCCTTCATGCCCTTATTTGTGGGCGGGGATTGTGTGCACAAACCTATGGCGAATTTGAAACGCGTGTGTTAACGTTATAATTTTCAGAAAATCGAAATAAAATACTAACAAAGCATGCCCCGGGTCAAATTGCTAATTTTGCCATTCCTGGAGGCCCCCCTCTATCTCCTAACACCCAGCCCCTTCCCGGGGCATGCTTTCCTTCATGCCCTTATTTGTGGGCGGGGATTGTGTGCACAAACCTATGGCGAATTTGAAACGCGTGTGTTAACGTTATAATTTTCAGAAAATCGAAATAAAATACTAACAAAGCATGCCCCGGGTCAAATTGCTAATTTTGCCATTCCTGGAGGCCCCCCTCTATCTCCTAACACCCAGCCCCTTCCCGGGGCATGCTTTCCTTCATGCCCTTATTTGTGGGCGGGGATTGTGTGCACAAACCTATGGCGAATTTGAAACGCGTGTGTTAACGTTATAATTTTCAGAAAATCGAAATAAAATACTAACAAAGCATGCCCCGGGTCAAATTGCTAATTTTGCCATTCCTGGAGGCCCCCCTCTATCTCCTAACACCCAGCCCCTTCCCGGGGCATGCTTTCCTTCATGCCCTTATTTGTGGGCGGGGATTGTGTGCACAAACCTATGGCGAATTTGAAACGCGTGTGTTAACGTTATAATTTTCAGAAAATCGAAATAAAATACTAACAAAGCATGCCCCGGGTCAAATTGCTAATTTTGCCATTCCTGGAGGCCCCCCTCTATCTCCTAACACCCAGCCCCTTCCCGGGGCATGCTTTCCTTCATGCCCTTATTTGTGGGCGGGGATTGTGTGCACAAACCTATGGCGAATTTGAAACGCGTGTGTTAACGTTATAATTTTCAGAAAATCGAAATAAAATACTAACAAAGCATGCCCCGGGTCAAATTGCTAATTTTGCCATTCCTGGAGGCCCCCCTCTATCTCCTAACACCCAGCCCCTTCCCGGGGCATGCTTTCCTTCATGCCCTTATTTGTGGGCGGGGATTGTGTGCACAAACCTATGGCGAATTTGAAACGCGTGTGTTAACGTTATAATTTTCAGAAAATCGAAATAAAATACTAACAAAGCATGCCCCGGGTCAAATTGCTAATTTTGCCATTCCTGGAGGCCCCCCTCTATCTCCTAACACCCAGCCCCTTCCCGGGGCATGCTTTCCTTCATGCCCTTATTTGTGGGCGGGGATTGTGTGCACAAACCTATGGCGAATTTGAAACGCGTGTGTTAACGTTATAATTTTCAGAAAATCGAAATAAAATACTAACAAAGCATGCCCCGGGTCAAATTGCTAATTTTGCCATTCCTGGAGGCCCCCCTCTATCTCCTAACACCCAGCCCCTTCCCGGGGCATGCTTTCCTTCATGCCCTTATTTGTGGGCGGGGATTGTGTGCACAAACCTATGGCGAATTTGAAACGCGTGTGTTAACGTTATAATTTTCAGAAAATCGAAATAAAATACTAACAAAGCATGCCCCGGGTCAAATTGCTAATTTTGCCATTCCTGGAGGCCCCCCTCTATCTCCTAACACCCAGCCCCTTCCCGGGGCATGCTTTCCTTCATGCCCTTATTTGTGGGCGGGGATTGTGTGCACAAACCTATGGCGAATTTGAAACGCGTGTGTTAACGTTATAATTTTCAGAAAATCGAAATAAAATACTAACAAAGCATGCCCCGGGTCAAATTGCTAATTTTGCCATTCCTGGAGGCCCCCCTCTATCTCCTAACACCCAGCCCCTTCCCGGGGCATGCTTTCCTTCATGCCCTTATTTGTGGGCGGGGATTGTGTGCACAAACCTATGGCGAATTTGAAACGCGTGTGTTAACGTTATAATTTTCAGAAAATCGAAATAAAATACTAACAAAGCATGCCCCGGGTCAAATTGCTAATTTTGCCATTCCTGGAGGCCCCCCTCTATCTCCTAACACCCAGCCCCTTCCCGGGGCATGCTTTCCTTCATGCCCTTATTTGTGGGCGGGGATTGTGTGCACAAACCTATGGCGAATTTGAAACGCGTGTGTTAACGTTATAATTTTCAGAAAATCGAAATAAAATACTAACAAAGCATGCCCCGGGTCAAATTGCTAATTTTGCCATTCCTGGAGGCCCCCCTCTATCTCCTAACACCCAGCCCCTTCCCGGGGCATGCTTTCCTTCATGCCCTTATTTGTGGGCGGGGATTGTGTGCACAAACCTATGGCGAATTTGAAACGCGTGTGTTAACGTTATAATTTTCAGAAAATCGAAATAAAATACTAACAAAGCATGCCCCGGGTCAAATTGCTAATTTTGCCATTCCTGGAGGCCCCCCTCTATCTCCTAACACCCAGCCCCTTCCCGGGGCATGCTTTCCTTCATGCCCTTATTTGTGGGCGGGGATTGTGTGCACAAACCTATGGCGAATTTGAAACGCGTGTGTTAACGTTATAATTTTCAGAAAATCGAAATAAAATTACTAACAAAGCATGCCCCGGGTCAAATTGCTAATTTTGCCATTCCTGGAGGCCCCCCTCTATCTCCTAACACCCAGCCCCTTCCCGGGGCATGCTTTCCTTCATGCCCTTATTTGTGGGCGGGGATTGTGTGCACAAACCTATGGCGAATTTGAAACGCGTGTGTTAACGTTATAATTTTCAGAAAATCGAAATAAAATACTAACAAAGCATGCCCCGGGTCAAATTGCTAATTTTGCCATTCCTGGAGGCCCCCCTCTATCTCCTAACACCCAGCCCCTTCCCGGGGCATGCTTTCCTTCATGCCCTTATTTGTGGGCGGGGATTGTGTGCACAAACCTATGGCGAATTTGAAACGCGTGTGTTAACGTTATAATTTTCAGAAAATCGAAGTAAAATACTAACAAAGCATGCCCCGGGTCAAATTGCTAATTTTGCCATTCCTGGAGGCCCCCCTCTATCTCCTAACACCCAGCCCCTTCCCGGGGCATGCTTTCCTTCATGCCCTTATTTGTGGGCGGGGATTGTGTGCACAAACCTATGGCGAATTTGAAACGCGTGTGTTAACGTTATAATTTTCAGAAAATCGAAATAAAATACTAACAAAGCATGCCCCGGGTCAAATTGCTAATTTTGCCATTCCTGGAGGCCCCCCTCTATCTCCTAACACCCAGCCCCTTCCCGGGGCATGCTTTCCTTCATGCCCTTATTTGTGGGCGGGGATTGTGTGCACAAACCTATGGCGAATTTGAAACGCGTGTGTTAACGTTATAATTTTCAGAAAATCGAAATAAAATACTAACAAAGCATGCCCCGGGTCAAATTGCTAATTTTGCCATTCCTGGAGGCCCCCCTCTATCTCCTAACACCCAGCCCCTTCCCGGGGCATGCTTTCCTTCATGCCCTTATTTGTGGGCGGGGATTGTGTGCACAAACCTATGGCGAATTTGAAACGCGTGTGTTAACGTTATAATTTTCAGAAAATCGAAATAAAATACTAACAAAGCATGCCCCGGGTCAAATTGCTAATTTTGCCATTCCTGGAGGCCCCCCTCTATCTCCTAACACCCAGCCCCTTCCCGGGGCATGCTTTCCTTCATGCCCTTATTTGTGGGCGGGGATTGTGTGCACAAACCTATGGCGAATTTGAAACGCGTGTGTTAACGTTATAATTTTCAGAAAATCGAAATAAAATACTAACAAAGCATGCCCCGGGTCAAATTGCTAATTTTGCCATTCCTGGAGGCCCCCCTCTATCTCCTAACACCCAGCCCCTTCCCGGGGCATGCTTTCCTTCATGCCCTTATTTGTGGGCGGGGATTGTGTGCACAAACCTATGGCGAATTTGAAACGCGTGTGTTAACGTTATAAATTTCAGAAAATCGAAATAAAATACTAACAAAGCATGCCCCGGGTCAAATTGCTAATTTTGCCATTCCTGGAGGCCCCCCTCTATCTCCTAACACCCAGCCCCTTCCCGGGGCATGCTTTCCTTCATGCCCTTATTTGTGGTCGGGGATTGTGTGCACAAACCTATGGCGAATTTGAAACGCGTGTGTTAACGTTATAATTTTCAGAAAATCGAAATAAAATACTAACAAAGCATGCCCCGGGTCAAATTGCTAATTTTGCCATTCCTGGAGGCCCCCCTCTATCTCCTAACACCCAGCCCCTTCCCGGGGCATGCTTTCCTTCATGCCCTTATTTGTGGGCGGGGATTGTGTGCACAAACCTATGGCGAATTTGAAACGCGTGTGTTAACGTTATAATTTTCAGAAAATCGAAATAAAATACTAACAAAGCATGCCCCGGGTCAAATTGCTAATTTTGCCATTCCTGGAGGCCCCCCTCTATCTCCTAACACCCAGCCCCTTCCCGGGGCATGCTTTCCTTCATGCCCTTATTTGTGGGCGGGGATTGTGTGCACAAACCTATAGCGAATTTGAAACGCGTGTGTTAACGTTATAATTTTCAGAAAATCGAAATAAAATACTAACAAAGCATGCCCCGGGTCAAATTGCTAATTTTGCCATTCCTGGAGGCCCCCCTCTATCTCCTAACACCCAGCCCCTTCCCGGGGCATGCTTTCCTTCATGCCCTTATTTGTGGGCGGGGATTGTGTGCACAAACCTATGTCGAATTTGAAACGCGTGTGTTAACGTTATAATTTTCAGAAAATCGAAATAAAATACTAACAAAGCATGCCCCGGGTCAAATTGCTAATTTTGCCATTCCTGGAGGCCCCCCTCTATCTCCTAACACCCAGCCCCTTCCCGGGGCATGCTTTCCTTCATGCCCTTATGTGGCTGCCTTGGCATTTGCTCAAATACCAAGGAGTTTCGTCATACTTTTACAGTCTCTAGCACCCGCCCAAAAGATCGAATATTCATAACCAAAATAACAGAGAACTGAAGCAGGAAGACACTTGTCAAACTGGCTTGTGTTTCAATGGTCAAGATACAATCTGTAATTTAATACAAAACATAAACAATAATAAGATACATGGAAATACATAAACTGGCAATTAACAATAGCAATGTGTTCAAATGGAAAAACTATGTCAAGAACATTGATCGTAATAAAGTGTTGAAACAGACTGCAAAACTTTGTCTAAAAACTCTGATTTTGCCATGTAAACTTCCAAGTCAAGTGTTGTAGAATAAAGAGAAAAATAAGCTTACCGAATTGGGCTTTCTACTCTGGATGAACTTATAGAGAACTTGAATAATACTTCTGGAAGGTTGGAACTATCATTAAAACAACCACATGTGATGTAAAATGGCTGCACAATGGAATGCTGTAGATGTGGCAAGCAAGGCTATCAGTAACGTGTAACATAACACCCACATGCACTCTGTGTAGGGGCTGTGAGGGGATTTGACCTCATTTGCATTCACAGGATGACCTATATACACTGTCACTAGCTACTTGGCTTAAAGGTCATGCACTGTAAACTGGGTGCATATTAAAAACAACTTAATGGAAAGAAATGAAATAAGCATTTCTCACTGCACAAACTGCTGCAGTGACACCTTATTTGTGGGCGGGGATTGTGTGCACAAACCTATGGCGAATTTGAAACGCGTGTGTTAACGTTATAATTTTCAGAAAATCGAAATAAAATACTAACAAAGCATGCCCCGGGTCAAATTGCTAATTTTGCCATTCCTGGAGGCCCCCCTCTATCTCCTAACACCCAGCCCCTTCCCGGGGCATGCTTTCCTTCATGCCCTTATTTGTGGGCGGGGATTGTGTGCACAAACCTATGGCGAATTTGAAACGCGTGTGTTAACGTTATAATTTTCAGAAAATCGAAATAAAATACTAACAAAGCATGCCCCGGGTCAAATTGCTAATTTTGCCATTCCTGGAGGCCCCCCTCTATCTCCTAACACCCAGCCCCTTCCCGGGGCATGCTTTCCTTCATGCCCTTATTTGTGGGCGGGGATTGTGTGCACAAACCTATGGCGAATTTGAAACGCGTGTGTTAACGTTATAATTTTCAGAAAATCGAAATAAAATACTAACAAAGCATGCCCCGGGTCAAATTGCTAATTTTGCCATTCCTGGAGGCCCCCCTCTATCTCCTAACACCCAGCCCCTTCCCGGGGCATGCTTTCCTTCATGCCCTTATTTGTGGGCGGGGATTGTGTGCACAAACCTATGGCGAATTTGAAACGCGTGTGTTAACGTTATAATTTTCAGAAAATCGAAATAAAATACTAACAAAGCATGCCCCGGGTCAAATTGCTAATTTTGCCATTCCTGGAGGCCCCCCTCTATCTCCTAACACCCAGCCCCTTCCCGGGGCATGCTTTCCTTCATGCCCTTATTTGTGGGCGGGGATTGTGTGCACAAACCTATGGCGAATTTGAAACGCGTGTGTTAACGTTATAATTTTCAGAAAATCGAAATAAAATACTAACAAAGCATGCCCCGGGTCAAATTGCTAATTTTGCCATTCCTGGAGGCCCCCCTCTATCTCCTAACACCCAGCCCCTTCCCGGGGCATGCTTTCCTTCATGCCCTTATTTGTGGGCGGGGATTGTGTGCACAAACCTATGGCGAATTTGAAACGCGTGTGTTAACGTTATAATTTTCAGAAAATCGAAATAAAATACTAACAAAGCATGCCCCGGGTCAAATTGCTAATTTTGCCATTCCTGGAGGCCCCCCTCTATCTCCTAACACCCAGCCCCTTCCCGGGGCATGCTTTCCTTCATGCCCTTATTTGTGGGCGGGGATTGTGTGCACAAACCTATGGCGAATTTGAAACGCGTGTGTTAACGTTATAATTTTCAGAAAATCGAAATAAAATACTAACAAAGCATGCCCCGGGTCAAATTGCTAATTTTGCCATTCCTGGAGGCCCCCCTCTATCTCCTAACACCCAGCCCCTTCCCGGGGCATGCTTTCCTTCATGCCCTTATTTGTGGGCGGGGATTGTGTGCACAAACCTATGGCGAATTTGAAACGCGTGTGTTAACGTTATAATTTTCAGAAAATCGAAATAAAATACTAACAAAGCATGCCCCGGGTCAAATTGCTAATTTTGCCATCCCTGGAGGCCCCCCTCTATCTCCTAACACCCAGCCCCTTCCCGGGGCATGCTTTCCTTCATGCCCTTATTTGTGGGCGGGGATTGTGTGCACAAACCTCTGGCGAATTTGAAACGCGTGTGTTAACGTTATAATTTTCAGAAAATCGAAATAAAATACTAACAAAGCATGCCCCGGGTCAAATTGCTAATTTTGCCATTCCTGGAGGCCCCCCTCTATCTCCTAACACCCAGCCCCTTCCCGGGGCATGCTTTCCTTCATGCCCTTATTTGTGGGCGGGGATTGTGTGCACCAACCTATGGCGAATTTGAAACGCGTGTGTTAACGTTATAATTTTCAGAAAATCGAAATAAAATACTAACAAAGCATGCCCCGGGTCAAATTGCTAATTTTGCCATTCCTGGAGGCCCCCCTCTATCTCCTAACACCGAGCCCCTTCCCGGGGCATGCTTTCCTTCATGCCCTTATTTGTGGGCGGGGATTGTGTGCACAAACCTATGGCGAATTTGAAACGCGTGTGTTAACGTTATAATTTTCAGAAAATCGAAATAAAATACTAACAAAGCATGCCCCGGGTCAAATTGCTAATTTTGCCATTCCTGGAGGCCCCCCTCTATCTCCTAACACCCAGCCCCTTCCCGGGGCATGCTTTCCTTCATGCCCTTATTTGTGGGCGGGGATTGTGTGCACAAACCTATGGCGAATTTGAAACGCGTGTGTTAACGTTATAATTTTCAGAAAATCGAAATAAAATACTAACAAAGCATGCCCCGGGTCAAATTGCTAATTTTGCCATTCCTGGAGGCCCCCCTCTATCTCCTAACACCCAGCCCCTTCCCGGGGCATGCTTTCCTTCATGCCCTTATTTGTGGGCGGGGATTGTGTGCACAAACCTATGGCGAATTTGAAACGCGTGTGTTAACGTTATAATTTTCAGAAAATCGAAATAAAATACTAACAAAGCATGCCCCGGGTCAAATTGCTAATTTTGCCATTCCTGGAGGCCCCCCTCTATCTCCTAACACCCAGCCCCTTCCCGGGGCATGCTTTCCTTCATGCCCTTATTTGTGGGCGGGGATTGTGTGCACAAACCTATGGCGAATTTGAAACGCGTGTGTTAACGTTATAATTTTCAGAAAATCGAAATAAAATACTAACAAAGCATGCCCCGGGTCAAATTGCTAATTTTGCCATTCCTGGAGGCCCCCCTCTATCTCCTAACACCCAGCCCCTTCCCGGGGCATGCTTTCCTTCATGCCCTTATTTGTGGGCGGGGATTGTGTGCACAAACCTATGGCGAATTTGAAACGCGTGTGTTAACGTTATAATTTTCAGAAAATCGAAATAAAATACTAACAAAGCATGCCCCGGGTCAAATTGCTAATTTTGCCATTCCTGGAGGCCCCCCTCTATCTCCTAACACCCAGCCCCTTCCCGGGGCATGCTTTCCTTCATGCCCTTATTTGTGGGCGGGGATTGTGTGCACAAACCTATGGCGAATTTGAAATGCGTGTGTTAACGTTATAATTTTCAGAAAATCGAAATAAAATACTAACAAAGCATGCCCCGGGTCAAATTGCTAATTTTGCCATTCCTGGAGGCCCCCCTCTATCTCCTAACACCCAGCCCCTTCCCGGGGCATGCTTTCCTTCATGCCCTTATTTGTGGGCGGGGATTGTGTGCACAAACCTATGGCGAATTTGAAACGCGTGTGTTAACGTTATAATTTTCAGAAAATCGAAATAAAATACTAACAAAGCATGCCCCGGGTCAAATTGCTAATGTTGCCATCCCTGGAGGCCCCCCTCTATCTCCTAACACCCAGCCCCTTCCCGGGGCATGCTTTCCTTCATGCCCTTATTTGTGGGCGGGGATTGTGTGCACAAACCTCTGGCGAATTTGAAACGCGTGTGTTAACGTTATAATTTTCAGAAAATCGAAATAAAATACTAACAAAGCATGCCCCGGGTCAAATTGCTAATTTTGCCATTCCTGGAGGCCCCCCTCTATCTCCTAACACCCAGCCCCTTCCCGGGGCATGCTTTCCTTCATGCCCTTATTTGTGGGCGGGGATTGTGTGCACCAACCTATGGCGAATTTGAAACGCGTGTGTTAACGTTATAATTTTCAGAAAATCGAAATAAAATACTAACAAAGCATGCCCCGGGTCAAATTGCTAATTTTGCCATTCCTGGAGGCCCCCCTCTATCTCCTAACACCCAGCCCCTTCCCGGGGCATGCTTTCCTTCATGCCCTTATTTGTGGGCGGGGATTGTGTGCACAAACCTATGGCGAATTTGAAACGCGTGTGTTAACGTTATAAATTTCAGAAAATCGAAATAAAATACTAACAAAGCATGCCCCGGGTCAAATTGCTAATTTTGCCATTCCTGGAGGCCCCCCTCTATCTCCTAACACCCAGCCCCTTCCCGGGGCATGCTTTCCTTCATGCCCTTATTTGTGGTCGGGGATTGTGTGCACAAACCTATGGCGAATTTGAAACGCGTGTGTTAACGTTATAATTTTCAGAAAATCGAAATAAAATACTAACAAAGCATGCCCCGGGTCAAATTGCTAATTTTGCCATTCCTGGAGGCCCCCCTCTATCTCCTAACACCCAGCCCCTTCCCGGGGCATGCTTTCCTTCATGCCCTTATTTGTGGGCGGGGATTGTGTGCACAAACCTATGGCGAATTTGAAACGCGTGTGTTAACGTTATAATTTTCAGAAAATCGAAATAAAATACTAACAAAGCATGCCCCGGGTCAAATTGCTAATTTTGCCATTCCTGGAGGCCCCCCTCTATCTCCTAACACCCAGCCCCTTCCCGGGGCATGCTTTCCTTCATGCCCTTATTTGTGGGCGGGGATTGTGTGCACAAACCTATGGCGAATTTGAAACGCGTGTGTTAACGTTATAATTTTCAGAAAATCGAAATAAAATACTAACAAAGCATGCCCCGGGTCAAATTGCTAATTTTGCCATTCCTGGAGGCCCCCCTCTATCTCCTAACACCCAGCCCCTTCCCGGGGCATGCTTTCCTTCATGCCCTTATTTGTGGGCGGGGATTGTGTGCACAAACCTATGGCGAATTTGAAACGCGTGTGTTAACGTTATAATTTTCAGAAAATCGAAATAAAATACTAACAAAGCATGCCCCGGGTCAAATTGCTAATTTTGCCATTCCTGGAGGCCCCCCTCTATCTCCTAACACCCAGCCCCTTCCCGGGGCATGCTTTCCTTCATGCCCTTATTTGTGGGCGGGGATTGTGTGCACAAACCTATGGCGAATTTGAAACGCGTGTGTTAACGTTATAATTTTCAGAAAATCGAAATAAAATACTAACAAAGCATGCCCCGGGTCAAATTGCTAATTTTGCCATTCCTGGAGGCCCCCCTCTATCTCCTAACACCCAGCCCCTTCCCGGGGCATGCTTTCCTTCATGCCCTTATTTGTGGGCGGGGATTGTGTGCACAAACCTATGGCGAATTTGAAACGCGTGTGTTAACGTTATAATTTTCAGAAAATCGAAATAAAATACTAACAAAGCATGCCCCGGGTCAAATTGCTAATTTTGCCATTCCTGGAGGCCCCCCTCTATCTCCTAACACCCAGCCCCTTCCCGGGGCATGCTTTCCTTCATGCCCTTATTTGTGGGCGGGGATTGTGTGCACAAACCTATGGCGAATTTGAAACGCGTGTGTTAACGTTATAATTTTCAGAAAATCGAAATAAAATACTAACAAAGCATGCCCCGGGTCAAATTGCTAATTTTGCCATTCCTGGAGGCCCCCCTCTATCTCCTAACACCCAGCCCCTTCCCGGGGCATGCTTTCCTTCATGCCCTTATTTGTGGGCGGGGATTGTGTGCACAAACCTATGGCGAATTTGAAACGCGTGTGTTAACGTTATAATTTTCAGAAAATCGTAATAAAATACTAACAAAGCATGCCCCGGGTCAAATTGCTAATTTTGCCATTCCTGGAGGCCCCCCTCTATCTCCTAACACCCAGCCCCTTCCCGGGGCATGCTTTCCTTCATGCCCTTATTTGTGGGCGGGGATTGTGTGCACAAACCTATGGCGAATTTGAAACGCGTGTGTTAACGTTATAATTTTCAGAAAATCGAAATAAAATACTAACAAAGCATGCCCCGGGTCAAATTGCTAATTTTGCCATTCCTGGAGGCCCCCCTCTATCTCCTAACACCCAGCCCCTTCCCGGGGCATGCTTTCCTTCATGCCCTTATTTGTGGGCGGGGATTGTGTGCACAAACCTATGGCGAATTTGAAACGCGTGTGTTAACGTTATAATTTTCAGAAAATCGAAATAAAATACTAACAAAGCATGCCCCGGGTCAAATTGCTAATTTTGCCATTCCTGGAGGCCCCCCTCTATCTCCTAACACCCAGCCCCTTCCCGGGGCATGCTTTCCTTCATGCCCTTATTTGTGGGCGGGGATTGTGTGCACAAACCTATGGCGAATTTGAAACGCGTGTGTTAACGTTATAATTTTCAGAAAATCGAAATAAAATACTAACAAAGCATGCCCCGGGTCAAATTGCTAATTTTGCCATTCCTGGAGGCCCCCCTCTATCTCCTAACACCCAGCCCCTTCCCGGGGCATGCTTTCCTTCATGCCCTTATTTGTGGGCGGGGATTGTGTGCACAAACCTATGGCGAATTTGAAACGCGTGTGTTAACGTTATAATTTTCAGAAAATCGAAATAAAATACTAACAAAGCATGCCCCGGGTCAAATTGCTAATTTTGCCATTCCTGGAGGCCCCCCTCTATCTCCTAACACCCAGCCCCTTCCCGGGGCATGCTTTCCTTCATGCCCTTATTTGTGGGCGGGGATTGTGTGCACAAACCTATGGCGAATTTGAAACGCGTGTGTTAACGTTATAATTTTCAGAAAATCGAAATAAAATACTAACAAAGCATGCCCCGGGTCAAATTGCTAATTTTGCCATTCCTGGAGGCCCCCCTCTATCTCCTAACACCCAGCCCCTTCCCGGGGCATGCTTTCCTTCATGCCCTTATTTGTGGGCGGGGATTGTGTGCACAAACCTATGGCGAATTTGAAACGCGTGTGTTAACGTTATAATTTTCAGAAAATCGAAATAAAATACTAACAAAGCATGCCCCGGGTCAAATTGCTAATTTTGCCATTCCTGGAGGCCCCCCTCTATCTCCTAACACCCAGCCCCTTCCCGGGGCATG
This sequence comes from Crossaster papposus, assembly GCA_037893245.1. NCBI lineage: Eukaryota > Metazoa > Echinodermata > Asteroidea > Velatida > Solasteridae > Crossaster > Crossaster papposus. The sequence continues at coordinate 36,190 of JBAIAA010001302.1, forward strand.
CTTTCCTTCATGCCCTTATTTGTGGGCGGGGATTGTGTGCACAAACCTATGGCGAATTTGAAACGCGTGTGTTAACGTTATAATTTTCAGAAAATCGAAATAAAATACTAACAAAGCATGCCCCGGGTCAAATTGCTAATTTTGCCATTCCTGGAGGCCCCCCTCTATCTCCTAACACCCAGCCCCTTCCCGGGGCATGCTTTCCTTCATGCCCTTATTTGTGGGCGGGGATTGTGTGCACAAACCTATGGCGAATTTGAAACGCGTGTGTTAACGTTATAATTTTCAGAAAATCGAAATAAAATACTAACAAAGCATGCCCCGGGTCAAATTGCTAATTTTGCCATTCCTGGAGGCCCCCCTCTATCTCCTAACACCCAGCCCCTTCCCGGGGCATGCTTTCCTTCATGCCCTTATTTGTGGGCGGGGATTGTGTGCACAAACCTATGGCGAATTTGAAACGCGTGTGTTAACGTTATAATTTTCAGAAAATCGAAATAAAATACTAACAAAGCATGCCCCGGGTCAAATTGCTAATTTTGCCATTCCTGGAGGCCCCCCTCTATCTCCTAACACCCAGCCCCTTCCCGGGGCATGCTTTCCTTCATGCCCTTATTTGTGGGCGGGGATTGTGTGCACAAACCTATGGCGAATTTGAAACGCGTGTGTTAACGTTATAATTTTCAGAAAATCGAAATAAAATACTAACAAAGCATGCCCCGGGTCAAATTGCTAATTTTGCCATTCCTGGAGGCCCCCCTCTATCTCCTAACACCCAGCCCCTTCCCGGGGCATGCTTTCCTTCATGCCCTTATTTGTGGGCGGGGATTGTGTGCACAAACCTATGGCGAATTTGAAACGCGTGTGTTAACGTTATAATTTTCAGAAAATCGAAATAAAATACTAACAAAGCATGCCCCGGGTCAAATTGCTAATTTTGCCATTCCTGGAGGCCCCCCTCTATCTCCTAACACCCAGCCCCTTCCCGGGGCATGCTTTCCTTCATGCCCTTATTTGTGGGCGGGGATTGTGTGCACAAACCTATGGCGAATTTGAAACGCGTGTGTTAACGTTATAATTTTCAGAAAATCGAAATAAAATACTAACAAAGCATGCCCCGGGTCAAATTGCTAATTTTGCCATTCCTGGAGGCCCCCCTCTATCTCCTAACACCCAGCCCCTTCCCGGGGCATGCTTTCCTTCATGCCCTTATTTGTGGGCGGGGATTGTGTGCACAAACCTATGGCGAATTTGAAACGCGTGTGTTAACGTTATAATTTTCAGAAAATCGAAATAAAATACTAACAAAGCATGCCCCGGGTCAAATTGCTAATTTTGCCATTCCTGGAGGCCCCCCTCTATCTCCTAACACCCAGCCCCTTCCCGGGGCATGCTTTCCTTCATGCCCTTATTTGTGGGCGGGGATTGTGTGCACAAACCTATGGCGAATTTGAAACGCGTGTGTTAACGTTATAATTTTCAGAAAATCGAAATAAAATACTAACAAAGCATGCCCCGGGTCAAATTGCTAATTTTGCCATTCCTGGAGGCCCCCCTCTATCTCCTAACACCCAGCCCCTTCCCGGGGCATGCTTTCCTTCATGCCCTTATTTGTGGGCGGGGATTGTGTGCACAAACCTATGGCGAATTTGAAACGCGTGTGTTAACGTTATAATTTTCAGAAAATCGAAATAAAATACTAACAAAGCATGCCCCGGGTCAAATTGCTAATTTTGCCATTCCTGGAGGCCCCCCTCTATCTCCTAACACCCAGCCCCTTCCCGGGGCATGCTTTCCTTCATGCCCTTATTTGTGGGCGGGGATTGTGTGCACAAACCTATGGCGAATTTGAAACGCGTGTGTTAACGTTATAATTTTCAGAAAATCGAAATAAAATACTAACAAAGCATGCCCCGGGTCAAATTGCTAATTTTGCCATTCCTGGAGGCCCCCCTCTATCTCCTAACACCCAGCCCCTTCCCGGGGCATGCTTTCCTTCATGCCCTTATTTGTGGGCGGGGATTGTGTGCACAAACCTATGGCGAATTTGAAACGCGTGTGTTAACGTTATAATTTTCAGAAAATCGAAATAAAATACTAACAAAGCATGCCCCGGGTCAAATTGCTAATTTTGCCATTCCTGGAGGCCCCCCTCTATCTCCTAACACCCAGCCCCTTCCCGGGGCATGCTTTCCTTCATGCCCTTATTTGTGGGCGGGGATTGTGTGCACAAACCTATGGCGAATTTGAAACGCGTGTGTTAACGTTATAATTTTCAGAAAATCGAAATAAAATACTAACAAAGCATGCCCCGGGTCAAATTGCTAATTTTGCCATTCCTGGAGGCCCCCCTCTATCTCCTAACACCCAGCCCCTTCCCGGGGCATGCTTTCCTTCATGCCCTTATTTGTGGGCGGGGATTGTGTGCACAAACCTATAGCGAATTTGAAACGCGTGTGTTAACGTTATAATTTTCAGAAAATCGAAATAAAATACTAACAAAGCATGCCCCGGGTCAAATTGCTAATTTTGCCATTCCTGGAGGCCCCCCTCTATCTCCTAACACCCAGCCCCTTCCCGGGGCATGCTTTCCTTCATGCCCTTATTTGTGGGCGGGGATTGTGTGCACAAACCTATGTCGAATTTGAAACGCGTGTGTTAACGTTATAATTTTCAGAAAATCGAAATAAAATACTAACAAAGCATGCCCCGGGTCAAATTGCTAATTTTGCCATTCCTGGAGGCCCCCCTCTATCTCCTAACACCCAGCCCCTTCCCGGGGCATGCTTTCCTTCATGCCCTTATGTGGCTGCCTTGGCATTTGCTCAAATACCAAGGAGTTTCGTCATACTTTTACAGTCTCTAGCACCCGCCCAAAAGATCGAATATTCATAACCAAAATAACAGAGAACTGAAGCAGGAAGACACTTGTCAAACTGGCTTGTGTTTCAATGGTCAAGATACAATCTGTAATTTAATACAAAACATAAACAATAATAAGATACATGGAAATACATAAACTGGCAATTAACAATAGCAATGTGTTCAAATGGAAAAACTATGTCAAGAACATTGATCGTAATAAAGTGTTGAAACAGACTGCAAAACTTTGTCTAAAAACTCTGATTTTGCCATGTAAACTTCCAAGTCAAGTGTTGTAGAATAAAGAGAAAAATAAGCTTACCGAATTGGGCTTTCTACTCTGGATGAACTTATAGAGAACTTGAATAATACTTCTGGAAGGTTGGAACTATCATTAAAACAACCACATGTGATGTAAAATGGCTGCACAATGGAATGCTGTAGATGTGGCAAGCAAGGCTATCAGTAACGTGTAACATAACACCCACATGCACTCTGTGTAGGGGCTGTGAGGGGATTTGACCTCATTTGCATTCACAGGATGACCTATATACACTGTCACTAGCTACTTGGCTTAAAGGTCATGCACTGTAAACTGGGTGCATATTAAAAACAACTTAATGGAAAGAAATGAAATAAGCATTTCTCACTGCACAAACTGCTGCAGTGACATGGCTCCTCAACTGTGCGCAGCATCAGTTATACACTTAGCACAACATCAGTAAGGACCTTTTAAGCCATGGCTTATCAATCTTACAGTAAACAGTTCACTTAGTCAAAGTAGTGGTCTGTGTTGGCTCTTCGTCGGGGACGTCTCTGGTCTTCTGAAGTAGACATTTGTCCTGGGTAGGAACCAAGAGTACCAACTTGTGAATTGGTCTATCGAGGATAGATGGAGGGTGCTTACGCTTTCCCTCGCTGTCACGTTCACCATCTGCCATCAACAGCTTGACGGTCCTCACCTTGTCATCTTTACTAGGATACGTATCGATCACTCGAGCAAGGGGCCACTGGTTACGGGTTGTGTCGGTCTCCTTGGATATGACAACGTCTCCTTTCTGAATGTTCCGCTCGGGCTTGGTCCACTTCTTGCGCTCCTGTAGGTTGTGCAAGAACTCTTTCCTCCATCTCACCCAGAACTCGTTAGCTAGATACTGTACTCTTTTCCACCACTTGTGCGAGTACACGTCTTCCTTCTGAAATCTTCCGGGCGGGGGCAGTACAATCTTGGGCTTCATAGTAAGCAAGTGGTTTGGAGTTAGCGGTTCCGGGGCGTCTGGAGAACACAGATTGTCAGTTGTGAGAGGCCTTGAGTTTATGATGCATTCTATCTCGGTCATAAGGGTTCGGAAGGCTTCATCGTCCAGTTGACTTCCAGACTTCAGGAAAAGAGATGAAAGAATACTACGTACCGTGCCTATCTGCCTCTCCCATACACCACCCATGTGACTTGAGTGCGGTGTGTTCATTTTGAAGGGAATCCACTCACAGTCAGACTCCAGGAGGTACTCTCTTACTCTATGTTGGTCCATGTCTGCCAGTGCATCCTTCAGCTCATTACGGGCACCAACGAAGGTAGTTCCTTGATCACAGCGCAACTGACGGATGGGCCCTCTTCGGCTTTGAAATCTACTCAGGGCGTTGATGAAGGAGCTAGCAGTCAGGGAATTTGCTGTCTCTAAATGAACACTTCGGGATGCCATACAGGTAAATAGTGCACCCCAGCGTTTGACCTCGCTTCGTCTCTCCTTGATGTAGAATGGACCAAAATAGTCCACTGCACAGTACGAAAACGGGGGTGCAGGTTGAAGTCGGTCTTCTGGCAACTCAGCCATTTTTTGCCTCTGCAGGGGCCTACGGAGCTTACGACATGTCACGCATGAAGTGATGTAGCTTGAAACTGCTCCTGAACCTCCAATCACCCAGTACCCTCTCTGGCGCATCTCGTTGTGTGTAGCACATCTACCCATGTGATGTACCTTCTCATGGTGATGCCTTATCACCAACTCAGTGATATGGTCTCTGCGAGGCAGGATGACTGGATGTTTTAGCTCTGATGGCACATTGGCTCTTTGAATTCTACCACCTACTCGAATCAAGCCGGCATCGTCCAGGAATGGGTCGAGTCTGAAGAAAGAACTAGTCGCTTTGAGACTCTGATTACGCTTCCGAGCTAACTCCCTTTTTTTGAGCTCTCCTGTTGTTCCAAGCTGTTGGAGGATTTCAACTTCGTTTTTGAAGTGTTCATACTGGACTTTCTTTAGAATTTCTATCTCTGCTTTCTTCATCTCGGACACCTGGATGAGGATTCTTGATGATGAATGATTGTCAGCCACCTTAGACACACCTTGGAGATTTCTTTGGTGAAGTCTCGTCTTAAACTTCAGACATATAGCCACAGCCTTTTTAGCACGATGCCAGCTAGAGAACCGATCAAAACGAGACTTCTCAAACTGATCAGGGAACTTGTTGTTGTTCACAGCCAAAACACGGGTCGCACAGACTACAGCTTTCTTCACCTCAGGATCCGTCTCATCAAGCTTGGGCATTTCTACTTGTGGGCTTTGGTAGGCACCGTCTTGCTGAAGAAACTCTGGTCCAGTCAACCAACGAGATTTATTCACCAACTGTTCAGCAGTCAAGCCACGGGAAGCTTCATCAGCAGGATTGCAGTGTGTGTCAACATACTGCCAGGAACTAGGATCAGTTGCATTGCGAATTTGCTGTACACGGTTTGCAACATACACGTGGAACCTTTTGGATTCATTGGTCACATATCCTAGAACAATTTTGCTATCAGTCCAGAAGAACTCCTTCATGTTCTGATAAGAAAGCTCGGCACGTAAAAACTCACTCGTTTTTGCAGACATGGTTGCTGCAGCCAACTCCAGTCTTGGGATGGTCACATGCTTCAGTGGGGTCACCCTTGCTTTTCCCATGACGAAGGAGCAATGAACATTTCCCGTTTCATTCACAAGACGGAGATAAGAACATTGGCCATATCCTTCCTCGCTAGCATCGGAGAAGTGATGAAGCTCTGCATCCTTGATACTACCAAAGTTTTCTGGTTTGAAGGATCGTTGTATCTTTAGCTGTTCCAGAAGAACACACCCAAGACGCCATTTCTCCCACTGTGGACGAAGACTCTCTGGGATTGGGTTATCCCATCCAAGCTTATCACGGCACATCTGCTGAAGGATCTGCTTACCCTTCAGTGTCACGGGTGCTACATAGCCACTGGGGTCGTAGATCGAGCTGACTGTCGAAAGAATACCACGACGAGTGAAGGGGCGATCTCGTAATTCTATACGAAACTGGAAAGTGTCGCTTTCAACGCACCATGTGACTCCAAGTACTCGCTCCAGAGGGAGTGGATCTACATGAAGATCAAGATCTTTAACTCCAGTTGTTCTTTCATCAGCGGGAACGGATTCAAGCACTTCCTTCTTATTGGACAGAATTTTGTGCAGCTTCAACCCTGCACTTGCACATAGGCTTTTGCTGGCATGGATCAGATCGATTGCTTCCTTCACTGTGGCTACTGACTTCAGGCCATCGTCAACATAGAAGTCGTTTCTGATGAAGTTGGCAGCTTGCTGCCCAAACTCCTCTTCACCATCATCAGCTGCTCGCTTAAGACCAAAGTTTGCGCAACCAGGGGAACTGACTGCACCGAACAGATGAACTTTCATCCGGTAGTCTACAACCTTGTTATTTGGGTCTCCATCTTTCCACCAAAGAAAGCGAAGGAGATCTCGATGTTCTTCAAATACAAAGAACTGGTGGAACATTCCTTTGATGTCAGTCATGATGGCCACTTCTTCCTGGCGGAATCTGCACAAGATTCCCACCAAGCCATTCATCAAGTCAGGACCTTGCACTAAGTGGTCATTGAGGGATACTCCCTTGTACTGAGCAGAACAGTCAAAAACCACGCGGATTTTGTCTGGCTTCTTGGGATGGTACACACCTGTGTGGGGGACGTAGTTCACCTTGCCGTCTCGAACCTCAAGACGTTCGGAAGGAACTTGCTCAGCACAATTTTGAATGACGTCTTTCATGAAAACACAGTAATCGTCAAAGAACTTCGGTAGTTTCTTGAATCTTGCTGTTAGCTGCTGCCATCGTTTCTCGGCTAGTGCTCTGTTGTAGGGAAGAGACACATGTGGTTTCAGGGGTAGAGGCATCTCGTAGTGACCGTCTTGTTTCTTTTTGATTCCAGTCTCAAGAATTCTGATGAAATTCGCATCTTCCACTGAGTATGGCTTGTTTTTGGCGCTCATCTGGAAATCTGACTCGAGTACTCGCAGAACTTTCTCGGCATCAAACACTTCTTTAACTTTTGTGCCATACACAAAGTGGGGGTAGGCTTCAGACGAGACCATCTTGTTGCAGACACCATCATCTTTTACTTGAGGGGATCTACACACACGGCCAATTACACCCCAGCCTAGTATCGATTTCTGACCGTACGGATCATCCTCTCCTCCCGCGATGATTTCTCTGGGACGGAGAACTCTGGGGCAGTTGCTGCCTATCAGCAGGGAAATCTTCACATTTGGATTATACGGCATCAGTTTCCGGGCTATAGGCTCAAGATGGCGCCACTGCTTGACCACATCAGGCTTCGGAATTTGGGAAGATTTGGCAGGGATCTCATCACGCTTGAAGCAGACAGGGAGGTCAACAGCATGTTCTCTGGAGATGTCAAGTACTTCTAAACCGAGGATTCGGTTGCTTGTAATGCATGCGTTGCGCTCTTGCATCGTCGTCAGCAGCAGCTGGGTCTCTGGTCCTTGAATATTTAGTCGATCACAAAGACTCTTGCTCACGAAACAGCTATTGGATTGATCATCAAGAACTGCATATTCAAGGGACTCTTTAGTCGGGTTGTTCTTTGGTCGAACTATCACAGGGATAATCATACAGTGATCACCTTCACCATTCTGATGAGGACGGGCACAAACTGTTGTGCAATGTGACGTACTTTCGTCCTTAGCAACCTTTACTTCCTCATCTTTAGATTTCACCGGTTGTTGTCTCGTATCGTTGCGATGGAGACTGGTCAAGTGACTACCAGAACATGTTTCGCACTTACGTCGGTCCTTACACTCTTTAACTTGGTGCTCATCACTGGACGCGCAGCCCATACATAATCTTCTCTGGAAGAAGAACGTCTTTCTATCCTTGTGGAGTTTTCTTCTGAAAGATTTACACTTCTCGATGTGATGACCTCCATCACAAAATACGCATGGGCCCACAGCACTCTTGGATGGTTTACAGGGAGGACTTTCACTATTTGTTGCGGTGGTGGCAAAGGACTTGGCACTGTAACCCTTTGATGGTCTACTGGGGGGACTACTCTGGCTAGTCGACTTGGGGGGGTCCTTGTTCCTTGTGATGCCCTCAAGCTCTGGCATGTTTGCTCGATCAGCTGCTCTACGGACGAATGAAGCAAACTCTGAGAAAGGAGGGTAAGTACTTTGTCCATTTTTGAACCTCCATTTTCCTATGGTGTCTCTCCACTTGGAGTCAAGATGATGGGGCAACTTCTCTACGAGTTGGGCATTTTCTTTTGGAAAATCCAAAATACCAAGGCTTGGTATTGTGATTTTTGCAGCACTGACCTTGTCTAGGAAATCTGAGAAATCTCGCAATGCCACCGCATCTCTTGGGGGTATCTTGCTCCACTTGTCCAATTTCGAAGTGAACGCAGTACTGATGACGCTAGTGTTGCCATACCTGTCAGCAAGAACATCTCTGGCCTTTTGGTATGCGTCCTCAGTTCCGATGAGCATATAGTGCTCAACGACATGCCTCGGTTTTCCTGATACGTATTGGTTCAAATAGTTGAGCTTTGTGTCCACGTCTAATGGCTTTGAATCGATGAGGGCGTTGAAGGCATTCTGCCATAACGGATAGTGAAGTGGCTCTCCCATGAACACTGGAACATTAATTTTGGGAAGTTGGCTTGAGACCGCAAGTCGCTTATTCACTTCACCTTGCTGAATACTCTTTTCAGCTAGCTGGCTGATCACTTTCTCCAGTGAAGTGGCTATCTTGCTCCAGCCATCCTGCGAAGTGTGGTGTTGGATCGGTGAGCTGATGTTCACTAACGTCGGATCATGATTAGGGAATTGTTGAACAGCATCGTCGAAGGGCTCTGCGAAGGGGTTCAGTGAAGTATTTGGAACTGGTGCAGGGCTTTCACTTGCACGTACGGGGTCAGCATTCTCTGCGTTGAGGAACTTCCTCAGATTATGGCTGGTGTCAACCGGCACATCAATCAGCTCAGAACGGCAAGATTCAGCTTCTTCAAATTTAGTGAACACATCTGCAGAAGCACGGTTCTCTGCCAGTTGCCTCTCCATCTCAAATTTCTCCCTCCTCAACTCACGCTCTATTCTCTCCACTTCAAACTGCTTTTCTTCTTCCAGCTCACGAAGCTTCAGAAATTTTTCTTTTTCTGCGAATTCAAGCTTAACTTTGAGTTCCGCTTCCTGCCTGGCAAGCTCCAATTTAGCGGATCTAACCGAGGCTGATGTAGATTGTGTGCGGGAACTTCCATGTGATCTGATTGACTTTGAATGTTTTGGAAAACACACTTCCGATGATGAATCATTTGAACGTGACATGATGTAACTACAGTTATCCACTCAGGTAGTACAGTCAAGCTTCGATTGTATTGTGGCTGCCTTGGCATTTGCTCAAATACCAAGGAGTTTCGTCATACTTTTACAGTCTCTAGCACCCGCCCAAAAGATCGAATATTCATAACCAAAATAACAGAGAACTGAAGCAGGAAGACACTTGTCAAACTGGCTTGTGTTTCAATGGTCAAGATACAATCTGTAATTTAATACAAAACATAAACAATAATAAGATACATGGAAATACATAAACTGGCAATTAACAATAGCAATGTGTTCAAATGGAAAAACTATGTCAAGAACATTGATCGTAATAAAGTGTTGAAACAGACTGCAAAACTTTGTCTAAAAACTCTGATTTTGCCATGTAAACTTCCAAGTCAAGTGTTGTAGAATAAAGAGAAAAATAAGCTTACCGAATTGGGCTTTCTACTCTGGATGAACTTATAGAGAACTTGAATAATACTTCTGGAAGGTTGGAACTATCATTAAAACAACCACATGTGATGTAAAATGGCTGCACAATGGAATGCTGTAGATGTGGCAAGCAAGGCTATCAGTAACGTGTAACATAACACCCACATGCACTCTGTGTAGGGGCTGTGAGGGGATTTGACCTCATTTGCATTCACAGGATGACCTATATACACTGTCACTAGCTACTTGGCTTAAAGGTCATGCACTGTAAACTGGGTGCATATTAAAAACAACTTAATGGAAAGAAATGAAATAAGCATTTCTCACTGCACAAACTGCTGCAGTGACACCTTATTTGTGGGCGGGGATTGTGTGCACAAACCTATGGCGAATTTGAAACGCGTGTGTTAACGTTATAATTTTCAGAAAATCGAAATAAAATACTAACAAAGCATGCCCCGGGTCAAATTGCTAATGTTGCCATTCCTGGAGGCCCCCCTCTATCTCCTAACACCCAGCCCCTTCCCGGGGCATGCTTTCCTTCATGCCCTTATTTGTGGGCGGGGATTGTGTGCACAAACCTATGGCGAATTTGAAACGCGTGTGTTAACGTTATAATTTTCAGAAAATCGAAATAAAATACTAACAAAGCATGCCCCGGGTCAAATTGCTAATTTTGCCATTCCTGGAGGCCCCCCTCTATCTCCTAACACCCAGCCCCTTCCCGGGGCATGCTTTCCGTCATGCCCTTATTTGTGGGCGGGGATTGTGTGCACAAACCTATGTCGAATTTGAAACGCGTGTGTTAACGTTATAATTTTCAGAAAATCGAAATAAAATACTAACAAAGCATGCCCCGGGTCAAATTGCTAATTTTGCCATTCCTGGAGGCCCCCCTCTATCTCCTAACACCCAGCCCCTTCCCGGGGCATGCTTTCCTTCATGCCCTTATTTGTGGGCGGGGATTGTGTGCACAAACCTATGGCGAATTTGAAACGCGTGTGTTAACGTTATAATTTTCAGAAAATCGAAATAAAATACTAACAAAGCATGCCCCGGGTCAAATTGCTAATTTTGCCATTCCTGGAGGCCCCCCTCTATCTCCTAACACCCAGCCCCTTCCCGGGGCATGCTTTCCTTCATGCCCTTATTTGTGGGCGGGGATTGTGTGCACAAACCTATGTCGAATTTGAAACGCGTGTGTTAACGTTATAATTTTCAGAAAATCGAAATAAAATACTAACAAAGCATGCCCCGGGTCAAATTGCTAATTTTGCCATTCCTGGAGGCCCCCCTCTATCTCCTAACACCCAGCCCCTTCCCGGGGCATGCTTTCCTTCATGCCCTTATTTGTGGGCGGGGATTGTGTGCACAAACCTATGGCGAATTTGAAACGCGTGTGTTAACGTTATAATTTTCAGAAAATCGAAATAAAATACTAACAAAGCATGCCCCGGGACAAATTGCTAATTTTGCCATTCCTGGAGGCCCCCCTCTATCTCCTACACCCAGCCCCTTCCCGGGGCATGCTTTCCTTCATGCCCTTATTTGTGGGCGGGGATTGTGTGCACAAACCTATGGCGAATTTGAAACGCGTGTGTTAACGTTATAATTTTCAGAAAATCGAAATAAAATACTAACAAAGCATGCCCCGGGTAAAATTGCTAATTTTGCCATTCCTGGAGGCCCCCCTCTATCTCCTAACACCCAGCCCCTTCCCGGGGCATGCTTTCCTTCATGCCATTATTTGTGGGCGGGGATTGTGTGCACAAACCTATGGCGAATTTGAAACGCGTGTGTTAACGTTATAATTTTCAGAAAATCGAAATAAAATACTAACAAAGCATGCCCCGGGTCAAATTGCTAATTTTGCCATTCCTGGAGGCCCCCCTCTATCTCCTAACACCCAGCCCCTTCCCGGGGCATGCTTTCCTTCATGCCCTTATTTGTGGGCGGGGATTGTGTGCACAAACCTATGGCGAATTTGAAACGCGTGTGTTAACGTTATAATTTTCAGAAAATCGAAATAAAATACTAACAAAGCATGCCCCGGGTCAAATTGCTAATTTTGCCATTCCTGGAGGCCCCCCTCTATCTCCTAACACCCAGCCCCTTCCCGGGGCATGCTTTCCTTCATGCCCTTATTTGTGGGCGGGGATTGTGTGCACAAACCTATGGCGAATTTGAAACGCGTGTGTTAACGTTATAATTTTCAGAAAATCGAAATAAAATACTAACAAAGCATGCCCCGGGTCAAATTGCTAATTTTGCCATTCCTGGAGGCCCCCCTCTATCTCCTAACACCCAGCCCCTTCCCGGGGCATGCTTTCCTTCATGCCCTTATTTGTGGGCGGGGATTGTGTGCACAAACCTATGGCGAATTTGAAACGCGTGTGTTAACGTTATAATTTTCAGAAAATCGAAATAAAATACTAACAAAGCATGCCCCGGGTCAAATTGCTAATTTTGCCATTCCTGGAGGCCCCCCTCTATCTCCTAACACCCAGCCCCTTCCCGGGGCATGCTTTCCTTCATGCCCTTATTTGTGGGCGGGGATTGTGTGCACAAACCTATGGCGAATTTGAAACGCGTGTGTTAACGTTATAATTTTCAGAAAATCGAAATAAAATACTAACAAAGCATGCCCCGGGTCAAATTGCTAATTTTGCCATTCCTGGAGGCCCCCATCTATCTCCTAACACCCAGCCCCTTCCCGGGGCATGCTTTCCTTCATGCCCTTATTTGTGGGCGGGGATTGTGTGCACAAACCTATGGCGAATTTGAAACGCGTGTGTTAACGTTATAATTTTCAGAAAATCGAAATAAAATACTAACAAAGCATGCCCCGGGTCAAATTGCTAATTTTGCCATTCCTGGAGGCCCCCCTCTATCTCCTAACACCCAGCCCCTTCCCGGGGCATGCTTTCCTTCATGCCCTTATTTGTGGGCGGGGATTGTGTGCACAAACCTATGGCGAATTTGAAACGCGTGTGTTAACGTTATAATTTTCAGAAAATCGAAATAAAATACTAACAAAGCATGCCCCGGGTCAAATTGCTAATTTTGCCATTCCTGGAGGCCCCCCTCTATCTCCTAACACCCAGCCCCTTCCCGGGGCATGCTTTCCTTCATGCCCTTATTTGTGGGCGGGGATTGTGTGCACAAACCTATGGCGAATTTGAAACGCGTGTGTTAACGTTATAATTTTCAGAAAATCGAAATAAAATACTAACAAAGCATGCCCCGGGTCAAATTGCTAATTTTGCCATTCCTGGAGGCCCCCCTCTATCTCCTAACACCCAGCCCCTTCCCGGGGCATGCTTTCCTTCATGCCCTTATTTTTGGGCGGGGATTGTGTGCACAAACCTATGGCGAATTTGAAACGCGTGTGTTAACGTTATAATTTTCAGAAAATCGAAATAAAATACTAACAAAGCATGCCCCGGGTCAAATTGCTAATTTTGCCATTCCTGGAGGCCCCCCTCTATCTCCTAACACCCAGCCCCTTCCCGGGGCATGCTTTCCTTCATGCCCTTATTTGTGGGCGGGGATTGTGTCCACAAACCTATGGCGAATTTGAAACGCGTGTGTTAACGTTATAATTTTCAGAAAATCGAAATAAAATACTAACAAAGCATGCCCCGGGTCAAATTGCTAATTTTGCCATTCCTGGAGGCCCCCCTCTATCTCCTAACACCCAGCCCCTTCCCGGGGCATGCTTTCCTTCATGCCCTTATTTGTGGGCGGGGATTGTGTGCACAAACCTATGGCGAATTTGAAACGCGTGTGTTAACGTTATAATTTTCAGAAAATCGAAATAAAATACTAACAAAGCATGCCCCGGGTCAAATTGCAAATTTTGCCATTCCTGGAGGCCCCCCTCTATCTCCTAACACCCAGCCCCTTCCCGGGGCATGCTTTCCTTCATGCCCTTATTTGTGGGCGGGGATTGTGTGCACAAACCTATGGCGAATTTGAAACGCGTGTGTTAACGTTATAATTTTCAGAAAATCGAAATAAAATACTAACAAAGCATGCCCCGGGTCAAATCATGCTAATTTTGCCATTCCTGGAGGCCCCCCTCTATCTCCTAACACCCAGCCCCTTCCCGGGGCATGCTTTCCTTCATGCCCTTATTTGTGGGCGGGGATTGTGTGCACAAACCTATGGCGAATTTGAAACGCGTGTGTTAACGTTATAATTTTCAGAAAATCGAAATAAAATACTAACAAAGCATGCCCCGGGTCAAATTGCTAATTTTGCCATTCCTGGAGGCCCCCCTCTATCTCCTAACACCCAGCCCCTTCCCGGGGCATGCTTTCCTTCATGCCCTTATTTGTGGGCGGGGATTGTGTGCACAAACCTATGGCGAATTTGAAACGCGTGTGTTAACGTTATAATTTTCAGAAAATCGAAATAAAATACTAACAAAGCATGCCCCGGGTCAAATTGCTAATTTTGCCATTCCTGGAGGCCCCCCTCTATCTCCTAACACCCAGCCCCTTCCCGGGGCATGCTTTCCTTCATGCCCTTATTTGTGGGCGGGGATTGTGTGCACAAACCTATGGCGAATTTGAAACGCGTGTGTTAACGTTATAATTTTCAGAAAATCGAAATAAAATACTAACAAAGCATGCCCCGGGTCAAATTGCTAATTTTGCCATTCCTGGAGGCCCCCCTCTATCTCCTAACACCCAGCCCCTTCCCGGGGCATGCTTTCCTTCATGCCCTTATTTGTGGGCGGGGATTGTGTGCACAAACCTATGGCGAATTTGAAACGCGTGTGTTAACGTTATAATTTTCAGAAAATCGAAATAAAATACTAACAAAGCATGCCCCGGGTCAAATTGCTAATTTTGCCATTCCTGGAGGCCCCCCTCTATCTCCTAACACCCAGCCCCTTCCCGGGGCATGCTTTCCTTCATGCCCTTATTTGTGGGCGGGGATTGTGTGCACAAACCTATGGCGAATTTGAAACGCGTGTGTTAACGTTATAATTTTCAGAAAATCGAAATAAAATACTAACAAAGCATGCCCCGGGTCAAATTGCTAATTTTGCCATTCCTGGAGGCCCCCCTCTATCTCCTAACACCCAGCCCCTTCCCGGGGCATGCTTTCCTTCATGCCCTTATTTGTGGGCGGGGATTGTGTGCACAAACCTATGGCGAATTTGAAACGCGTGTGTTAACGTTATAATTTTCAGAAAATCGAAATAAAATACTAACAAAGCATGCCCCGGGTCAAATTGCTAATTTTGCCATTCCTGGAGGCCCCCCTCTATCTCCTAACACCCAGCCCCTTCCCGGGGCATGCTTTCCTTCATGCCCTTATTTGTGGGCGGGGATTGTGTGCACAAACCTATGGCGAATTTGAAACGCGTGTGTTAACGTTATAATTTTCAGAAAATCGAAATAAAATACTAACAAAGCATGCCCCGGGTCAAATTGCTAATTTTGCCATTCCTGGAGGCCCCCCTCTATCTCCTAACACCCAGCCCCTTCCCGGGGCATGCTTTCCTTCATGCCCTTATTTGTGGGCGGGGATTGTGTGCACAAACCTATGGCGAATTTGAAACGCGTGTGTTAACGTTATAATTTTCAGAAAATCGAAATAAAATACTAACAAAGCATGCCCCGGGTCAAATTGCTAATTTTGCCATTCCTGGAGGCCCCCCTCTATCTCCTAACACCCAGCCCCTTCCCGGGGCATGCTTTCCTTCATGCCCTTATTTGTGGGCGGGGATTGTGTGCACAAACCTATGGCGAATTTGAAACGCGTGTGTTAACGTTATAATTTTCAGAAAATCGAAATAAAATACTAACAAAGCATGCCCCGGGTCAAATTGCTAATTTTGCCATTCCTGGAGGCCCCCCTCTATCTCCTAACACCCAGCCCCTTCCCGGGGCATGCTTTCCTTCATGCCCTTATTTGTGGGCGGGGATTGTGTGCACAAACCTATGGCGAATTTGAAACGCGTGTGTTAACGTTATAATTTTCAGAAAATCGAAATAAAATACTAACAAAGCATGCCCCGGGTCAAATTGCTAATTTTGCCATTCCTGGAGGCCCCCCTCTATCTCCTAACACCCAGCCCCTTCCCGGGGCATGCTTTCCTTCATGCCCTTATTTGTGGGCGGGGATTGTGTGCACAAACCTATGGCGAATTTGAAACGCGTGTGTTAACGTTATAATTTTCAGAAAATCGAAATAAAATACTAACAAAGCATGCCCCGGGTCAAATTGCTAATTTTGCCATTCCTGGAGGCCCCCCTCTATCTCCTAACACCCAGCCCCTTCCCGGGGCATGCTTTCCTTCATGCCCTTATTTGTGGGCGGGGATTGTGTGCACAAACCTATGGCGAATTTGAAACGCGTGTGTTAACGTTATAATTTTCAGAAAATCGAAATAAAATACTAACAAAGCATGCCCCGGGTCAAATTGCTAATTTTGCCATTCCTGGAGGCCCCCCTCTATCTCCTAACACCCAGCCCCTTCCCGGGGCATGCTTTCCTTCATGCCCTTATTTGTGGGCGGGGATTGTGTGCACAAACCTATGGCGAATTTGAAACGCGTGTGTTAACGTTATAATTTTCAGAAAATCGAAATAAAATACTAACAAAGCATGCCCCGGGTCAAATTGCTAATTTTGCCATTCCTGGAGGCCCCCCCTCTATCTCCTAACACCCAGCCCCTTCCCGGGGCATGCTTTCCTTCATGCCCTTATTTGTGGGCGGGGATTGTGTGCACAAACCTATGGCGAATTTGAAACGCGTGTGTTAACGTTATAATTTTCAGAAAATCGAAATAAAATACTAACAAAGCATGCCCCGGGTCAAATTGCTAATTTTGCCATTCCTGGAGGCCCCCCTCTATCTCCTAACACCCAGCCCCTTCCCGGGGCATGCTTTCCTTCATGCCCTTATTTGTGGGCGGGGATTGTGTGCACAAACCTATGGCGAATTTGAAACGCGTGTGTTAACGTTATAATTTTCAGAAAATCGAAATAAAATACTAACAAAGCATGCCCCGGGTCAAATTGCTAATTTTGCCATTCCTGGAGGCCCCCCTCTATCTCCTAACACCCAGCCCCTTCCCGGGGCATGCTTTCCTTCATGCCCTTATTTGTGGGCGGGGATTGTGTGCACAAACCTATGGCGAATTTGAAACGCGTGTGTTAACGTTATAATTTTCAGAAAATCGAAATAAAATACTAACAAAGCATGCCCCGGGTCAAATTGCTAATTTTGCCATTCCTGGAGGCCCCCCTCTATCTCCTAACACCCAGCCCCTTCCGGGGCATGCTTTCCTTCATGCCCTTATTTGTGGGCGGGGATTGTGTGCACAAACCTATGGCGAATTTGAAACGCGTGTGTTAACGTTATAATTTTCAGAAAATCGAAATAAAATACTAACAAAGCATGCCCCGGGTCAAATTGCTAATTTTGCCATTCCTGGAGGCCCCCCTCTATCTCCTAACACCCAGCCCCTTCCCGGGGCATGCTTTCCTTCATGCCTTATTTGTGGGCGGGGATTGTGTGCACAAACCTATGGCGAATTTGAAACGCGTGTGTTAACGTTATAATTTTCAGAAAATCGAAATAAAATACTAACAAAGCATGCCCCGGGTCAAATTGCTAATTTTGCCATTCCTGGAGGCCCCCCTCTATCTCCTAACACCCAGCCCCTTCCCGGGGCATGCTTTCCTTCATGCCCTTATTTGTGGGCGGGGATTGTGTGCACAAACCTATGGCGAATTTGAAACGCGTGTGTTAACGTTATAATTTTCAGAAAATCGAAATAAAATACTAACAAAGCATGCCCCGGGTCAAATTGCTAATTTTGCCATTCCTGGAGGCCCCCCTCTATCTCCTAACACCCAGCCCCTTCCCGGGGCATGCTTTCCTTTCATGCCCTTATTTGTGGGCGGGGATTGTGTGCACAAACCTATGGCGAATTTGAAACGCGTGTGTTAACGTTATAATTTTCAGAAAATCGAAATAAAATACTAACAAAGCATGCCCCGGGTCAAATTGCTAATTTTGCCATTCCTGGAGGCCCCCCTCTATCTCCTAACACCCAGCCCCTTCCCGGGGCATGCTTTCCTTCATGCCCTTATTTGTGGGCGGGGATTGTGTGCACAAACCTATGGCGAATTTGAAACGCGTGTGTTAACGTTATAATTTTCAGAAAATCGAAATAAAATACTAACAAAGCATGCCCCGGGTCAAATTGCTAATTTTGCCATTCCTGGAGGCCCCCCTCTATCTCCTAACACCCAGCCCCTTCCCGGGGCATGCTTTCCTTCATGCCCTTATTTGTGGGCGGGGATTGTGTGCACAAACCTATGGCGAATTTGAAACGCGTGTGTTAACGTTATAATTTTCAGAAAATCGAAATAAAATACTAACAAAGCATGCCCCGGGTCAAATTGCTAATTTTGCCATTCCTGGAGGCCCCCCTCTATCTCCTAACACCCAGCCCCTTCCCGGGGCATGCTTTCCTTCATGCCCTTATTTGTGGGCGGGGATTGTGTGCACAAACCTATGGCGAATTTGAAACGCGTGTGTTAACGTTATAATTTTCAGAAAATCGAAATAAAATACTAACAAAGCATGCCCCGGGTCAAATTGCTAATTTTGCCATTCCTGGAGGCCCCCCTCTATCTCCTAACACCCAGCCCCTTCCCGGGGCATGCTTTCCTTCATGCCCTTATTTGTGGGCGGGGATTGTGTGCACAAACCTATGGCGAATTTGAAACGCGTGTGTTAACGTTATAATTTTCAGAAAATCGAAATAAAATACTAACAAAGCATGCCCCGGGTCAAATTGCTAATTTTGCCATTCCTGGAGGCCCCCCTCTATCTCCTAACACCCAGCCCCTTCCCGGGGCATGCTTTCCTTCATGCCCTTATTTGTGGGCGGGGATTGTGTGCACAAACCTATGGCGAATTTGAAACGCGTGTGTTAACGTTATAATTTTCAGAAAATCGAAATAAAATACTAACAAAGCATGCCCCGGGTCACACAATTGCTAATTTTGCCATTCCTGGAGGCCCCCCTCTATCTCCTAACACCCAGCCCCTTCCCGGGGCATGCTTTCCTTCATGCCCTTATTTGTGGGCGGGGATTGTGTGCACAGAACCTATGGCGAATTTGAAACGCGTGTGTTAACGTTATAATTTTCAGAAAATCGAAATAAAATACTAACAAAGCATGCCCCGGGTCAAATTGCTAATTTTGCCATTCCTGGAGGCCCCCCTCTATCTCCTAACACCCAGCCCCTTCCCGGGGCATGCTTTCCTTCATGCCCTTATTTGTGGGCGGGGATTGTGTGCACAAACCTATGGCGAATTTGAAACGCGTGTGTTAACGTTATAATTTTCAGAAAATCGAAATAAAATACTAACAAAGCATGCCCCGGGTCAAATTGCTAATTTTGCCATTCCTGGAGGCCCCCCTCTATCTCCTAACACCCAGCCCCTTCCCGGGGCATGCTTTCCTTCATGCCCTTATTTGTGGGCGGGGATTGTGTGCACAAACCTATGGCGAATTTGAAACGCGTGTGTTAACGTTATAATTTTCAGAAAATCGAAATAAAATACTAACAAAGCATGCCCCGGGTCAAATTGCTAATTTTGCCATTCCTGGAGGCCCCCCTCTATCTCCTAACACCCAGCCCCTTCCCGGGGCATGCTTTCCTTCATGCCCTTATTTGTGGGCGGGGATTGTGTGCACAAACCTATGGCGAATTTGAAACGCGTGTGTTAACGTTATAATTTTCAGAAAATCGAAATAAAATACTAACAAAGCATGCCCCGGGTCAAATTGCTAATTTTGCCATTCCTGGAGGCCCCCCTCTATCTCCTAACACCCAGCCCCTTCCCGGGGCATGCTTTCCTTCATGCCCTTATTTGTGGGCGGGGATTGTGTGCACAAACCTATGGCGAATTTGAAACGCGTGTGTTAACGTTATAATTTTCAGAAAATCGAAATAAAATACTAACAAAGCATGCCCCGGGTCAAATTGCTAATTTTGCCATTCCTGGAGGCCCCCCTCTATCTCCTAACACCCAGCCCCTTCCCGGGGCATGCTTTCCTTCATGCCCTTATTTGTGGGCGGGGATTGTGTGCACAAACCTATGGCGAATTTGAAACGCGTGTGTTAACGTTATAATTTTCAGAAAATCGAAATAAAATACTAACAAAGCATGCCCCGGGTCAAATTGCTAATTTTGCCATTCCTGGAGGCCCCCCTCTATCTCCTAACACCCAGCCCCTTCCCGGGGCATGCTTTCCTTCATGCCCTTATTTGTGGGCGGGGATTGTGTGCACAAACCTATGGCGAATTTGAAACGCGTGTGTTAACGTTATAATTTTCAGAAAATCGAAATAAAATACTAACAAAGCATGCCCCGGGTCAAATTGCTAATTTTGCCATTCCTGGAGGCCCCCCTCTATCTCCTAACACCCAGCCCCTTCCCGGGGCATGCTTTCCTTCATGCCCTTATTTGTGGGCGGGGATTGTGTGCACAAACCTATGGCGAATTTGAAACGCGTGTGTTAACGTTATAATTTTCAGAAAATCGAAATAAAATACTAACAAAGCATGCCCCGGGTCAAATTGCTAATTTTGCCATTCCTGGAGGCCCCCCTCTATCTCCTAACACCCAGCCCCTTCCCGGGGCATGCTTTCCTTCATGCCCTTATTTGTGGGCGGGGATTGTGTGCACAAACCTATGGCGAATTTGAAACGCGTGTGTTAACGTTATAATTTTCAGAAAATCGAAATAAAATACTAACAAAGCATGCCCCGGGTCAAATTGCTAATTTTGCCATTCCTGGAGGCCCCCCTCTATCTCCTAACACCCAGCCCCTTCCCGGGGCATGCTTTCCTTCATGCCCTTATTTGTGGGCGGGGATTGTGTGCACAAACCTATGGCGAATTTGAAACGCGTGTGTTAACGTTATAATTTTCAGAAAATCGAAATAAAATACTAACAAAGCATGCCCCGGGTCAAATTGCTAATTTTGCCATTCCTGGAGGCCCCCCTCTATCTCCTAACACCCAGCCCCTTCCCGGGGCATGCTTTCCTTCATGCCCTTATTTGTGGGCGGGGATTGTGTGCACAAACCTATGGCGAATTTGAAACGCGTGTGTTAACGTTATAATTTTCAGAAAATCGAAATAAAATACTAACAAAGCATGCCCCGGGTCAAATTGCTAATTTTGCCATTCCTGGAGGCCCCCCTCTATCTCCTAACACCCAGCCCCTTCCCGGGGCATGCTTTCCTTCATGCCCTTATTTGTGGGCGGGGATTGTGTGCACAAACCTATGGCGAATTTGAAACGCGTGTGTTAACGTTATAATTTTCAGAAAATCGAAATAAAATACTAACAAAGCATGCCCCGGGTCAAATTGCTAATTTTGCCATTCCTGGAGGCCCCCCTCTATCTCCTAACACCCAGCCCCTTCCCGGGGCATGCTTTCCTTCATGCCCTTATTTGTGGGCGGGGATTGTGTGCACAAACCTATGGCGAATTTGAAACGCGTGTGTTAACGTTATAATTTTCAGAAAATCGAAATAAAATACTAACAAAGCATGCCCCGGGTCAAATTGCTAATTTTGCCATTCCTGGAGGCCCCCCTCTATCTCCTAACACCCAGCCCCTTCCCGGGGCATGCTTTCCTTCATGCCCTTATTTGTGGGCGGGGATTGTGTGCACAAACCTATGGCGAATTTGAAACGCGTGTGTTAACGTTATAATTTTCAGAAAATCGAAATAAAATACTAACAAAGCATGCCCCGGGTCAAATTGCTAATTTTGCCATTCCTGGAGGCCCCCCTCTATCTCCTAACACCCAGCCCCTTCCCGGGGCATGCTTTCCTTCATGCCCTTATTTGTGGGCGGGGATTGTGTGCACAAACCTATGGCGAATTTGAAACGCGTGTGTTAACGTTATAATTTTCAGAAAATCGAAATAAAATACTAACAAAGCATGCCCCGGGTCAAATTGCTAATTTTGCCATTCCTGGAGGCCCCCCTCTATCTCCTAACACCCAGCCCCTTCCCGGGGCATGCTTTCCTTCATGCCCTTATTTGTGGGCGGGGATTGTGTGCACAAACCTATGGCGAATTTGAAACGCGTGTGTTAACGTTATAATTTTCAGAAAATCGAAATAAAATACTAACAAAGCATGCCCCGGGTCAAATTGCTAATTTTGCCATTCCTGGAGGCCCCCCTCTATCTCCTAACACCCAGCCCCTTCCCGGGGCATGCTTTCCTTCATGCCCTTATTTGTGGGCGGGGATTGTGTGCACAAACCTATGGCGAATTTGAAACGCGTGTGTTAACGTTATAATTTTCAGAAAATCGAAATAAAATACTAACAAAGCATGCCCCGGGTCAAATTGCTAATTTTGCCATTCCTGGAGGCCCCCCTCTATCTCCTAACACCCAGCCCCTTCCCGGGGCATGCTTTCCTTCATGCCCTTATTTGTGGGCGGGGATTGTGTGCACAAACCTATGGCGAATTTGAAACGCGTGTGTTAACGTTATAATTTTCAGAAAATCGAAATAAAATACTAACAAAGCATGCCCCGGGTCAAATTGCTAATTTTGCCATTCCTGGAGGCCCCCCTCTATCTCCTAACACCCAGCCCCTTCCCGGGGCATGCTTTCCTTCATGCCCTTATTTGTGGGCGGGGATTGTGTGCACAAACCTATGGCGAATTTGAAACGCGTGTGTTAACGTTATAATTTTCAGAAAATCGAAATAAAATACTAACAAAGCATGCCCCGGGTCAAATTGCTAATTTTGCCATTCCTGGAGGCCCCCCTCTATCTCCTAACACCCAGCCCCTTCCCGGGGCATGCTTTCCTTCATGCCCTTATTTGTGGGCGGGGATTGTGTGCACAAACCTATGGCGAATTTGAAACGCGTGTGTTAACGTTATAATTTTCAGAAAATCGAAATAAAATACTAACAAAGCATGCCCCGGGTCAAATTGCTAATTTTGCCATTCCTGGAGGCCCCCCTCTATCTCCTAACACCCAGCCCCTTCCCGGGGCATGCTTTCCTTCATGCCCTTATTTGTGGGCGGGGATTGTGTGCACAAACCTATGGCGAATTTGAAACGCGTGTGTTAACGTTATAATTTTCAGAAAATCGAAATAAAATACTAACAAAGCATGCCCCGGGTCAAATTGCTAATTTTGCCATTCCTGGAGGCCCCCCTCTATCTCCTAACACCCAGCCCCTTCCCGGGGCATGCTTTCCTTCATGCCCTTATTTGTGGGCGGGGATTGTGTGCACAAACCTATGGCGAATTTGAAACGCGTGTGTTAACGTTATAATTTTCAGAAAATCGAAATAAAATACTAACAAAGCATGCCCCGGGTCAAATTGCTAATTTTGCCATTCCTGGAGGCCCCCCTCTATCTCCTAACACCCAGCCCCTTCCCGGGGCATGCTTTCCTTCATGCCCTTATTTGTGGGCGGGGATTGTGTGCACAAACCTATGGCGAATTTGAAACGCGTGTGTTAACGTTATAATTTTCAGAAAATCGAAATAAAATACTAACAAAGCATGCCCCGGGTCAAATTGCTAATTTTGCCATTCCTGGAGGCCCCCCTCTATCTCCTAACACCCAGCCCCTTCCCGGGGCATGCTTTCCTTCATGCCCTTATTTGTGGGCGGGGATTGTGTGCACAAACCTATGGCGAATTTGAAACGCGTGTGTTAACGTTATAATTTTCAGAAAATCGAAATAAAATACTAACAAAGCATGCCCCGGGTCAAATTGCTAATTTTGCCATTCCTGGAGGCCCCCCTCTATCTCCTAACACCCAGCCCCTTCCCGGGGCATGCTTTCCTTCATGCCCTTATTTGTGGGCGGGGATTGTGTGCACAAACCTATGGCGAATTTGAAACGCGTGTGTTAACGTTATAATTTTCAGAAAATCGAAATAAAATACTAACAAAGCATGCCCCGGGTCAAATTGCTAATTTTGCCATTCCTGGAGGCCCCCCTCTATCTCCTAACACCCAGCCCCTTCCCGGGGCATGCTTTCCTTCATGCCCTTATTTGTGGGCGGGGATTGTGTGCACAAACCTATGGCGAATTTGAAACGCGTGTGTTAACGTTATAATTTTCAGAAAATCGAAATAAAATACTAACAAAGCATGCCCCGGGTCAAATTGCTAATTTTGCCATTCCTGGAGGCCCCCCTCTATCTCCTAACACCCAGCCCCTTCCCGGGGCATGCTTTCCTTCATGCCCTTATTTGTGGGCGGGGATTGTGTGCACAAACCTATGGCGAATTTGAAACGCGTGTGTTAACGTTATAATTTTCAGAAAATCGAAATAAAATACTAACAAAGCATGCCCCGGGTCAAATTGCTAATTTTGCCATTCCTGGAGGCCCCCCTCTATCTCCTAACACCCAGCCCCTTCCCGGGGCATGCTTTCCTTCATGCCCTTATTTGTGGGCGGGGATTGTGTGCACAAACCTATGGCGAATTTGAAACGCGTGTGTTAACGTTATAATTTTCAGAAAATCGAAATAAAATACTAACAAAGCATGCCCCGGGTCAAATTGCTAATTTTGCCATTCCTGGAGGCCCCCCTCTATCTCCTAACACCCAGCCCCTTCCCGGGGCATGCTTTCCTTCATGCCCTTATTTGTGGGCGGGGATTGTGTGCACAAACCTATGGCGAATTTGAAACGCGTGTGTTAACGTTATAATTTTCAGAAAATCGAAATAAAATACTAACAAAGCATGCCCCGGGTCAAATTGCTAATTTTGCCATTCCTGGAGGCCCCCCTCTATCTCCTAACACCCAGCCCCTTCCCGGGGCATGCTTTCCTTCATGCCCTTATTTGTGGGCGGGGATTGTGTGCACAAACCTATGGCGAATTTGAAACGCGTGTGTTAACGTTATAATTTTCAGAAAATCGAAATAAAATACTAACAAAGCATGCCCCGGGTCAAATTGCTAATTTTGCCATTCCTGGAGGCCCCCCTCTATCTCCTAACACCCAGCCCCTTCCCGGGGCATGCTTTCCTTCATGCCCTTATTTGTGGGCGGGGATTGTGTGCACAAACCTATGGCGAATTTGAAACGCGTGTGTTAACGTTATAATTTTCAGAAAATCGAAATAAAATACTAACAAAGCATGCCCCGGGTCAAATTGCTAATTTTGCCATTCCTGGAGGCCCCCCTCTATCTCCTAACACCCAGCCCCTTCCCGGGGCATGCTTTCCTTCATGCCCTTATTTGTGGGCGGGGATTGTGTGCACAAACCTATGGCGAATTTGAAACGCGTGTGTTAACGTTATAATTTTCAGAAAATCGAAATAAAATACTAACAAAGCATGCCCCGGGTCAAATTGCTAATTTTGCCATTCCTGGAGGCCCCCCTCTATCTCCTAACACCCAGCCCCTTCCCGGGGCATGCTTTCCTTCATGCCCTTATTTGTGGGCGGGGATTGTGTGCACAAACCTATGGCGAATTTGAAACGCGTGTGTTAACGTTATAATTTTCAGAAAATCGAAATAAAATACTAACAAAGCATGCCCCGGGTCAAATTGCTAATTTTGCCATTCCTGGAGGCCCCCCTCTATCTCCTAACACCCAGCCCCTTCCCGGGGCATGCTTTCCTTCATGCCCTTATTTGTGGGCGGGGATTGTGTGCACAAACCTATGGCGAATTTGAAACGCGTGTGTTAACGTTATAATTTTCAGAAAATCGAAATAAAATACTAACAAAGCATGCCCCGGGTCAAATTGCTAATTTTGCCATTCCTGGAGGCCCCCCTCTATCTCCTAACACCCAGCCCCTTCCCGGGGCATGCTTTCCTTCATGCCCTTATTTGTGGGCGGGGATTGTGTGCACAAACCTATGGCGAATTTGAAACGCGTGTGTTAACGTTATAATTTTCAGAAAATCGAAATAAAATACTAACAAAGCATGCCCCGGGTCAAATTGCTAATTTTGCCATTCCTGGAGGCCCCCCTCTATCTCCTAACACCCAGCCCCTTCCCGGGGCATGCTTTCCTTCATGCCCTTATTTGTGGGCGGGGATTGTGTGCACAAACCTATGGCGAATTTGAAACGCGTGTGTTAACGTTATAATTTTCAGAAAATCGAAATAAAATACTAACAAAGCATGCCCCGGGTCAAATTGCTAATTTTGCCATTCCTGGAGGCCCCCCTCTATCTCCTAACACCCAGCCCCTTCCCGGGGCATGCTTTCCTTCATGCCCTTATTTGTGGGCGGGGATTGTGTGCACAAACCTATGGCGAATTTGAAACGCGTGTGTTAACGTTATAATTTTCAGAAAATCGAAATAAAATACTAACAAAGCATGCCCCGGGTCAAATTGCTAATTTTGCCATTCCTGGAGGCCCCCCTCTATCTCCTAACACCCAGCCCCTTCCCGGGGCATGCTTTCCTTCATGCCCTTATTTGTGGGCGGGGATTGTGTGCACAAACCTATGGCGAATTTGAAACGCGTGTGTTAACGTTATAATTTTCAGAAAATCGAAATAAAATACTAACAAAGCATGCCCCGGGTCAAATTGCTAATTTTGCCATTCCTGGAGGCCCCCCTCTATCTCCTAACACCCAGCCCCTTCCCGGGGCATGCTTTCCTTCATGCCCTTATTTGTGGGCGGGGATTGTGTGCACAAACCTATGGCGAATTTGAAACGCGTGTGTTAACGTTATAATTTTCAGAAAATCGAAATAAAATACTAACAAAGCATGCCCCGGGTCAAATTGCTAATTTTGCCATTCCTGGAGGCCCCCCTCTATCTCCTAACACCCAGCCCCTTCCCGGGGCATGCTTTCCTTCATGCCCTTATTTGTGGGCGGGGATTGTGTGCACAAACCTATGGCGAATTTGAAACGCGTGTGTTAACGTTATAATTTTCAGAAAATCGAAATAAAATACTAACAAAGCATGCCCCGGGTCAAATTGCTAATTTTGCCATTCCTGGAGGCCCCCCTCTATCTCCTAACACCCAGCCCCTTCCCGGGGCATGCTTTCCTTCATGCCCTTATTTGTGGGCGGGGATTGTGTGCACAAACCTATGGCGAATTTGAAACGCGTGTGTTAACGTTATAATTTTCAGAAAATCGAAATAAAATACTAACAAAGCATGCCCCGGGTCAAATTGCTAATTTTGCCATTCCTGGAGGCCCCCCTCTATCTCCTAACACCCAGCCCCTTCCCGGGGCATGCTTTCCTTCATGCCCTTATTTGTGGGCGGGGATTGTGTGCACAAACCTATGGCGAATTTGAAACGCGTGTGTTAACGTTATAATTTTCAGAAAATCGAAATAAAATACTAACAAAGCATGCCCCGGGTCAAATTGCTAATTTTGCCATTCCTGGAGGCCCCCCTCTATCTCCTAACACCCAGCCCCTTCCCGGGGCATGCTTTCCTTCATGCCCTTATTTGTGGGCGGGGATTGTGTGCACAAACCTATGGCGAATTTGAAACGCGTGTGTTAACGTTATAATTTTCAGAAAATCGAAATAAAATACTAACAAAGCATGCCCCGGGTCAAATTGCTAATTTTGCCATTCCTGGAGGCCCCCCTCTATCTCCTAACACCCAGCCCCTTCCCGGGGCATGCTTTCCTTCATGCCCTTATTTGTGGGCGGGGATTGTGTGCACAAACCTATGGCGAATTTGAAACGCGTGTGTTAACGTTATAATTTTCAGAAAATCGAAATAAAATACTAACAAAGCATGCCCCGGGTCAAATTGCTAATTTTGCCATTCCTGGAGGCCCCCCTCTATCTCCTAACACCCAGCCCCTTCCCGGGGCATGCTTTCCTTCATGCCCTTATTTGTGGGCGGGGATTGTGTGCACAAACCTATGGCGAATTTGAAACGCGTGTGTTAACGTTATAATTTTCAGAAAATCGAAATAAAATACTAACAAAGCATGCCCCGGGTCAAATTGCTAATTTTGCCATTCCTGGAGGCCCCCCTCTATCTCCTAACACCCAGCCCCTTCCCGGGGCATGCTTTCCTTCATGCCCTTATTTGTGGGCGGGGATTGTGTGCACAAACCTATGGCGAATTTGAAACGCGTGTGTTAACGTTATAATTTTCAGAAAATCGAAATAAAATACTAACAAAGCATGCCCCGGGTCAAATTGCTAATTTTGCCATTCCTGGAGGCCCCCCTCTATCTCCTAACACCCAGCCCCTTCCCGGGGCATGCTTTCCTTCATGCCCTTATTTGTGGGCGGGGATTGTGTGCACAAACCTATGGCGAATTTGAAACGCGTGTGTTAACGTTATAATTTTCAGAAAATCGAAATAAAATACTAACAAAGCATGCCCCGGGTCAAATTGCTAATTTTGCCATTCCTGGAGGCCCCCCTCTATCTCCTAACACCCAGCCCCTTCCCGGGGCATGCTTTCCTTCATGCCCTTATTTGTGGGCGGGGATTGTGTGCACAAACCTATGGCGAATTTGAAACGCGTGTGTTAACGTTATAATTTTCAGAAAATCGAAATAAAATACTAACAAAGCATGCCCCGGGTCAAATTGCTAATTTTGCCATTCCTGGAGGCCCCCCTCTATCTCCTAACACCCAGCCCCTTCCCGGGGCATGCTTTCCTTCATGCCCTTATTTGTGGGCGGGGATTGTGTGCACAAACCTATGGCGAATTTGAAACGCGTGTGTTAACGTTATAATTTTCAGAAAATCGAAATAAAATACTAACAAAGCATGCCCCGGGTCAAATTGCTAATTTTGCCATTCCTGGAGGCCCCCCTCTATCTCCTAACACCCAGCCCCTTCCCGGGGCATGCTTTCCTTCATGCCCTTATTTGTGGGCGGGGATTGTGTGCACAAACCTATGGCGAATTTGAAACGCGTGTGTTAACGTTATAATTTTCAGAAAATCGAAATAAAATACTAACAAAGCATGCCCCGGGTCAAATTGCTAATTTTGCCATTCCTGGAGGCCCCCCTCTATCTCCTAACACCCAGCCCCTTCCCGGGGCATGCTTTCCTTCATGCCCTTATTTGTGGGCGGGGATTGTGTGCACAAACCTATGGCGAATTTGAAACGCGTGTGTTAACGTTATAATTTTCAGAAAATCGAAATAAAATACTAACAAAGCATGCCCCGGGTCAAATTGCTAATTTTGCCATTCCTGGAGGCCCCCCTCTATCTCCTAACACCCAGCCCCTTCCCGGGGCATGCTTTCCTTCATGCCCTTATTTGTGGGCGGGGATTGTGTGCACAAACCTATGGCGAATTTGAAACGCGTGTGTTAACGTTATAATTTTCAGAAAATCGAAATAAAATACTAACAAAGCATGCCCCGGGTCAAATTGCTAATTTTGCCATTCCTGGAGGCCCCCCTCTATCTCCTAACACCCAGCCCCTTCCCGGGGCATGCTTTCCTTCATGCCCTTATTTGTGGGCGGGGATTGTGTGCACAAACCTATGGCGAATTTGAAACGCGTGTGTTAACGTTATAATTTTCAGAAAATCGAAATAAAATACTAACAAAGCATGCCCCGGGTCAAATTGCTAATTTTGCCATTCCTGGAGGCCCCCCTCTATCTCCTAACACCCAGCCCCTTCCCGGGGCATGCTTTCCTTCATGCCCTTATTTGTGGGCGGGGATTGTGTGCACAAACCTATGGCGAATTTGAAACGCGTGTGTTAACGTTATAATTTTCAGAAAATCGAAATAAAATACTAACAAAGCATGCCCCGGGTCAAATTGCTAATTTTGCCATTCCTGGAGGCCCCCCTCTATCTCCTAACACCCAGCCCCTTCCCGGGGCATGCTTTCCTTCATGCCCTTATTTGTGGGCGGGGATTGTGTGCACAAACCTATGGCGAATTTGAAACGCGTGTGTTAACGTTATAATTTTCAGAAAATCGAAATAAAATACTAACAAAGCATGCCCCGGGTCAAATTGCTAATTTTGCCATTCCTGGAGGCCCCCCTCTATCTCCTAACACCCAGCCCCTTCCCGGGGCATGCTTTCCTTCATGCCCTTATTTGTGGGCGGGGATTGTGTGCACAAACCTATGGCGAATTTGAAACGCGTGTGTTAACGTTATAATTTTCAGAAAATCGAAATAAAATACTAACAAAGCATGCCCCGGGTCAAATTGCTAATTTTGCCATTCCTGGAGGCCCCCCTCTATCTCCTAACACCCAGCCCCTTCCCGGGGCATGCTTTCCTTCATGCCCTTATTTGTGGGCGGGGATTGTGTGCACAAACCTATGGCGAATTTGAAACGCGTGTGTTAACGTTATAATTTTCAGAAAATCGAAATAAAATACTAACAAAGCATGCCCCGGGTCAAATTGCTAATTTTGCCATTCCTGGAGGCCCCCCTCTATCTCCTAACACCCAGCCCCTTCCCGGGGCATGCTTTCCTTCATGCCCTTATTTGTGGGCGGGGATTGTGTGCACAAACCTATGGCGAATTTGAAACGCGTGTGTTAACGTTATAATTTTCAGAAAATCGAAATAAAATACTAACAAAGCATGCCCCGGGTCAAATTGCTAATTTTGCCATTCCTGGAGGCCCCCCTCTATCTCCTAACACCCAGCCCCTTCCCGGGGCATGCTTTCCTTCATGCCCTTATTTGTGGGCGGGGATTGTGTGCACAAACCTATGGCGAATTTGAAACGCGTGTGTTAACGTTATAATTTTCAGAAAATCGAAATAAAATACTAACAAAGCATGCCCCGGGTCAAATTGCTAATTTTGCCATTCCTGGAGGCCCCCCTCTATCTCCTAACACCCAGCCCCTTCCCGGGGCATGCTTTCCTTCATGCCCTTATTTGTGGGCGGGGATTGTGTGCACAAACCTATGGCGAATTTGAAACGCGTGTGTTAACGTTATAATTTTCAGAAAATCGAAATAAAATACTAACAAAGCATGCCCCGGGTCAAATTGCTAATTTTGCCATTCCTGGAGGCCCCCCTCTATCTCCTAACACCCAGCCCCTTCCCGGGGCATGCTTTCCTTCATGCCCTTATTTGTGGGCGGGGATTGTGTGCACAAACCTATGGCGAATTTGAAACGCGTGTGTTAACGTTATAATTTTCAGAAAATCGAAATAAAATACTAACAAAGCATGCCCCGGGTCAAATTGCTAATTTTGCCATTCCTGGAGGCCCCCCTCTATCTCCTAACACCCAGCCCCTTCCCGGGGCATGCTTTCCTTCATGCCCTTATTTGTGGGCGGGGATTGTGTGCACAAACCTATGGCGAATTTGAAACGCGTGTGTTAACGTTATAATTTTCAGAAAATCGAAATAAAATACTAACAAAGCATGCCCCGGGTCAAATTGCTAATTTTGCCATTCCTGGAGGCCCCCCTCTATCTCCTAACACCCAGCCCCTTCCCGGGGCATGCTTTCCTTCATGCCCTTATTTGTGGGCGGGGATTGTGTGCACAAACCTATGGCGAATTTGAAACGCGTGTGTTAACGTTATAATTTTCAGAAAATCGAAATAAAATACTAACAAAGCATGCCCCGGGTCAAATTGCTAATTTTGCCATTCCTGGAGGCCCCCCTCTATCTCCTAACACCCAGCCCCTTCCCGGGGCATGCTTTCCTTCATGCCCTTATTTGTGGGCGGGGATTGTGTGCACAAACCTATGGCGAATTTGAAACGCGTGTGTTAACGTTATAATTTTCAGAAAATCGAAATAAAATACTAACAAAGCATGCCCCGGGTCAAATTGCAAATTTTGCCGTTCCTGGAGGCCCCCCTCTATCTCCTAACACCCAGCCCCTTCCCGGGGCATGCTTTCCTTCATGCCCTTATTTGTGGGCGGGGATTGTGTGCACAAACCTATGGCGAATTTGAAACGCGTGTGTTAACGTTAACATTTTCAGAAAATCGAAATAAAATACTAACAAAGCATGCCCCGGGTCAAATTGCTAATTTTGCCATTCCTGGAGGCCCCCCTCTATCTCCTAACACCCAGCCCCTTCCCGGGGCATGCTTTCCTTCATGCCCTTATTTGTGGGCGGGGATTGTGTGCACAAACCTATGGCGAATTTGAAACGCGTGTGTTAACGTTATAATTTTCAGAAAATCGAAATAAAATACTAACAAAGCATGCCCCGGGTCAAATTGCTAATTTTGCCATTCCTGGAGGCCCCCCTCTATCTCCTAACACCCAGCCCCTTCCCGGGGCATGCTTTCCTTCATGCCCTTATTTGTGGGCGGGGATTGTGTGCACAAACCTATGGCGAATTTGAAACGCGTGTGTTAACGTTATAATTTTCAGAAAATCGAAATAAAATACTAACAAAGCATGCCCCGGGTCAAATTGCTAATTTTGCCATTCCTGGAGGCCCCCCTCTATCTCCTAACACCCAGCCCCTTCCCGGGGCATGCTTTCCTTCATGCCCTTATTTGTGGGCGGGGATTGTGTGCACAAACCTATGGCGAATTTGAAACGCGTGTGTTAACGTTATAATTTTCAGAAAATCGAAATAAAATACTAACAAAGCATGCCCCGGGTCAAATTGCTAATTTTGCCATTCCTGGAGGCCCCCCTCTATCTCCTAACACCCAGCCCCTTCCCGGGGCATGCTTTCCTTCATGCCCTTATTTGTGGGCGGGGATTGTGTGCACAAACCTATGGCGAATTTGAAACGCGTGTGTTAACGTTATAATTTTCAGAAAATCGAAATAAAATACTAACAAAGCATGCCCCGGGTCAAATTGCTAATTTTGCCATTCCTGGAGGCCCCCCTCTATCTCCTAACACCCAGCCCCTTCCCGGGGCATGCTTTCCTTCATGCCCTTATTTGTGGGCGGGGATTGTGTGCACAAACCTATGGCGAATTTGAAACGCGTGTGTTAACGTTATAATTTTCAGAAAATCGAAATAAAATACTAACAAAGCATGCCCCGGGTCAAATTGCTAATTTTGCCATTCCTGGAGGCCCCCCTCTATCTCCTAACACCCAGCCCCTTCCCGGGGCATGCTTTCCTTCATGCCCTTATTTGTGGGCGGGGATTGTGTGCACAAACCTATGGCGAATTTGAAACGCGTGTGTTAACGTTATAATTTTCAGAAAATCGAAATAAAATACTAACAAAGCATGCCCCGGGTCAAATTGCTAATTTTGCCATTCCTGGAGGCCCCCCTCTATCTCCTAACACCCAGCCCCTTCCCGGGGCATGCTTTCCTTCATGCCCTTATTTGTGGGCGGGGATTGTGTGCACAAACCTATGGCGAATTTGAAACGCGTGTGTTAACGTTATAATTTTCAGAAAATCGAAATAAAATACTAACAAAGCATGCCCCGGGTCAAATTGCTAATTTTGCCATTCCTGGAGGCCCCCCTCTATCTCCTAACACCCAGCCCCTTCCCGGGGCATGCTTTCCTTCATGCCCTTATTTGTGGGCGGGGATTGTGTGCACAAACCTATGGCGAATTTGAAACGCGTGTGTTAACGTTATAATTTTCAGAAAATCGAAATAAAATACTAACAAAGCATGCCCCGGGTCAAATTGCTAATTTTGCCATTCCTGGAGGCCCCCCTCTATCTCCTAACACCCAGCCCCTTCCCGGGGCATGCTTTCCTTCATGCCCTTATTTGTGGGCGGGGATTGTGTGCACAAACCTATGGCGAATTTGAAACGCGTGTGTTAACGTTATAATTTTCAGAAAATCGAAATAAAATACTAACAAAGCATGCCCCGGGTCAAATTGCTAATTTTGCCATTCCTGGAGGCCCCCCTCTATCTCCTAACACCCAGCCCCTTCCCGGGGCATGCTTTCCTTCATGCCCTTATTTGTGGGCGGGGATTGTGTGCACAAACCTATGGCGAATTTGAAACGCGTGTGTTAACGTTATAATTTTCAGAAAATCGAAATAAAATACTAACAAAGCATGCCCCGGGTCAAATTGCTAATTTTGCCATTCCTGGAGGCCCCCCTCTATCTCCTAACACCCAGCCCCTTCCCGGGGCATGCTTTCCTTCATGCCCTTATTTGTGGGCGGGGATTGTGTGCACAAACCTATGGCGAATTTGAAACGCGTGTGTTAACGTTATAATTTTCAGAAAATCGAAATAAAATACTAACAAAGCATGCCCCGGGTCAAATTGCTAATTTTGCCATTCCTGGAGGCCCCCCTCTATCTCCTAACACCCAGCCCCTTCCCGGGGCATGCTTTCCTTCATGCCCTTATTTGTGGGCGGGGATTGTGTGCACAAACCTATGGCGAATTTGAAACGCGTGTGTTAACGTTATAATTTTCAGAAAATCGAAATAAAATACTAACAAAGCATGCCCCGGGTCAAATTGCTAATTTTGCCATTCCTGGAGGCCCCCCTCTATCTCCTAACACCCAGCCCCTTCCCGGGGCATGCTTTCCTTCATGCCCTTATTTGTGGGCGGGGATTGTGTGCACAAACCTATGGCGAATTTGAAACGCGTGTGTTAACGTTATAATTTTCAGAAAATCGAAATAAAATACTAACAAAGCATGCCCCGGGTCAAATTGCTAATTTTGCCATTCCTGGAGGCCCCCCTCTATCTCCTAACACCCAGCCCCTTCCCGGGGCATGCTTTCCTTCATGCCCTTATTTGTGGGCGGGGATTGTGTGCACAAACCTATGGCGAATTTGAAACGCGTGTGTTAACGTTATAATTTTCAGAAAATCGAAATAAAATACTAACAAAGCATGCCCCGGGTCAAATTGCTAATTTTGCCATTCCTGGAGGCCCCCCTCTATCTCCTAACACCCAGCCCCTTCCCGGGGCATGCTTTCCTTCATGCCCTTATTTGTGGGCGGGGATTGTGTGCACAAACCTATGGCGAATTTGAAACGCGTGTGTTAACGTTATAATTTTCAGAAAATCGAAATAAAATACTAACAAAGCATGCCCCGGGTCAAATTGCTAATTTTGCCATTCCTGGAGGCCCCCCTCTATCTCCTAACACCCAGCCCCTTCCCGGGGCATGCTTTCCTTCATGCCCTTATTTGTGGGCGGGGATTGTGTGCACAAACCTATGGCGAATTTGAAACGCGTGTGTTAACGTTATAATTTTCAGAAAATCGAAATAAAATACTAACAAAGCATGCCCCGGGTCAAATTGCTAATTTTGCCATTCCTGGAGGCCCCCCTCTATCTCCTAACACCCAGCCCCTTCCCGGGGCATGCTTTCCTTCATGCCCTTATTTGTGGGCGGGGATTGTGTGCACAAACCTATGGCGAATTTGAAACGCGTGTGTTAACGTTATAATTTTCAGAAAATCGAAATAAAATACTAACAAAGCATGCCCCGGGTCAAATTGCTAATTTTGCCATTCCTGGAGGCCCCCCTCTATCTCCTAACACCCAGCCCCTTCCCGGGGCATGCTTTCCTTCATGCCCTTATTTGTGGGCGGGGATTGTGTGCACAAACCTATGGCGAATTTGAAACGCGTGTGTTAACGTTATAATTTTCAGAAAATCGAAATAAAATACTAACAAAGCATGCCCCGGGTCAAATTGCTAATTTTGCCATTCCTGGAGGCCCCCCTCTATCTCCTAACACCCAGCCCCTTCCCGGGGCATGCTTTCCTTCATGCCCTTATTTGTGGGCGGGGATTGTGTGCACAAACCTATGGCGAATTTGAAACGCGTGTGTTAACGTTATAATTTTCAGAAAATCGAAATAAAATACTAACAAAGCATGCCCCGGGTCAAATTGCTAATTTTGCCATTCCTGGAGGCCCCCCTCTATCTCCTAACACCCAGCCCCTTCCCGGGGCATGCTTTCCTTCATGCCCTTATTTGTGGGCGGGGATTGTGTGCACAAACCTATGGCGAATTTGAAACGCGTGTGTTAACGTTATAATTTTCAGAAAATCGAAATAAAATACTAACAAAGCATGCCCCGGGTCAAATTGCTAATTTTGCCATTCCTGGAGGCCCCCCTCTATCTCCTAACACCCAGCCCCTTCCCGGGGCATGCTTTCCTTCATGCCCTTATTTGTGGGCGGGGATTGTGTGCACAAACCTATGGCGAATTTGAAACGCGTGTGTTAACGTTATAATTTTCAGAAAATCGAAATAAAATACTAACAAAGCATGCCCCGGGTCAAATTGCTAATTTTGCCATTCCTGGAGGCCCCCCTCTATCTCCTAACACCCAGCCCCTTCCCGGGGCATGCTTTCCTTCATGCCCTTATTTGTGGGCGGGGATTGTGTGCACAAACCTATGGCGAATTTGAAACGCGTGTGTTAACGTTATAATTTTCAGAAAATCGAAATAAAATACTAACAAAGCATGCCCCGGGTCAAATTGCTAATTTTGCCATTCCTGGAGGCCCCCCTCTATCTCCTAACACCCAGCCCCTTCCCGGGGCATGCTTTCCTTCATGCCCTTATTTGTGGGCGGGGATTGTGTGCACAAACCTATGGCGAATTTGAAACGCGTGTGTTAACGTTATAATTTTCAGAAAATCGAAATAAAATACTAACAAAGCATGCCCCGGGTCAAATTGCTAATTTTGCCATTCCTGGAGGCCCCCCTCTATCTCCTAACACCCAGCCCCTTCCCGGGGCATGCTTTCCTTCATGCCCTTATTTGTGGGCGGGGATTGTGTGCACAAACCTATGGCGAATTTGAAACGCGTGTGTTAACGTTATAATTTTCAGAAAATCGAAATAAAATACTAACAAAGCATGCCCCGGGTCAAATTGCTAATTTTGCCATTCCTGGAGGCCCCCCTCTATCTCCTAACACCCAGCCCCTTCCCGGGGCATGCTTTCCTTCATGCCCTTATTTGTGGGCGGGGATTGTGTGCACAAACCTATGGCGAATTTGAAACGCGTGTGTTAACGTTATAATTTTCAGAAAATCGAAATAAAATACTAACAAAGCATGCCCCGGGTCAAATTGCTAATTTTGCCATTCCTGGAGGCCCCCCTCTATCTCCTAACACCCAGCCCCTTCCCGGGGCATGCTTTCCTTCATGCCCTTATTTGTGGGCGGGGATTGTGTGCACAAACCTATGGCGAATTTGAAACGCGTGTGTTAACGTTATAATTTTCAGAAAATCGAAATAAAATACTAACAAAGCATGCCCCGGGTCAAATTGCTAATTTTGCCATTCCTGGAGGCCCCCCTCTATCTCCTAACACCCAGCCCCTTCCCGGGGCATGCTTTCCTTCATGCCCTTATTTGTGGGCGGGGATTGTGTGCACAAACCTATGGCGAATTTGAAACGCGTGTGTTAACGTTATAATTTTCAGAAAATCGAAATAAAATACTAACAAAGCATGCCCCGGGTCAAATTGCTAATTTTGCCATTCCTGGAGGCCCCCCTCTATCTCCTAACACCCAGCCCCTTCCCGGGGCATGCTTTCCTTCATGCCCTTATTTGTGGGCGGGGATTGTGTGCACAAACCTATGGCGAATTTGAAACGCGTGTGTTAACGTTATAATTTTCAGAAAATCGAAATAAAATACTAACAAAGCATGCCCCGGGTCAAATTGCTAATTTTGCCATTCCTGGAGGCCCCCCTCTATCTCCTAACACCCAGCCCCTTCCCGGGGCATGCTTTCCTTCATGCCCTTATTTGTGGGCGGGGATTGTGTGCACAAACCTATGGCGAATTTGAAACGCGTGTGTTAACGTTATAATTTTCAGAAAATCGAAATAAAATACTAACAAAGCATGCCCCGGGTCAAATTGCTAATTTTGCCATTCCTGGAGGCCCCCCTCTATCTCCTAACACCCAGCCCCTTCCCGGGGCATGCTTTCCTTCATGCCCTTATTTGTGGGCGGGGATTGTGTGCACAAACCTATGGCGAATTTGAAACGCGTGTGTTAACGTTATAATTTTCAGAAAATCGAAATAAAATACTAACAAAGCATGCCCCGGGTCAAATTGCTAATTTTGCCATTCCTGGAGGCCCCCCTCTATCTCCTAACACCCAGCCCCTTCCCGGGGCATGCTTTCCTTCATGCCCTTATTTGTGGGCGGGGATTGTGTGCACAAACCTATGGCGAATTTGAAACGCGTGTGTTAACGTTATAATTTTCAGAAAATCGAAATAAAATACTAACAAAGCATGCCCCGGGTCAAATTGCTAATTTTGCCATTCCTGGAGGCCCCCCTCTATCTCCTAACACCCAGCCCCTTCCCGGGGCATGCTTTCCTTCATGCCCTTATTTGTGGGCGGGGATTGTGTGCACAAACCTATGGCGAATTTGAAACGCGTGTGTTAACGTTATAATTTTCAGAAAATCGAAATAAAATACTAACAAAGCATGCCCCGGGTCAAATTGCTAATTTTGCCATTCCTGGAGGCCCCCCTCTATCTCCTAACACCCAGCCCCTTCCCGGGGCATGCTTTCCTTCATGCCCTTATTTGTGGGCGGGGATTGTGTGCACAAACCTATGGCGAATTTGAAACGCGTGTGTTAACGTTATAATTTTCAGAAAATCGAAATAAAATACTAACAAAGCATGCCCCGGGTCAAATTGCTAATTTTGCCATTCCTGGAGGCCCCCCTCTATCTCCTAACACCCAGCCCCTTCCCGGGGCATGCTTTCCTTCATGCCCTTATTTGTGGGCGGGGATTGTGTGCACAAACCTATGGCGAATTTGAAACG
This sequence comes from Crossaster papposus, assembly GCA_037893245.1. Classification (NCBI taxonomy): domain Eukaryota; kingdom Metazoa; phylum Echinodermata; class Asteroidea; order Velatida; family Solasteridae; genus Crossaster; species Crossaster papposus. Next base: position 74,783 of record JBAIAA010001302.1, read on the forward strand.
CGTGTGTTAACGTTATAATTTTCAGAAAATCGAAATAAAATACTAACAAAGCATGCCCCGGGTCAAATTGCTAATTTTGCCATTCCTGGAGGCCCCCCTCTATCTCCTAACACCCAGCCCCTTCCCGGGGCATGCTTTCCTTCATGCCCTTATTTGTGGGCGGGGATTGTGTGCACAAACCTATGGCGAATTTGAAACGCGTGTGTTAACGTTATAATTTTCAGAAAATCGAAATAAAATACTAACAAAGCATGCCCCGGGTCAAATTGCTAATTTTCCTAACAACCAGCCCTTCCGTGTGCATGCTTTCCTTCATGCCCTTATTTGTGGGCGGGGATTGTGTGCACAAACCTATGGCGAATTTGAAACGCGTGTGTTAACTTTAATTTTCAGAAATCGATATAAAAATACTAACAAAGCATGCCAATCGAAATAAAATACTAACAAAGCATGCCCCGGGTCAAATTGCTAATTTTGCCATTCCTGGAGGCCCCCCTCTATCTCCTAACACCCAGCCCCTTCCCGGGGCATGCTTTCCTTCATGCCCTTATTTGTGGGCGGGGATTGTGTGCACAAACCTATGGCGAATTTGAAACGCGTGTGTTAACGTTATAATTTTCAGAAAATCGAAATAAAATACTAACAAAGCATGCCCCGGGTCAAATTGCTAATTTTGCCATTCCTGGAGGCCCCCCTCTATCTCCTAACACCCAGCCCCTTCCCGGGGCATGCTTTCCTTCATGCCCTTATTTGTGGGCGGGGATTGTGTGCACAAACCTATGGCGAATTTGAAACGCGTGTGTTAACGTTATAATTTTCAGAAAATCGAAATAAAATACTAACAAAGCATGCCCCGGGTCAAATTGCTAATTTTGCCATTCCTGGAGGCCCCCCTCTATCTCCTAACACCCAGCCCCTTCCCGGGGCATGCTTTCCTTCATGCCCTTATTTGTGGGCGGGGATTGTGTGCACAAACCTATGGCGAATTTGAAACGCGTGTGTTAACGTTATAATTTTCAGAAAATCGAAATAAAATACGTAACAAAGCATGCCCCGGGTCAAATTGCTAATTTTGCCATTCCTGGAGGCCCCCCTCTATCTCCTAACACCCAGCCCCTTCCCGGGGCATGCTTTCCTTCATGCCCTTATTTGTGGGCGGGGATTGTGTGCACAAACCTATGGCGAATTTGAAACGCGTGTGTTAACGTTATAATTTTCAGAAAATCGAAATAAAATACTAACAAAGCATGCCCCGGGTCAAATTGCTAATTTTGCCATTCCTGGAGGCCCCCCTCTATCTCCTAACACCCAGCCCCTTCCCGGGGCATGCTTTCCTTCATGCCCTTATTTGTGGGCGGGGATTGTGTGCACAAACCTATGGCGAATTTGAAACGCGTGTGTTAACGTTATAATTTTCAGAAAATCGAAATAAAATACTAACAAAGCATGCCCCGGGTCAAATTGCTAATTTTGCCATTCCTGGAGGCCCCCCTCTATCTCCTAACACCCAGCCCCTTCCCGGGGCATGCTTTCCTTCATGCCCTTATTTGTGGGCGGGGATTGTGTGCACAAACCTATGGCGAATTTGAAACGCGTGTGTTAACGTTATAATTTTCAGAAAATCGAAATAAAATACTAACAAAGCATGCCCCGGGTCAAATTGCTAATTTTGCCATTCCTGGAGGCCCCCCTCTATCTCCTAACACCCAGCCCCTTCCCGGGGCATGCTTTCCTTCATGCCCTTATTTGTGGGCGGGGATTGTGTGCACAAACCTATGGCGAATTTGAAACGCGTGTGTTAACGTTATAATTTTCAGAAAATCGAAATAAAATACTAACAAAGCATGCCCCGGGTCAAATTGCTAATTTTGCCATTCCTGGAGGCCCCCCTCTATCTCCTAACACCCAGCCCCTTCCCGGGGCATGCTTTCCTTCATGCCCTTATTTGTGGGCGGGGATTGTGTGCACAAACCTATGGCGAATTTGAAACGCGTGTGTTAACGTTATAATTTTCAGAAAATCGAAATAAAATACTAACAAAGCATGCCCCGGGTCAAATTGCTAATTTTGCCATTCCTGGAGGCCCCCCTCTATCTCCTAACACCCAGCCCCTTCCCGGGGCATGCTTTCCTTCATGCCCTTATTTGTGGGCGGGGATTGTGTGCACAAACCTATGGCGAATTTGAAACGCGTGTGTTAACGTTATAATTTTCAGAAAATCGAAATAAAATACTAACAAAGCATGCCCCGGGTCAAATTGCTAATTTTGCCATTCCTGGAGGCCCCCCTCTATCTCCTAACACCCAGCCCCTTCCCGGGGCATGCTTTCCTTCATGCCCTTATTTGTGGGCGGGGATTGTGTGCACAAACCTATGGCGAATTTGAAACGCGTGTGTTAACGTTATAATTTTCAGAAAATCGAAATAAAATACTAACAAAGCATGCCCCGGGTCAAATTGCTAATTTTGCCATTCCTGGAGGCCCCCCTCTATCTCCTAACACCCAGCCCCTTCCCGGGGCATGCTTTCCTTCATGCCCTTATTTGTGGGCGGGGATTGTGTGCACAAACCTATGGCGAATTTGAAACGCGTGTGTTAACGTTATAATTTTCAGAAAATCGAAATAAAATACTAACAAAGCATGCCCCGGGTCAAATTGCTAATTTTGCCATTCCTGGAGGCCCCCCTCTATCTCCTAACACCCAGCCCCTTCCCGGGGCATGCTTTCCTTCATGCCCTTATTTGTGGGCGGGGATTGTGTGCACAAACCTATGGCGAATTTGAAACGCGTGTGTTAACGTTATAATTTTCAGAAAATCGAAATAAAATACTAACAAAGCATGCCCCGGGTCAAATTGCTAATTTTGCCATTCCTGGAGGCCCCCCTCTATCTCCTAACACCCAGCCCCTTCCCGGGGCATGCTTTCCTTCATGCCCTTATTTGTGGGCGGGGATTGTGTGCACAAACCTATGGCGAATTTGAAACGCGTGTGTTAACGTTATAATTTTCAGAAAATCGAAATAAAATACTAACAAAGCATGCCCCGGGTCAAATTGCTAATTTTGCCATTCCTGGAGGCCCCCCTCTATCTCCTAACACCCAGCCCCTTCCCGGGGCATGCTTTCCTTCATGCCCTTATTTGTGGGCGGGGATTGTGTGCACAAACCTATGGCGAATTTGAAACGCGTGTGTTAACGTTATAATTTTCAGAAAATCGAAATAAAATACTAACAAAGCATGCCCCGGGTCAAATTGCTAATTTTGCCATTCCTGGAGGCCCCCCTCTATCTCCTAACACCCAGCCCCTTCCCGGGGCATGCTTTCCTTCATGCCCTTATTTGTGGGCGGGGATTGTGTGCACAAACCTATGGCGAATTTGAAACGCGTGTGTTAACGTTATAATTTTCAGAAAATCGAAATAAAATACTAACAAAGCATGCCCCGGGTCAAATTGCTAATTTTGCCATTCCTGGAGGCCCCCCTCTATCTCCTAACACCCAGCCCCTTCCCGGGGCATGCTTTCCTTCATGCCCTTATTTGTGGGCGGGGATTGTGTGCACAAACCTATGGCGAATTTGAAACGCGTGTGTTAACGTTATAATTTTCAGAAAATCGAAATAAAATACTAACAAAGCATGCCCCGGGTCAAATTGCTAATTTTGCCATTCCTGGAGGCCCCCCTCTATCTCCTAACACCCAGCCCCTTCCCGGGGCATGCTTTCCTTCATGCCCTTATTTGTGGGCGGGGATTGTGTGCACAAACCTATGGCGAATTTGAAACGCGTGTGTTAACGTTATAATTTTCAGAAAATCGAAATAAAATACTAACAAAGCATGCCCCGGGTCAAATTGCTAATTTTGCCATTCCTGGAGGCCCCCCTCTATCTCCTAACACCCAGCCCCTTCCCGGGGCATGCTTTCCTTCATGCCCTTATTTGTGGGCGGGGATTGTGTGCACAAACCTATGGCGAATTTGAAACGCGTGTGTTAACGTTATAATTTTCAGAAAATCGAAATAAAATACTAACAAAGCATGCCCCGGGTCAAATTGCTAATTTTGCCATTCCTGGAGGCCCCCCTCTATCTCCTAACACCCAGCCCCTTCCCGGGGCATGCTTTCCTTCATGCCCTTATTTGTGGGCGGGGATTGTGTGCACAAACCTATGGCGAATTTGAAACGCGTGTGTTAACGTTATAATTTTCAGAAAATCGAAATAAAATACTAACAAAGCATGCCCCGGGTCAAATTGCTAATTTTGCCATTCCTGGAGGCCCCCCTCTATCTCCTAACACCCAGCCCCTTCCCGGGGCATGCTTTCCTTCATGCCCTTATTTGTGGGCGGGGATTGTGTGCACAAACCTATGGCGAATTTGAAACGCGTGTGTTAACGTTATAATTTTCAGAAAATCGAAATAAAATACTAACAAAGCATGCCCCGGGTCAAATTGCTAATTTTGCCATTCCTGGAGGCCCCCCTCTATCTCCTAACACCCAGCCCCTTCCCGGGGCATGCTTTCCTTCATGCCCTTATTTGTGGGCGGGGATTGTGTGCACAAACCTATGGCGAATTTGAAACGCGTGTGTTAACGTTATAATTTTCAGAAAATCGAAATAAAATACTAACAAAGCATGCCCCGGGTCAAATTGCTAATTTTGCCATTCCTGGAGGCCCCCCTCTATCTCCTAACACCCAGCCCCTTCCCGGGGCATGCTTTCCTTCATGCCCTTATTTGTGGGCGGGGATTGTGTGCACAAACCTATGGCGAATTTGAAACGCGTGTGTTAACGTTATAATTTTCAGAAAATCGAAATAAAATACTAACAAAGCATGCCCCGGGTCAAATTGCTAATTTTGCCATTCCTGGAGGCCCCCCTCTATCTCCTAACACCCAGCCCCTTCCCGGGGCATGCTTTCCTTCATGCCCTTATTTGTGGGCGGGGATTGTGTGCACAAACCTATGGCGAATTTGAAACGCGTGTGTTAACGTTATAATTTTCAGAAAATCGAAATAAAATACTAACAAAGCATGCCCCGGGTCAAATTGCTAATTTTGCCATTCCTGGAGGCCCCCCTCTATCTCCTAACACCCAGCCCCTTCCCGGGGCATGCTTTCCTTCATGCCCTTATTTGTGGGCGGGGATTGTGTGCACAAACCTATGGCGAATTTGAAACGCGTGTGTTAACGTTATAATTTTCAGAAAATCGAAATAAAATACTAACAAAGCATGCCCCGGGTCAAATTGCTAATTTTGCCATTCCTGGAGGCCCCCCTCTATCTCCTAACACCCAGCCCCTTCCCGGGGCATGCTTTCCTTCATGCCCTTATTTGTGGGCGGGGATTGTGTGCACAAACCTATGGCGAATTTGAAACGCGTGTGTTAACGTTATAATTTTCAGAAAATCGAAATAAAATACTAACAAAGCATGCCCCGGGTCAAATTGCTAATTTTGCCATTCCTGGAGGCCCCCCTCTATCTCCTAACACCCAGCCCCTTCCCGGGGCATGCTTTCCTTCATGCCCTTATTTGTGGGCGGGGATTGTGTGCACAAACCTATGGCGAATTTGAAACGCGTGTGTTAACGTTATAATTTTCAGAAAATCGAAATAAAATACTAACAAAGCATGCCCCGGGTCAAATTGCTAATTTTGCCATTCCTGGAGGCCCCCCTCTATCTCCTAACACCCAGCCCCTTCCCGGGGCATGCTTTCCTTCATGCCCTTATTTGTGGGCGGGGATTGTGTGCACAAACCTATGGCGAATTTGAAACGCGTGTGTTAACGTTATAATTTTCAGAAAATCGAAATAAAATACTAACAAAGCATGCCCCGGGTCAAATTGCTAATTTTGCCATTCCTGGAGGCCCCCCTCTATCTCCTAACACCCAGCCCCTTCCCGGGGCATGCTTTCCTTCATGCCCTTATTTGTGGGCGGGGATTGTGTGCACAAACCTATGGCGAATTTGAAACGCGTGTGTTAACGTTATAATTTTCAGAAAATCGAAATAAAATACTAACAAAGCATGCCCCGGGTCAAATTGCTAATTTTGCCATTCCTGGAGGCCCCCCTCTATCTCCTAACACCCAGCCCCTTCCCGGGGCATGCTTTCCTTCATGCCCTTATTTGTGGGCGGGGATTGTGTGCACAAACCTATGGCGAATTTGAAACGCGTGTGTTAACGTTATAATTTTCAGAAAATCGAAATAAAATACTAACAAAGCATGCCCCGGGTCAAATTGCTAATTTTGCCATTCCTGGAGGCCCCCCTCTATCTCCTAACACCCAGCCCCTTCCCGGGGCATGCTTTCCTTCATGCCCTTATTTGTGGGCGGGGATTGTGTGCACAAACCTATGGCGAATTTGAAACGCGTGTGTTAACGTTATAATTTTCAGAAAATCGAAATAAAATACTAACAAAGCATGCCCCGGGTCAAATTGCTAATTTTGCCATTCCTGGAGGCCCCCCTCTATCTCCTAACACCCAGCCCCTTCCCGGGGCATGCTTTCCTTCATGCCCTTATTTGTGGGCGGGGATTGTGTGCACAAACCTATGGCGAATTTGAAACGCGTGTGTTAACGTTATAATTTTCAGAAAATCGAAATAAAATACTAACAAAGCATGCCCCGGGTCAAATTGCTAATTTTGCCATTCCTGGAGGCCCCCCTCTATCTCCTAACACCCAGCCCCTTCCCGGGGCATGCTTTCCTTCATGCCCTTATTTGTGGGCGGGGATTGTGTGCACAAACCTATGGCGAATTTGAAACGCGTGTGTTAACGTTATAATTTTCAGAAAATCGAAATAAAATACTAACAAAGCATGCCCCGGGTCAAATTGCTAATTTTGCCATTCCTGGAGGCCCCCCTCTATCTCCTAACACCCAGCCCCTTCCCGGGGCATGCTTTCCTTCATGCCCTTATTTGTGGGCGGGGATTGTGTGCACAAACCTATGGCGAATTTGAAACGCGTGTGTTAACGTTATAATTTTCAGAAAATCGAAATAAAATACTAACAAAGCATGCCCCGGGTCAAATTGCTAATTTTGCCATTCCTGGAGGCCCCCCTCTATCTCCTAACACCCAGCCCCTTCCCGGGGCATGCTTTCCTTCATGCCCTTATTTGTGGGCGGGGATTGTGTGCACAAACCTATGGCGAATTTGAAACGCGTGTGTTAACGTTATAATTTTCAGAAAATCGAAATAAAATACTAACAAAGCATGCCCCGGGTCAAATTGCTAATTTTGCCATTCCTGGAGGCCCCCCTCTATCTCCTAACACCCAGCCCCTTCCCGGGGCATGCTTTCCTTCATGCCCTTATTTGTGGGCGGGGATTGTGTGCACAAACCTATGGCGAATTTGAAACGCGTGTGTTAACGTTATAATTTTCAGAAAATCGAAATAAAATACTAACAAAGCATGCCCCGGGTCAAATTGCTAATTTTGCCATTCCTGGAGGCCCCCCTCTATCTCCTAACACCCAGCCCCTTCCCGGGGCATGCTTTCCTTCATGCCCTTATTTGTGGGCGGGGATTGTGTGCACAAACCTATGGCGAATTTGAAACGCGTGTGTTAACGTTATAATTTTCAGAAAATCGAAATAAAATACTAACAAAGCATGCCCCGGGTCAAATTGCTAATTTTGCCATTCCTGGAGGCCCCCCTCTATCTCCTAACACCCAGCCCCTTCCCGGGGCATGCTTTCCTTCATGCCCTTATTTGTGGGCGGGGATTGTGTGCACAAACCTATGGCGAATTTGAAACGCGTGTGTTAACGTTATAATTTTCAGAAAATCGAAATAAAATACTAACAAAGCATGCCCCGGGTCAAATTGCTAATTTTGCCATTCCTGGAGGCCCCCCTCTATCTCCTAACACCCAGCCCCTTCCCGGGGCATGCTTTCCTTCATGCCCTTATTTGTGGGCGGGGATTGTGTGCACAAACCTATGGCGAATTTGAAACGCGTGTGTTAACGTTATAATTTTCAGAAAATCGAAATAAAATACTAACAAAGCATGCCCCGGGTCAAATTGCTAATTTTGCCATTCCTGGAGGCCCCCCTCTATCTCCTAACACCCAGCCCCTTCCCGGGGCATGCTTTCCTTCATGCCCTTATTTGTGGGCGGGGATTGTGTGCACAAACCTATGGCGAATTTGAAACGCGTGTGTTAACGTTATAATTTTCAGAAAATCGAAATAAAATACTAACAAAGCATGCCCCGGGTCAAATTGCTAATTTTGCCATTCCTGGAGGCCCCCCTCTATCTCCTAACACCCAGCCCCTTCCCGGGGCATGCTTTCCTTCATGCCCTTATTTGTGGGCGGGGATTGTGTGCACAAACCTATGGCGAATTTGAAACGCGTGTGTTAACGTTATAATTTTCAGAAAATCGAAATAAAATACTAACAAAGCATGCCCCGGGTCAAATTGCTAATTTTGCCATTCCTGGAGGCCCCCCTCTATCTCCTAACACCCAGCCCCTTCCCGGGGCATGCTTTCCTTCATGCCCTTATTTGTGGGCGGGGATTGTGTGCACAAACCTATGGCGAATTTGAAACGCGTGTGTTAACGTTATAATTTTCAGAAAATCGAAATAAAATACTAACAAAGCATGCCCCGGGTCAAATTGCTAATTTTGCCATTCCTGGAGGCCCCCCTCTATCTCCTAACACCCAGCCCCTTCCCGGGGCATGCTTTCCTTCATGCCCTTATTTGTGGGCGGGGATTGTGTGCACAAACCTATGGCGAATTTGAAACGCGTGTGTTAACGTTATAATTTTCAGAAAATCGAAATAAAATACTAACAAAGCATGCCCCGGGTCAAATTGCTAATTTTGCCATTCCTGGAGGCCCCCCTCTATCTCCTAACACCCAGCCCCTTCCCGGGGCATGCTTTCCTTCATGCCCTTATTTGTGGGCGGGGATTGTGTGCACAAACCTATGGCGAATTTGAAACGCGTGTGTTAACGTTATAATTTTCAGAAAATCGAAATAAAATACTAACAAAGCATGCCCCGGGTCAAATTGCTAATCATTCCTGGAGGCCCCCCTCTATCTCCTAACACCCAGCCCCTTCCCGGGGCATGCTTTCCTTCATGCCCTTATTTGTGGGCGGGGATTGTGTGCACAAACCTATGGCGAATTTGAAACGCGTGTGTTAACGTTATAATTTTCAGAAAATCGAAATAAAATACTAACAAAGCATGCCCCGGGTCAAATTGCTAATTTTGCCATTCCTGGAGGCCCCCCTCTATCTCCTAACACCCAGCCCCTTCCCGGGGCATGCTTTCCTTCATGCCCTTATTTGTGGGCGGGGATTGTGTGCACAAACCTATGGCGAATTTGAAACGCGTGTGTTAACGTTATAATTTTCAGAAAATCGAAATAAAATATCTAACAAAGCATGCCCCGGGTCAAATTGCTAATTTTGCCATTCCTGGAGGCCCCCCTCTATCTCCTAACACCCAGCCCCTTCCCGGGGCATGCTTTCCTTCATGCCCTTATTTGTGGGCGGGGATTGTGTGCACAAACCTATGGCGAATTTGAAACGCGTGTGTTAACGTTATAATTTTCAGAAAATCGAAATAAAATACTAACAAAGCATGCCCCGGGTCAAATTGCTAATTTTGCCATTCCTGGAGGCCCCCCTCTATCTCCTAACACCCAGCCCCTTCCCGGGGCATGCTTTCCTTCATGCCCTTATTTGTGGGCGGGGATTGTGTGCACAAACCTATGGCGAATTTGAAACGCGTGTGTTAACGTTATAATTTTCAGAAAATCGAAATAAAATACTAACAAAGCATGCCCCGGGTCAAATTGCTAATTTTGCCATTCCTGGAGGCCCCCCTCTATCTCCTAACACCCAGCCCCTTCCCGGGGCATGCTTTCCTTCATGCCCTTATTTGTGGGCGGGGATTGTGTGCACAAACCTATGGCGAATTTGAAACGCGTGTGTTAACGTTATAATTTTCAGAAAATCGAAATAAAATACTAACAAAGCATGCCCCGGGTCAAATTGCTAATTTTGCCATTCCTGGAGGCCCCCCTCTATCTCCTAACACCCAGCCCCTTCCCGGGGCATGCTTTCCTTCATGCCCTTATTTGTGGGCGGGGATTGTGTGCACAAACCTATGGCGAATTTGAAACGCGTGTGTTAACGTTACATTTTCAGAAAATCGAAATAAAATAATAACAAAGCATGCCCCGGGTCAAATTGCTAATTTTGCCATTCCTGGAGGCCCCCCCTCTATCTCCTAACACCCAGCCCCCTTCCCGGGGCATGCTTTCCTTCATGCCCTTATTTGTGGGCGGGGATTGTGTGCACAAACCTATGGCGCATTTGAAACGCGTGTGTTAACCGTTAACATTTTCAGAAAATCGAAATAAAATACTAACAAAGCATGCCCCGGGTCAAATTGCTAATTTTGCCATTCCTGGAGGCCCCCCCTCTATCTCCTAACACCCAGCCCCTTCCCGGGGCATGCTTTCCTTCATGGCCCTTATTTGTGGGCGGGGATTGTGTGCACAAACCTATGGCGAATTTGAAACGCGTGTGTTAACGTTAACATTTCAGAAAATCGAAATAAAATACTAACAAAGCATGCCCCGGGTCAAATTGCTAATTTTGCCATTCCTGGAGGCCCCCCTCTATCTCCTAACACCCAGCCCCTTCCCGGGGCATGCTTTCCTTCATGCCCTTATTTGTGGGCGGGGATTGTGTGCACAAACCTATGGCGAATTTGAAACGCGTGTGTTAACGTTAACATTTTCAGAAAATCGAAATAAAATACTAACAAAGCATGCCCCGGGTCAAATTGCTAATTTTGCCATTCCTGAGAGGCCCCCCTCTATCTCCTAACACCCAGCCCCTTCCCGGGGCATGCTTTCCTTCATGCCCGTATTTGTGGGCGGGGATTGTGTGCACAAACCTATGGCGCATTTGAAACGCGTGTGTTAACGTTAACATTTTCCAAAAATCGAAATAAAATACTAACAAAGCATGCCCCGGGTCAAATTGCTAATTTTTGCCATTCCTGGAGGCCCCCCTCTATCTCCTAACACCCAGCCCCTTCCCGGGGCATGCTTTCCTTCATGCCCCTTATTTGTGGGCGGGGATTGTGTGCACAAACCTATGGCGATTTTGAAACGCGTGTGTTAACGTTAACATTTTCAGAAAATCGAAATAAAATACTAACAAAGCATGCCCCGGGTCAAATTGCTAATTTTGCCATTCCTGGAGGCCCCCCTCTATCTCCTAACACCCAGCCCCTTCCCGGGGCATGCTTTCCTTCATGCCCTTATTTGTGGGCGGGGATTGTGTGCACAAACCTATGGCGAATTTGAAACGCGTGTGTTAACGTTAACATTTTCAGAAAATCGAAATAAAATACTAACAAAGCATGCCCCGGGTCAAATTGCTAATTTTGCCATTCCTGGAGGCCCCCCTCTATCTCCTAACACCCAGCCCCTTCCCGGGGCATGCTTTCCTTCATGCCCTTATTTGTGGGCGGGGATTGTGTGCACAAACCTATGGCGAATTTGAAACGCGTGTGTTAACGTTAAAATTTTCAGAAAATCGAAATAAAATACTAACAAAGCATGCCCCGGGTCAAATTGCTAATTTTGCCATTCCTGGAGGCCCCCCTCTATCTCCTAACACCCAGCCCCTTCTCGGGGCATGCTTTCCTTCATGCCCTTATTTGTGGGTGGGGATTGTGTGCACAAACCTATGGCGAATTTGAAACGCGTCTGTTAACGTTAACATTTTCAGAAAATCGAAATAAAATACTAACAAAGCATGCCCCGGGTCAAATTGCTAATTTTGCCATTCCTGGAGGCCCCCCTCTATCTCCTAACACCCAGCCCCTTCCCGGGGCATGCTTTCCTTCATGCCCTTATTTGTGGGCGGGGATTGTGTGCACAAACCTATGGCGAATTTGAAACGCGTGTGTTAACGTTAAAATTTTCAGAAAATCGAAATAAAATACTAACAAAGCATGCCCCGGGTCAAATTGCTAATGTTGCCATTCCTGGAGGCCCCCCTCTATCTCCTAACACCCAGCCCCTTCCCGGGGCATGCTTTCCTTCATGCCCTTATTTGTGGGCGGGGATTGTGTGCACAAACATATGGCGAATTTGAAACGCGTGTGTTAACGTAAAAATTTTCAGAAAATCGAAATAAAATACTAACAAAGCATGCCCCGGGTCAAATTGCTAATTTTGCCATTCCTGGAGGCCCCTCTCTATTTCCTAACACCCAGCCCCTTCCCGGGGCATGCTTTCCTTCATGCCCTTATTTGTGGGCGGGGATTGTGTGCACAAACCTATGGCGAATTTGAAACGCGTGTGCTAACGTTAAAATTTTCAGAAAATCGAAATAAAATACTAACAAAGCATGCCCCGGGTCAAATTGCTAATTTTGCCATTCCTGGAGGCCCCCCTCTATCTCCTAACACCCAGCCCCTTCCCGGGGCATGCTTTCCTTCATGCCCTTATTTGTGGGCGGGGATTGTGTGCACAAACCTATGGCGAATTTGAAACGCGTGTGTTAACGTTAACATTTTCAGAAAATCGAAATAAAATACTAACAAAGCATGTCCCGGGTCAAATTGCTAATTGTGCCATTCCTGGAGGCCCCCCTCTATCTCCTAACACCCAGCCCCTTCCCGGGGCATGCTTTCCTTCATGCCCTTATTTGTGGGCGGGGATTGTGTGCACAAACCTATGGCGAATTTAAAACGCGTGTGTTAACGTTAACATTTTCAGAAAATCGAAATAAAATACTAACAAAGCATGTCCCGGGTCAAATTGCTAATTGTGCCATTCCTGGAGGACCCCTCTATCTCCTAACACCCAGCCCCTTCCCGGGGCATTCTTTCCTTCATGCCCTTATTTGTGGGCGGGGATTGTGTGCACAAACATATGGCGAATTTGAAACGCGTGTGTTAACGTTAAAATTGTCAGAAAATCGAAATAAAATACTAACAAAGCATGCCCCGGGTCAAATTGCTAATTTTGCCATTCCTGGAGGCCCCCCTCTATCTCCTAACACCCAGCCCCTTCCCGGGGCATGCTTTCCTTCATGCCCTTATTTGTGGGCGGGGATTGTGTGCACAAACCTATGGCGAATTTGAAACGCGTGTGTTAACGTTAACATTTTCAGAAAATCGAAATAAAATACTAACAAAGCATGCCCCGGGTCAAATTGCTAATTTTGCCATTCCTGGAGGCCCCCCTCTATCTCCTAACACCCAGCCCCTTCCCGGGGCATGCTTTCCTTCATGCCCTTATTTGTGGGCGGGGATTGTGTGCACAAACCTATGGCGAATTTGAAACGCGTGTGTTAACGTTAAAATTTTCAGAAAATCGAAATAAAATACTAACAAAGCATGCCCCGGGTCAAATTGCTAATTTTGCCATTCCTGGAGGCCCCCCTCTATCTCCTAACACCCAGCCCCTTTCCGGGGCATGCTTTCCTTCATGCCCTTATTTGTGGGCGGGGATTGTGTGCACAAACCTATGGCGAATTTGAAACGCGTGTGTTAACGTTAACATTTTCAGAAAATCGAAATAAAATACTAACAAAGCATGCCCCGGGTCAAATTGCTAATTTTGCCATTCCTGGAGGCCCCCCTCTATCTCCTAACACCCAGCCCCTTCCCGGGGCATGCTTTCCTTCATGCCCTTATTTGTGGGCGGGGATTGTGTGCACAAACCTATGGCGAATTTGAAACGCGTGTGTTAACGTTAACATTTTCAGAAAATCGAAATAAAATACTAACAAAGCATGCCCCGGGTCAAATTGCTAATTTTGCCATTCCTGGAGGCCCCCCTCTATCTCCTAACACCCAGCCCCTTCCCGGGGCATGCTTTCCTTCATGCCCTTATTTGTGGGCGGGGATTGTGTGCACAAACCTATGGCGAATTTGAAACGCGTGTGTTAACGTTAACATTTTCAGAAAATCGAAATAAAATACTAACAAAGCATGCCCGGGGTCAAATTGCTAATTTTGCCATTCCTGGAGGCCCCCCTCTATCTCCTAACACCCAGCCCCTTTCCGGGGCATGCTTTCCTTCATGCCCTTATTTGTGGGCGGGGATTGTGTGCACAAACCTATGGCGAATTTGAAACGCGTGTGTTAACGTTAACATTTTCAGAAAATCGAAATAAAATACTAACAAAGCATGCCCCGGGTCAAATTGCTAATTTTGCCATTCCTGGAGGCCCCCCTCTATCTCCTAACACCCAGCCCCTTCCCGGGGCATGCTTTCCTTCATGCCCTTATTTGTGGGCGGGGATTGTGTGCACAAACCTATGGCGAATTTGAAACGCGTGTGTTAACGTTAAAATTTTCAGAAAATCGAAATAAAATACTAACAAAGCATGCCCCGGGTCAAATTGCTAATTTTGCCATTCCTGGAGGCCCCCCTCTATCTCCTAACACCCAGCCCCTTCCCGGGGCATGCTTCCCTTCATGCCCTTATTTGTGGGCGGGGATTGTGTGCACAAACCTATGGCGAATTTGAAACGCGTGTGTTAACGTTAAAATTTTCAGAAAATCGAAATAAAATACTAACAAAGCATGCCCCGGGTCAAATTGCTAATTTTGCCATTCCTGGAGGCCCCCCTCTATCTCCTAACACCCATTCCCTTCCCGGGGCATGCTTTCCTTTATGCCCTTATTTGTGGGCGGGGATTGTGTGCACAAACCTATGGCGAATTTGAAACGCGTGTGTTAACGTTAACATTTTCAGAAAATCGAAATAAAATACTAACAAAGCTTGCCCCGGTTCAAATTGCTAATTTTGCCATTCCTGGAGGCCCCCCTCTATCTCCTAACACCCAGCCCCTTCCCGGGGCATGCTTTCCTTCATGCCCTTATTTGTGGGCGGGGATTGTGTGCACAAACCTATGGCGAATTTGAAACGCGTGTGTTAACGTTACAATTTTCAGAAAATCGAAATAAAATACTAACAAAGCATGCCCCGGGACAAATTGCAAATTTTGCCATTCCTGGAGGCCCCCCTCTATCTCGTAACACCCAGCCCCTTCCCGGGGCATTCTTTCCTTCATGCCCTTATTTGTGGGCGGGGATTGTGTGCACAAACATATGGCGAATTTGAAACGCGTGTGTTAACGTTAAAATTTTCAGAAAATCGAAATAAAATACTAACAAAGCATGCCCCGGGTCAAATTGCTAATTTTGCCATTCCTGGAGGCCCCCCTCTATCTCCTAACACCCATCCCCTTCCCGGGGCATGCTTTCCTTCATGCCCTTATTTGTGGGCGGGGATTGTGTGCACAAACCTATGGCGAATTTGAAACGCGTGTGTTAACGTTAACATTTTCAAAAAATCGAAATAAATTACTAACAAAGCATGCCCCGGGTGAAATTGCTAATTTTGCCATTCCTGGAGGTCCCCCTCTATCTCCTAACACCCAGCCCCTTCCCGGGGCATGCTTTCCTTCATGCCCTTATTTGTGGGCGGGGATTGTGTGCACAAACCTATGGCGAATTTGAAACGCGTGTGTTAACGTTAAAATTGTCAGAAAATCGAAATAAAATACTAACAAAGCATGCCCCGGGTCAAATTGCTAATTTTGCCATTCCTGGAGGCCCCCCTCTATCTCCTAACACCCAGCCCCTTCCCGGGGCATGCTTTCCTTCATGCCCTTATTTGTGGGCGGGGATTGTGTGCACAAACCTATGGCGAATTTGAAACGCGTGTGTTAACGTTACAATTTTCAGAAAATCAAAATAAAATACTAACAAAGCATGCCCCGGGACAAATTGCAAATTTTGCTATTCCTGGAGGCCCCCCTCTATCTCGTAACACCCAGCCCCTTCCTGGGGCATTCTTTCCTTCATGCCCTTATTTGTGGGCGGGGATTGTGTGCACAAACCTATGGCGAATTTGAAACGCGTGTGTTAACGTTAACATTTTCAGAAAATCGAAATAAAATACTAACAAAGCATGCCCCGGGTCAAATTGCTAATTTTGCCATTCCTGGAGGCCCCCCTCTATCTCCTAACACCCATCCCCTTCCCGGGGCATGCTTTCCTTCATGCCCTTATTTGTGGGCGGGGATTGTGTGCACAAACCTATGGCGAATTTGAAACGCGTGTGTTAACGTTAACATTTTCAGAAAATCGAAATAAAATACTAACAAAGCATGCCCCGGGTCAAATTGCTAATTTTGCCATTCCTGGAGGCCCCCCTATATCTCCTAACACCCAGCCCCTTCCCGGGGCATGCTTTCCTTCATGCCCTTATTTGTGGGCGGGGATTGTGTGCACAAACCTATGGCGAATTTGAAACGCGTGTGTTAACGTTAACATTTTCAGAAATACGAAATAAAATACTAACAAAGCATGCCCCGGGTCAAATTGCTAATTTGGCCATTCCTGGAGGCCCCCCTCTATCTCCTAACACCCAGCCCCTTCCCGGGGCATGCTTTCCTTCATGCCCTTATTTGTGGGCGGGGATTGTGTGCACAAACCTATGGCGAATTTGAAACGCGTGTGTTAACGTTAAAATTTTCAGAAAATCGAAATAAAATACTAACAAAGCATGCCCCGGGTCAAATTGCTAATTTTGCCATTCCTGGAGGCCCCCCTCTATCTCCTAACACCCAGCCCCTTCCCGGGGCATGCTTTCCTTCATGCCCTTATTTGTGGGCGGGGATTGTGTGCACAAACCTATGGCGAATTTGAAACGCGTGTGTTAACGTTAAAATTTTCAGAAAATCGAAATAAAATACTAACAAAGCATGCCCCGGGTCAAATTGCTAATTTTGCCATTCCTGGAGGCCCCCCTCTATCTCCTAACACCCATTCCCTTCCCGGGGCATGCTTTCCTTCATGCCCTTATTTGTGGGCGGGGATTGTGTGCACAAACCTATGGCGAATTTGAAACGCGTGTGTTAACGTTAACATTTTCAGAAAATCGAAATAAAATACTAACAAAGCTTGCCCCGGTTCAAATTGCTAATTTTGCCATTCCTGGAGGCCCCCCCTCTATCTCCTAACACCCAGCCCCTTCCCGGGGCATGCTTTCCTTCATGCCCTTATTTGTGGGCGGGGATTGTGTGCACAAACCTATGGCGAATTTGAAACGCGTGTGTTAACGTTAAAATTGTCAGAAAATCGAAATAAAATACTAACAAAGCATGCCCCGGGTCAAATTGCTAATTTGGCCATTCCTGGAGGCCCCCCTCTATCTCCTAACACCCAGCCCCTTCCCGGGGCATGCTTTCCTTCATGCCCTTATTTGTGGGCGGGGATTGTGTGCACAAACCTATGGCAAATTTGAAACGCGTGTGTTAACGTTACAATTTTCAGAAAATCGAAATAAAATACTAACAAAGCATGCCCCGGGACAAATTGCAAATTTTGCCATTCCTGGAGGCCCCCCTCTATCTCGTAACACCCAGCCCCTTCCCGGGGCATTCTTTCCTTCATGCCCTTATTTGTGGGCGGGGATTGTGTGCACAAACATATGGCGAATTTGAAACGCGTGTGTTAACGTTAACATTTTCAGAAAATCGAAATAAAATACTAACAAAGCATGCCCCGGGTCAAATTGCTAATTTTGCCATTCCTGGAGGCCCCCCTCTATCTCCTAACACCCATCCCCTTCCCGGGGCATGCTTTCCTTCATGCCCTTATTTGTGGGCGGGGATTGTGTGCACAAACCTATGGCGAATTTGAAACGCGTGTGTTAACGTTAAAATTTTCAGAAAATCGAAATAAAATACTAACAAAGCATGCCCCGGGTCAAATTGCTAATTTTGCCATTCCTGGAGGCCCCCCTCTATCTCCTAACACCCAGCCCCTTCCCGGGGCATGCTTTCCTTCATGCCCTTTATTGTGGTCGGGGATTGTGTGCACAAACCTATGGCGAATTTGAAACGCGTGTGTTAACGTTAACATTTTCAGAAAATCGAAATAAAATACTAACAAAGCATGCCCCGGGTCAAATTGCTAATTTTGCCATTCCTGGAGGCCCCCCTCTATCTCCTAACACCCAGCCCCTTCCCGGGGCATGCTTTCCTTCATGCCCTTATTTGTGGGCGGGGATTGTGTGCACAAACCTATGGCGAATTTGAAACGCGTGTGTTAACGTTAACATTTTCAGAAAATCAAAATAAAATACTAACAAAGCATGCCCCGGGTCAAATTGCTAATTTTGCCATTCCTGGAGGCCCCCCTCTATCTCCTAACACCCAGCCCCTTCCCGGGGCATGCTTTCCTTCATGCCCTTATTTGTGGGCGGGGATTGTGTGCACAAACCTATGGCGAATTTGAAACGCGTGTGTTAACGTTAACATTTTCAGAAAATCGAAATAAAATACTAACAAAGCATGCCCCGGGTCAAATTGCTAATTTTGCCATTCCTGGAGGCCCCCCTCTATCTCCTAACACCCAGCCCCTTCCCGGGGCATGCTTTCCTTCATGCCCTTATTTGTGGGCGGGGATTGTGTGCACAAACCTATGGCGAATTTGAAACGCGTGTGTTAACGTTAAAATTTTCAGAAAATCGAAATAAAATACTAACAAAGCATGCCCCGGGTCAAATTGCTAATTTTGCCATTCCTGGAGGCCCCCCTCTATCTCCTAACACCCAGCCCCTTCCCGGGGCATGCTTTCCTTCATGCCCTTATTTGTGGGCGGGGATTGTGTGCACAAACCTATGGCGAATTTGAAACGCGTGTGTTAACGTTACAATTTTCAGAAAATCGAAATAAAATACTAACAAAGCATGCCCCGGGACAAATTGCTAATTTTGCCATTCCTGGAGGCCCCCCTCTATCTCGTAACACCCAGCCCCTTTCCGGGGCATGCTTTCCCTCATGCCCTTATTTGTGGGCGGGGATTGTGTGCACAAACATATGGCGAATTTGAAACGCGTGTGTTAACGTTAAAATGTTCAGAAAATCGAAATAAAATACTAACAAAGCATGCCCCGGGTCAAATTGCTAATTTTGCCATTCCTGGAGGCCCCCCTCTATCTCCTAACACCCAGCCCCTTCCCGGGGCATGCTTTCCTTCATGCCCTTATTTGTGGGCGGGGATTGTGTGCACAAACCTATGGCGAATTTGAAACGCGTGTGTTAACGTTAACATTTTCAGAAAATCGAAATAAAATACTAACAAAGCTTGCCCCGGTTCAAATTGCTAATTTTGCCATTCCTGGAGGCCCCCCTCTATCTCCTAACACCCAGCCCCTTCCCGGGGCATGCTTTCCTTCATGCCCTTATTTGTGGGCGGGGATTGTGTGCACAAACCTATGGCGAATTTGAAACGCGTGTGTTAACGTTACAATTTTCAGAAAATCAAAATAAAATACTAACAAAGCATGCCCCGGGACAAATTGCAAATTTTGCCATTCCTGGAAGCCCCCCTCTATCTCGTAACACCCAGCCCCTTCCCGGGGCATTCTTTCCTTCATGCCCTTATTTGTGGGCGGGGATTGTGTGCACAAACCTATGGCGAATTTGAAACGCGTGTGTTAACGTTAACATTTTCAGAAAATCAAAATAAAATACTAACAAAGCATGCCCCGGGACAAATTGCTAATTTTGCCATTCCTGGAGGCCCCCCTCTATCTCCTAACACCCAGCCCCTTCCCGGGGCATGCTTTCCTTCATGCCCTTATTTGTGGGCGGGGATTGTGTGCACAAACCTATGGCGAATTTGAAACGCGTGTGTTAACGTTAACATTTTCAGAAAATCGAAATAAAATACTAACAAAGCATGCCCCGGGTCAAATTGCTAATTTTGCCATTCCTGGAGGCCCCCCTCTATCTCCTAACACCCAGCCCCTTCCCGGGGCATGCTTTCCTTCATGCCCTTATTTGTGGGCGGGGATTGTGTGCACAAACCTATGGCGAATTTGAAACGCGTGTGTTAACGTTAAAATTTTCAGAAAATCGAAATAAAATACTAACAAAGCATGCCCCGGGTCAAATTGCTAATTTTGCCATTCCTGGAGGCCCCCCTCTATCTCCTAACACCCAGCCCCTTCCCGGGGCATGCTTTCCTTCATGCCCTTATTTGTGGGCGGGGATTGTGTGCACAAACCTATGGCGAATTTGAAACGCGTGTGTTAACGTTACAATTTTCAGAAAATCGAAATAAAATACTAACAAAGCATGCCCCGGGTCAAATTGCTAATTTTGCCATTCCTGGAGGCCCCCCTCTATCTCCTAACACCCATTCCCTTCCCGGGGCATGCTTTCCTTCATGCCCTTATTTGTGGGCGGGGATTGTGTGCACAAACCTATGGCGAATTTGAAACGCGTGTGTTAACGTTAACATTTTCAGAAAATCGAAATAAAATACTAACAAAGCTTGCCCCGGTTCAAATTGCTAATTTTGCCATTCCTGGAGGCCCCCCTCTATCTCCTAACACCCAGCCCCTTCCCGGGGCATGCTTTCCTTCATGCCCTTATTTGTGGGCGGGGATTGTGTGCACAAACCTATGGCGAATTTGAAACGCGTGTGTTAACGTTAAAATTGTCAGAAAATCGAAATAAAATACTAACAAAGCATGCCCCGGGTCAAATTGCTAATTTGGCCATTCCTGGAGGCCCCCCTCTATCTCCTAACACCCAGCCCCTTCCCGGGGCATGCTTTCCTTCATGCCCTTATTTGTGGGCGGGGATTGTGTGCACAAACCTATGGCGAATTTGAAACGCGTGTGTTAACGTTACAATTTTCAGAAAATCGAAATAAAATACTAACAAAGCATGCCCCGGGACAAATTGCAAATTTTGCCATTCCTGGAGGCCCCCCTCTATCTCGTAACACCCAGCCCCTTCCCGGGGCATTCTTTCCTTCATGCCCTTATTTGTGGGCGGGGATTGTGTGCACAAACATATGGCGAATTTGAAACGCGTGTGTTAACGTTAACATTTTCAGAAAATCGAAATAAAATACTAACAAAGCATGCCCCGGGTCAAATTGCTAATTTTGCCATTCCTGGAGGCCCCCCTCTATCTCCTAACACCCAGCCCCTTCCCGGGGCATGCTTTCCTTCATGCCCTTATTTGTGGGCGGGGATTGTGTGCACAAACCTATGGCGAATTTGAAACGCGTGTGTTAACGTTACAATTTTCAGAAAATCAAAATAAAATACTAACAAAGCATGCCCCGGGACAAATTGCAAATTTTGCCATTCCTGGAAGCCCCCCTCTATCTCGTAACACCCAGCCCCTTCCCGGGGCATTCTTTCCTTCATGCCCTTATTTGTGGGCGGGGATTGTGTGCACAAACCTATGGCGAATTTGAAACGCGTGTGTTAACGTTAACATTTTCAGAAAATCAAAATAAAATACTAACAAAGCATGCCCCGGGACAAATTGCAAATTTTGCCATTCCTGGAGGCCCCCCTCTATCTCCTAACACCCAGCCCCTTCCCGGGGCATGCTTTCCTTCATGCCCTTATTTGTGGGCGGGGATTGTGTGCACAAACCTATGGCGAATTTGAAACGCGTGTGTTAACGTTAACATTTTCAGAAAATCGAAATAAAATACTAACAAAGCATGCCCCGGGTCAAATTGCTAATTTTGCCATTCCTGGAGGCCCCCCTCTATCTCCTAACACCCAGCCCCTTCCCGGGGCATGCTTTCCTTCATGCCCTTATTTGTGGGCGGGGATTGTGTGCACAAACCTATGGCGAATTTGAAACGCGTGTGTTAACGTTAAAATTTTCAGAAAATCGAAATAAAATACTAACAAAGCATGCCCCGGGTCAAATTGCTAATTTTGCCATTCCTGGAGGCCCCCCTCTATCTCCTAACACCCAGCCCCTTCCCGGGGCATGCTTTCCTTCATGCCCTTATTTGTGGGCGGGGATTGTGTGCACAAACCTATGGCGAATTTGAAACGCGTGTGTTAACGTTACAATTTTCAGAAAATCGAAATAAAATACTAACAAAGCATGCCCCGGGTCAAATTGCTAATTTTGCCATTCCTGGAGGCCCCCCTCTATCTCCTAACACCCATTCCCTTCCCGGGGCATGCTTTCCTTCATGCCCTTATTTGTGGGCGGGGATTGTGTGCACAAACCTATGGCGAATTTGAAACGCGTGTGTTAACGTTAACATTTTCAGAAAATCGAAATAAAATACTAACAAAGCTTGCCCCGGTTCAAATTGCTAATTTTGCCATTCCTGGAGGCCCCCCTCTATCTCCTAACACCCAGCCCCTTCCCGGGGCATGCTTTCCTTCATGCCCTTATTTGTGGGCGGGGATTGTGTGCACAAACCTATGGCGAATTTGAAACGCGTGTGTTAACGTTAAAATTGTCAGAAAATCGAAATAAAATACTAACAAAGCATGCCCCGGGTCAAATTGCTAATTTGGCCATTCCTGGAGGCCCCCCTCTATCTCCTAACACCCAGCCCCTTCCCGGGGCATGCTTTCCTTCATGCCCTTATTTGTGGGCGGGGATTGTGTGCACAAACCTATGGCGAATTTGAAACGCGTGTGTTAACGTTACAATTTTCAGAAAATCGAAATAAAATACTAACAAAGCATGCCCCGGGACAAATTGCAAATTTTGCCATTCCTGGAGGCCCCCCTCTATCTCGTAACACCCAGCCCCTTCCCGGGGCATTCTTTCCTTCATGCCCTTATTTGTGGGCGGGGATTGTGTGCACAAACATATGGCGAATTTGAAACGCGTGTGTTAACGTTAACATTTTCAGAAAATCGAAATAAAATACTAACAAAGCATGCCCCGGGTCAAATTGCTAATTTTGCCATTCCTGGAGGCCCCCTCTATCTCCTAACACCCATCCCCTTCCCGGGGCATGCTTTCCTTCATGCCCTTATTTGTGGGCGGGGATTGTGTGCACAAACCTATGGCGAATTTGAAACGCGTGTGTTAACGTTAAAATTTTCAGAAAATCGAAATAAAATACTAACAAAGCATGCCCCGGGTCAAATTGCTAATTTTGCCATTCCTGGAGGCCCCCCTCTATCTCCTAACACCCAGCCCCTTCCCGGGGCATGCTTTCCTTCATGCCCTTTATTGTGGTCGGGGATTGTGTGCACAAACCTATGGCGAATTTGAAACGCGTGTGTTAACGTTAACATTTTCAGAAAATCGAAATAAAATACTAACAAAGCATGCCCCGGGTCAAATTGCTAATTTTGCCATTCCTGGAGGCCCCCCTCTATCTCCTAACACCCAGCCCCTTCCCGGGGCATGCTTTCCTTCATGCCCTTATTTGTGGGCGGGGATTGTGTGCACAAACCTATGGCGAATTTGAAACGCGTGTGTTAACGTTAACATTTTCAGAAAATCAAAATAAAATACTAACAAAGCATGCCCCGGGTCAAATTGCTAATTTTGCCATTCCTGGAGGCCCCCCTCTATCTCCTAACACCCAGCCCCTTCCCGGGGCATGCTTTCCTTCATGCCCTTATTTGTGGGCGGGGATTGTGTGCACAAACCTATGGCGAATTTGAAACGCGTGTGTTAACGTTAACATTTTCAGAAAATCGAAATAAAATACTAACAAAGCATGCCCCGGGTCAAATTGCTAATTTTGCCATTCCTGGAGGCCCCCCTCTATCTCCTAACACCCAGCCCCTTCCCGGGGCATGCTTTCCTTCATGCCCTTATTTGTGGGCGGGGATTGTGTGCACAAACCTATGGCGAATTTGAAACGCGTGTGTTAACGTTAAAATTTTCAGAAAATCGAAATAAAATACTAACAAAGCATGCCCCGGGTCAAATTGCTAATTTTGCCATTCCTGGAGGCCCCCCTCTATCTCCTAACACCCAGCCCCTTCCCGGGGCATGCTTTCCTTCATGCCCTTATTTGTGGGCGGGGATTGTGTGCACAAACCTATGGCGAATTTGAAACGCGTGTGTTAACGTTACAATTTTCAGAAAATCGAAATAAAATACTAACAAAGCATGCCCCGGGACAAATTGCTAATTTTGCCATTCCTGGAGGCCCCCCTCTATCTCGTAACACCCAGCCCCTTTCCGGGGCATGCTTTCCCTCATGCCCTTATTTGTGGGCGGGGATTGTGTGCACAAACATATGGCGAATTTGAAACGCGTGTGTTAACGTTAAAATGTTCAGAAAATCGAAATAAAATACTAACAAAGCATGCCCCGGGTCAAATTGCTAATTTTGCCATTCCTGGAGGCCCCCCTCTATCTCCTAACACCCAGCCCCTTCCCGGGGCATGCTTTCCTTCATGCCCTTATTTGTGGGCGGGGATTGTGTGCACAAACCTATGGCGAATTTGAAACGCGTGTGTTAACGTTAACATTTTCAGAAAATCGAAATAAAATACTAACAAAGCTTGCCCCGGTTCAAATTGCTAATTTTGCCATTCCTGGAGGCCCCCCTCTATCTCCTAACACCCAGCCCCTTCCCGGGGCATGCTTTCCTTCATGCCCTTATTTGTGGGCGGGGATTATGTGCACACACCTATGGCGAATTTGAAACGCGTGTGTTAACGTTACAATTTTCAGAAAATCGAAATAAAATACTAACAAAGCATGCCCCGGGTCAAATTGCTAATTTTGCCATTCCTGGAGGCCCCCCTCTATCTCCTAACACCCAGCCCCTTCCCGGGGCATGCTTTCCTTCATGCCCTTATTTGTGGGCGGGGATTGTGTGCACAAACCTATGGCGAATTTGAAACGCGTGTGTTAACGTTAAAATTTTCAGAAAATCGAAATAAAATACTAACAAAGCATGCCCCGGGTCAAATTGCTAATGTTGCCATTCCTGGAGGCCCCCCTCTATCTCCTAACACCCAGCCCCTTCCCGGGGCATGCTTTCCTTCATGCCCTTATTTGTGGGCGGGGATTGTGTGCACAAACCTATGGCGAATTTGAAACGCGTGTGTTAACGTTAACATTTTCAGAAAATCGAAATAAAATACTAACAAAGCATGTCCCGGGTCAAATTGCTAATTGTGCCATTCCTGGAGGACCCCTCTATCTCCTAACACCCAGCCCCTTCCCGGGGCATTCTTTTCTTCATGCCCTTATTTGTGGGCGGGGATTGTGTGCACAAACATATGGCGAATTTGAAACGCGTGTGTTAACGTTAAAATTTTCAGAAAATCGAAATAAAATACTAACAAAGCATGCCCCGGGTCAAATTGCTAATTTTGCCATTCCTGGAGGCCCCCCTCTATCTCCTAACACCCATCCCCTTCCCGGGGCATGCTTTCCTTCATGCCCTTATTTGTGGGCGGGGATTGTGTGCACAAACCTATGGCGAATTTGAAACGCGTGTGTTAACGTTAAAATTTTCAGAAAATCGAAATAAAATACTAACAAAGCATGCCCCGGGTCAAATTGCTAATTTTGCCATTCCTGGAGGCCCCCCTCTATCTCCTAACACCCAGCCCCTTCCCGGGGCATGCTTTCCTTCATGCCCTTATTTGTGGGCGGGGATTGTGTGCACAAACCTATGGCGAATTTGAAACGCGTGTGTTAACGTTACAATTTTCAGAAAATCGAAATAAAATACTAACAAAGCATGCCCCGGGACAAATTGCTAATTTTGCCATTCCTGGAGTCCCCCCTCTATCTCGTAACACCCAGCCCCTTCCCGGGGCATGCTTTCCTTCATGCCCTTATTTGTGGGCGGGGATTGTGTGCACAAACATATGGCGAATTTGAAACGCGTGTGTTAACGTTAAAATGTTCAGAAAATCGAAATAAAATACTAACAAAGCATGCCCCGGGTCAAATTGCTAATTTTGCCATTCCTGGAGGCCCCCCTTCTATCTCCTAACACCCAGCCCCTTCCCGGGGCATGCTTTCCTTCATGCCCTTATTTGTGGGCGGGGATTGTGTGCACAAACCTATGGCGAATTTGAAACGCGTGTGTTAACGTTACAATTTTCA